>BSBK01004645.1:797500-1297500 GCA_027943335.1 Chamaecyparis obtusa | reverse complement strand
ACTTATAATGCACATAATGTATATGTAACCTAGGTTCTAATAATAGAACTAGGGTTTAATGGTTTTGTAAAAAAACATTCTAAGGTTCTCTAAAATTTTCTATAAAAAAAATTCAAGTTTTCTAAACATATGAAATTTGAATTTTTTAAATCATAATTTTTTTATTTATCTAATAATACAATCGTTAAAAACTACAAAAACCAAACATATATAGTCAAGTATAAATAAATTTTAAAACCTAATAATAGGTTTTTTTTTTTAAATACATATAAGAAAAAATGAACAAAGAAAAGGAGATCTCGGTGCCCCTAGTATAGTAGTGTCGAACTGTCGAGTGATGTAGCACTCTCATAGTCAAAAATTGCCTCATCGGTTGAGGGGGTTTTCTAGAATGCCTATGTGGAGCTCATAGGAATAATTAACAATGACAAAATAATTCTCTCCTTGGTCTTTTAAAATGATCCTATAAAAGTTATTAAAAAAAGGGTTCAATTGAACCCTATGTTCAATTGAATCCTCCTATGTCATAGGGTTTGTTCAAACATTTATGATGTCACATGTTCGATCGAACCCCATGATGTGCATGGGTTCTATCAAATGGCTAAAGTATGTTTGATCAAAATAGGGAATCAACTCAAACATGCCTTTTATGCATTTTTTAAAATGATGTGTTTTTTTATTTGTGGCAAAAGGTGTAACCCACTATTGTGGGATCAACCAAGAGCACTTGGATTAAACGGACTATTATTGGGTGTTCCAGGTGATTACCCAAGAAATTATATGAATTAACCAAGTTCAATGATTAAGCTTTTAGATAAGTCACCAATTAACAAGAAACAATCATAAGATTGTTATCTTTTTCTCTTCAAGCCCTAGAAATCCTAGGTGGGTATCCCTTAACAATATTAACAATATTAAAAATGTTAATAATATCCATAAATTCTTTCTTTTTATGGATAGATATTATTATTAGAAGATGTGTTCTCGTGCCATCATAAATTGTAAGAACCTAAGTGGTTATACAATTTTACAATAGTTTAGCACCCACCTTAGTGTGTTTTCATTATAGTTTGCATAGTAGGACTTCATAATTACACTTAATGAACACCTAAATTCAAATTTGGGTCCTCTATCAATTCAATTTTGTTTAAAATCGAGGTAAGCCCTTAGTTCTAAGTATGCTCCTCTATTTTTCCTCCAATCAAATAATTCATATCATCACTTAGGCACTATATTACTATTTGTGGCCTTTGTGTTTTGTCCCGACCTCAAAACTAGCTATTTGTTCTAATCCTGCATCCTTTCATTGTCTAGGACCAATGGTCCAATTTGGGCCTAGTTGGGTGGTACATAACATTTCAAATATTTTACCCTGAAGGTTGATCCCAAATTTAAATTGGGTCCCTATCTCAATGATTTATTGGGGCATTAAGATTTGCAGTTAGCTCTCTAAAATTCTATCTCTCAATTTGGTATAAAATCAAGCCTCACACTTTATTTAGGTAAGATGAAAATAATTGCAAGGATGGAGCCCCAATTTAAAGACATACCATAAACTTAGGACTTATGAATAAAGGTTATATCAATCTACTATCAAGAAAATCAATCATTTCAACATCAACATGAAGTTTCAAAGGGATTGTGATGGTGACTAGGAGACTATCGAATGATGGTTGGCTTGTACTCTTCCTCTTAGGATTGGTTATGGTTTCTTGTTATTTTCAGGTCTAAATGTTTGTGCTTCATATCTATATTTGTTACATGTTTTCAATCACACATTGATTGCATTTTCACATCTTTACATTACATTTATGCACTTGAGCTCATAGTAATTTAGACATACTCTAGATTCATGAGCACTACACACCTTATCTCTATTATACTAGCTATTCGTCGAGATGGGAATCACCAAAAATGGGGGGTTGACCAAGGGAAACCTCTATATAGTCACCCCCACACACACTTTTCAAATTTGTAGGTATAGAAGACCCCAAAATTAGTTGTCAGAACTTTTATATACTCTTTTCTCTGAGACAACCACTATGTAACTTGTCCCAACTAAATCTCAGGTACAAAACATTTCAAATATTTGTACATGGGTAGAGAACTTTTTAGATGGTTTGTTCCTAGCAGAATCTGGTGAAATTAGACGTGCAGACAAATACTAGTCTCAAGATCTAAGATTATTAGATACAATTGTTTTTGAGATTTTTTCAGACAAAAATCTAGATCTAGATCTTCATATCTACTATTTTGATTCTAGGTTCACACAAATCCTCTTTAATATTTTTCTACATTTACTTTTTAGTTTAATTAGATCATTTTGTATCTCAATTAATCATTTGCATAATTGTATTTATATATCCCCTTCTCAGTTCTAAGCATCAAAAGAAAAGAAACCTGAAAGAAAAAATCTTGCATTTGCATCCCTCTTGTTAGGTGATGTTGATAAAATTTGTCTTGAGTTGGTTTTGTATTCCAATTTGTCTTATGAATTGGGGAAAACTAGATCTTTATGTGATCCCCTTTTCATATTGTACATTTTGGTGAACTTGACGCATGACATTTCCACTCCAATTTGGTATCTATATATCTTGTTTGTGCATTACATTCATTAGTCAATATTCACATCATATCTTTGCTACATTGTATGCATTTAGACACCTTGGTTCACTTTGGTCTTATTTTTGCACTTATTGATAAAAAAGACATAAAGACTAAATATTGTTCATAGATGCATTCTTGCATTTTCATATTTCAAAACAATAAAAAATCAAAATATTTATTTTCATAAATTGTTGTGTGTTTAAATTATTCCTTTTATGCTTTGTTTCATTACATTAGCTTATTTCATTACAAAATGTATAACTTCCTTGTACAAAGTTTAATTGTCTTTGATGATCCATTTAGTAGTGAAGACTTTGATATGATGGATGAAGTCCTTGATGACTTCATCTCTACTATGTCTTCCTCTCAACCCTCTAAACTATCATTTTCCCAAAATTTGAGTAATGTGATAGAAGGATTCAAGGTATACAACAATCCCCTTTATGAACCAATCAATGATTCTTCTCCCAAAGTTATTCTTCCTCATGACAACATGTTGATGCAAGAAGATAATTTTAACACATCGCTCAATGATCTCCCTTTTTGGGATCAACCATTGGAGAATGATGTTGATTATTCTCTTGATATACAACTTCCCCGTGAGGAAGCCTTTGTGCAAGAGGATGATTTTGTATTAGAAGAGGGTGATATGATTGATAAATCCCTTAATGACACTTCTCCTATCCATTTCAATAATGTTCCCTCTACAGATGAAGAATTAGTGAGTTGTGTTTATCTTTCTCCTAAATATTTTCATGGAAATACCTTAGAAGTAAAGAATGATATCCTTGATGCTCTCTCTTTTCCAAATGAATATTTTGACAATAAAGAACCTAATATCATTCAAGAACCCCTCAAAACAAGCTAGTGATTGTTGCAAAAGGTGTTACACAACTCGATTATCATGTAATACCATACACATATAACACCAATCCTCAAGAGGATAATATCATTAATGTCCTCTCTTTTACAAATGAAACCATAGAAAATCATGATCCTAATAAATTCAACCATATTCAATCCCCTCCTCTTTCTTTGATTCTTTCTCCGATACAACCAAGCACACCATCAAATCTCCGAGATGAAGATTGGGGAACTTTAGACTTTACCAACTTTCATAGAAAAAAAATCCTTGAATTTGAGAACCAAACACCTATTATAACACATGTATGGATATTGATTAGGCCTCTTTAACTTTTAATCCAATTTCACCTAAAAGAGACCCTTATCTTTTTTATCTTCCAAACCTTAATGATGGACATGGTATAAGATGTGTGCAGCAAAGCATTGAACCCCATGAGAAATCTACATTACATTTTTCCAAAGAAACTCTAGATTTCTAACATTATCATTTATCCAATCATTCTATAAATTTTTCTCTTAATTTATCATCACAACAAGAGAATATTTTATTTCATCCTTTCAATGCCAACTTAATCACTCTTACTTTAAGAAACAAACAAAAAAATAGCAAACACAGGTGAAACAATTCTTCCATTTGCATGTACCATCAAGGTCTTGGCCATACGACTGATGAATGTTATGATTTGAAGTGTAAAATTGAATAATTCATTGATTTTGGTATGATTCAAATGACACATAACAATGAATGGAACCTTTGTCATGATCATTCTTTATAACATCTAAGTTCCTATTATGTTGCTCCTCACTATTTAACATTGCTAGCATATTCTTTAGGGGCTCATCGTCATTATGGTGGTACAATTTTAGGTGCAATCATACTTTGTGAGAAACATAATATTCTTCCTTATTCCCTGCCTCCACATTTATGGGGAAAGGGTACTATTTCAGTCTCCTATCTCAAGGACCCATTTATTCCCTTCATTGAGTTGTGTCTTTTATAACGTGATATCCTTTCTTGTATAGAACGTGATTATTTCCGGTTGTGTTATAGACACTTAGTATGATTATTGCACTTTGGCTATTCTTGTCTATACCGGTTGAAGTTCGGTCCTTGGTTGATACTAGGATACTCTCTTCCATGATTGAGTGCATTGTCTAGTTGCTGATGCTTAGTATAGTGACCGGTTTCAATGAAACTATAGTTATTCTTTTCTTGTAGCTAAGGTAGGTGCCAAACCAGCCTCTCTAAATGTAGAGTTCCTTAAAGCTTCAACCTTTATAGAGATGACAAATCTCTATCATCTTTTGCCAATCAATGACAACACCTGGACCGGTAGAGAGCTTACCGGTTACTGATGCCAACAGTATATACTTGATCTACCTTCCTCATTTTTTCTTCCTTTCCAAAAGATCCAATACCCCTTTTTGACTCATTTCTTTTATAATGTGATGTCCTTTCTTGCATGGATTTGTTGTTTTACATAAGGATCTTGTCTTTTTTAGGGGATTTATACCCCAAGTTACACCCTTATGGTTGCTTGAAAGTACATGTCTATTATAAAAGATCTATCACTTAGGATTTATAATGGGTTATCTTTTTCCTTGTCTTCACCCTTGGGGTGGAAAGGTTTCATTTCCTTTATAAGGATTAACTTTCTCTTCGTTATGTGGTATTTTTTTGTCACAAGATATCATTTCTGGCATGCAACTATTTTTTTACATAAGGATCTTCTCTTTTTCAGGAGATTTACATTCGGAATTACAACCTCTTTTCTTGCTTGCAAAGTGCATGTCCATCCTAAAAAAATACCCCTACTTGGGGGCTTTGAGTGTGCTATCCTTCATCATGAATCCCTCTTTCAGCTAGCAATAGGGGGGCTAAAAGGGTGCATTATTATTCTCATCCACTCTTTGTCTTGAAGATGTTGTCTTTTATCAAGAACTCAGCTTGAAGGTAGATGTCTTGTAGCCAAGATATCTTCCTTTCAAGGGCATCTTCCCACTTGCAAATATCCTTTCACAATTATCTATTCCTTTGGCTAACAAGAGTATTCACTATTTGCTAAGGGTACAAGTATACATTTTTTTTAAAGATATCTCCTTGTTGTTGGAAGTAGGTATCCTTTTTCTCTTTTCCTTATGATGCAACCATAGTCCTATGCCAACATCATAAGGAGGGGGCATACATGCGACCTCCTTGTATATTATACAGCTTTTTTTGTCCTTAGAATGATTATTTATTGATCCCCAGGGAGATATTTTTTTCCTTAGGACTAGTCACCTTTTTGGATCCCTAAGGAGACAATGCTTTCCTTAGGAATGATCGTGCATATTAATGCCTAGGGAGACTATGCTTTCCTTAAGACTTGTCAATTTTAATTGATCCAAGTGAAGATAATGCTTTTCATAAGACTAATCTCGTAATTTGCACCTGTGCACAAAATTTTTACAAAAGTCATCCATGAGTGCAAGATGTTAAGCCACCCCTGAGTGTATAATTTGTCCCTAAGCACAAAAAATTGTTAAGCCACCCCTATGCACAAAATTTTCAAGGTAGAATTGACTAGCATAACACAACTTTCTAGACCATCCATTCTCCTTCCCTTTTTCTTTTTGATGAGTAGAACTAGCGTAACAAAGCTTGCTAGCCTTTCTACTCTTCTCCTCCTCTTTTTCTTCCATGATCGCCTAGCATAACACAACTTGCTGGGTTGTTGGATTCATGGTTTCTCTCTCTTTTATGCTCTCATAGATTTGCTACTAGGTTAGATCATGGAGTGTTGTTTCATCCTTGGGTATGCTTCACTTAATCATTCATATCATGAGCTAGAAAGCTCTAATTCTCACACCATTTGTTGTGCTAAGATCGTGATTTAGCTCCCTATCTATCCAAATGCTCTATAGGATGTTTTGAGTTCATCTTGAACCCTATTGATAATATTTTTCAACAAATTCACATTCACAATTCATTGTGGTAAACATGATACATTGTTTGCTTCCTAGTAAGCAAGTTGAAACATGGGCATATAGCTACCCTCGGATTTCATTATTCTTTTAGTAAGCCTTAGGTGGTTTTTGTTTTTCAACTGACAAGGTAGTTTTCCAGAATATGGTTCCTAATGTTTTGTTTTAGGTACATGTTGGGGGCTTGTGTTTGACAACTTTGGAATATCCTTTTTCATTTACTATTTCTGTACTTTGGCTTCCATATGCACGTAGTGTCATACACTGCTAAAGTGGGGGCTAAATGTACCATAGTAAATTGTAAGCACCTAAGTGGTGTACAATTTCATGATTGTTTAACACCTACCTTAATGTGTTTTCATTATACTTTACATAATAGGACTTCATAATCGCACTTAATGAACGCCTAAATTCAAATATGGGTCCTCTATCAATTCAATTTTGTTTAAAATCAAGGTAAACCCTTATTTTTAGGTGTCCTCTATTTTTCCTCCAATCAAATAATTCATTTCATCACTTAGGCACTATATTAACATTTGTGGTCTTTGCATTATGTCACGACCTCAAAATTGGTTGTCTATTTTAATCATGCATCCTCTCATTTCCCAAGGGCCATGGTCTTAATTTGGGCCCTAATCGAGTGGTACATGACGTTTCAAACATTATGTACCCTAGATATTGAGCCCAAATTTAAGCCGGGTCCCCGTCTTGGTGATTTAGAGGGGGATTAAGATTTACAATCAACTCTCTCAATTCTATCTCTCGATTTGGTATAAAAGAAAGTCTCGCACTTCATTTTGGTAAGATGAAAACAATCACAAGGTTGGAGCCCCAATTTGAAGGCATCCCATTAAGTGAGGACTCAAGGCTACATTAATTTACTATCAAGGAAATCAATCTTTTCAGTATCAATCCAACATCAACATGAAGCTTCAAAAAGATTTTGATGGTGACCAGGAGACTATTGAATGATGATTAGCTTGTATTCTTCCTCTTAGGATTGGGTATGGTTTCTTGTTATCTTCAGATCTACATGTTTGTGCTTCATATCTATATTTGTTGCATGCTTTCAATCACACATTGATTGCATTTTTACATAAGGTTTACTTTATCATAGTAGAGTATATTTTTACATTACACTTATACACTTAGCTCATAGCAATTTATAAATAATCGAGACTCTTAAATTACTTTCATTATTTGGAAATCATATCACAAAGTGTAGCAGATTTCTAGCTTAAGATGTATAACCTTTTCATCATCAACATTTTAGATCATACTACATGCTCAATCATCAGGTTGAAACAAAGAGATCTGAATAGAGAGCATAGTGAAGAGACTAGTAGCCCAAAAAGAATAAAAAGATACAAGGAGATGGTTCTAGAACCTAAGAGTAAAGGAGAGGAAGAAAAGGTTAAAGAATAAACTAACTATATAATTTAGTTTTACTTGTTATAACTTGTGTGATATTTTCCTCTCTATTTTTCTATCATCCAACTCTTTCTTAGTTTTATTTCTTCTCTTGAGAGAAAAGGGAGTTCAATTGGAGGGAGGGAACTTGGTTCTACATTTAATCTTTCCTATAATGAAAGGATCTCCTTATTTTTCTTATCTAAAGAAGCTTTCTTTTTCTTCACAGGTACCTCTCTTAGAATGAACTATTAGAGCTATACTTTGGGCAACAATTATATCTCCCAACCTTTGGACAATAAGACCACAAATCAATTTTCTTAGGCCTTGAACAACCATTGCCATATCTATGGCTATAGAAATGGTCGATTGGGCCAAGGTAATAGTGTTTGGATCAAATCTTGACCCAAAGTATAAATCATTAACCTGATCTTCATTTAATACATTAACACTGTCATGTCTCTGGATTGCATCAAATTAAATAGTAGAGGAAATATCGAATCCAAGCATTAGAAAGCAACCACTTTTTCTAACAATTTATCTCTCATTCTCAAGGGACATTTTTCGTTTCCTTCCTAACCTCTTCCAAAAGTCAACTATTGTCTCATGTTTGTTCTCAGGAATTAGTGCTACAACATTCTATCTAATTTCATCTCCCTTAATCTTAAGAAAAAAGTCCCTACATTCTCTTGAAACTATAAACTTGTCATCAATCAAATCCTTGTCACTAGCCAATAACTAGACATCATCTGACAATTGATCAAAAGTATCAAAACTCATCATTAATCTTCTAGGAGGGGTTCTTCCATTTAAATCCTTGGAGAGGATTCATAATTTTCATAATCTCAAGCATGTCCACGGGATCGATCCTCTTCATCCACAGAGAAACTTGGAGTTGGCGAGGTGAGAGGTGAAACATGTTGCAACAATGTCATACACCTTGGGCTCTTAGGCCTCATTTAATACCTTGAAGAGGAGGAGGCTGATGTTGATGGTGTTGGAGCACTTCTTTGAATATTTTGCACATTGGAAAACAACTTTGATTCACTTTGTAGCATCACCCTAATCCTAAGGACTAGATCATCAATTTCCAAATAAGCTCCTTGACAAGAGGGGTCTTCCCTCTTCATTTTCTCTTCTTGTACTTGGAATCTTCCCCATATATCTTTTTCTCTTGTTACTTCGTCTTCATAGGCACAATTTCTTATTAGGTCCTCAATGGAGTGAAAGTCATGGCCATAAGCACCATATTTATTGGCATCTCTTGCATTATGTATGAACTTCTTTGAGTCACTTCTCCTTCCCTTATTCAGCCTATAGTGTGCCAATTTTATATCCAAGAGCTCAAAACCCTCCTTTTAAGTGATCTGAAAATCAAAAAATGCAATAGTAGATAGAAGAAAATAAGCTTTCTTATCGTTTCTAAAATGAATCTTTCAGACTTGTTTAGTTGGGACGTAATTTCTAAGAAGCTTATCAAGTATTGATCTCGGCAAAACATGCATCCTCAAATCCATAAATTCTGATGATTGTGGCATCTACAAAATAATACCAGTTGCCCCAATTCTGATCAATTTACAATTGTGGTTGCATCTCCTTGGGTCTTAAAAAAAAAATTCTTAGATAACCTCCAATCCACAAGATGGCCTAGGGCCATGTATATTTCCTTAACAAATAATTCTTCAAAGATCTATACCATATATATGTCCACTCTTGGACATGTAACAATTTCTTGTTCTCGTACATTCTAGCCTTATGGGAAGTCTTCTAAACACTAGACACTGCAAATAATACTATGTGGCATGAAAGGGAATACCACTTGAAAAAGATAATTAAACTATCTTTCTTAATGTTCAACATGGCCTTGTTGATCTACTCTTCGAGATATAAGGCATAATCAAATGGCATGTTTGCCTCCCAACTCTATACATCAATTGTCAATGCCATTAGGTCAAGTCACATATGCACCTTTACATCCTTTCTTACAAGATTTGACAAATGGAAAAATAGATCTTCTCGAAATAATCCTCAAAGATGTCATAAATAAAATGCTCAACATCTACATGTATAAATTTTGTTGCCTGTCATTAGTTTTTGGCTTGTGGCATGAGAGCCATTTACCCTATAGTCGTCCTTTAGTTTGTGATACTCTATTAGCAATGCCCCTAGGTCAAATGGCAATTGGGCATTCCTATTCCAATTGACCACTGGCAAATATATTCCCTAGTTAATTTGACCATCAAATTCCCATCGTGTGTGTAAATTAGCTGAGTATCAAGTTCATAATTTTTGGCCAATGCCTTACTTAGGCCAATGTTCTCAAATACATTAGGTACTACCTAGACAACCCTAGTCTCCGCGGGTTGCAAACATGGATCTTTCTCATCCCCATTTTGAAGTGATATTTGAATAAGGAATAGCCATCAATGGGAAGTATGGTGTCCTTGTAGCTCTGGTGAATATGTGTCACCCTATCCATTTGAATCCTTGAACCTTGGGAATTGCAAGCTCGCTTGAACAACACAAGTAATTGTTCAGTTAGATTATCGTCTAATCCCCCTTTTTCCCCTTTGATGTGCTTGTCATGGTTTCACAACTAGGCTTTCTATCAATTTTCTTTTACAAAATTACGCTGAGACCATATTGCAATTGCTCACTTCTATCGATTTTTTGAACTTAAAGTAGGACTTACAATTTATCGATTGAGCTACTTCCTTCAAATTTAAATCCAGTTTAACATAAAACTATAGTGAATTATGCAAGAATTGGTAGTGAACTTATTATCTTAATGGTAGTTGATAAACCCTAAAAACAACTTTACAAATATGCTTGTTTGATCGAACTAAAAACCTCCTTGCTTCTACACCTTCACTGAGCTCTGGAAATCACTCATGTCCTCAAATTATGGCCAAAAAGCTGCTCAAAAATTTGCTTAAAACCACTCGTGTAGCAATTAATGTAGCTTTGTCCAACTTGCAATATATGTCATTGGACAATTTGCATGTTTGAATTTCACCCAATGATCTAGTTTACTCTACGATTTCCGTGGGGATTCAAATTCCCTTTTAGCGAAAGGATTTATCGTTTTTGTGCTTTGACACATTATCAAACACGTGTCATCAGCCTATTGTTTTGTAAGGATTGTTGAACAAGTCCCACGAAAGTTGTTATGTAGCTTCTTGCAACTGGGTTGGGATGTTAGGAATGTCCCAACAAAATGTCCAGCTCCAACAAAATGCTAAAATGGATGCCTTGATAGTCTCGTTGAGTCATAAGATCTTTGAAAAGTCTTCATCACAAACAAGTCTCGAGAACTAATCATAACCCTTTGTTTACCTACCACATGGGCATTTTGCCTCTTCATTGGGGCTACTAGAACGCTCCTGCAAAGAGAAAATTTTAGCATCTTTGTCATCACACATGAGACTTCATTTCCTTAGTCGGAACACCTAACAAGTGTCACCAACAATATTAGTCCCAATGAAAAGCCGAACAAAGCATTTTTTTGTTACCACTACCTTGCTAGAGCCACTGAGAGGTTCGATCAAGTACAAATCACCCAGCAAGACATTTTTCCTTTGATGCTCTAGACATGTCATCTTCTTTGTCCTATGAGAAGCCCAAGACCGTTCACACGAAGAAGGAACCTCCAACAAAAATGTGTTGACTCAAATTGTTTGTCATTCTACTAACTTGCACGAGTCCTAAAGATGCCCTAACAGAAGGGATAACTTTTGCGAGATCTTATAGGACACATAACCTCTAACAAGTTAGCAAGATCCCATCACTAGCACACTTCGAAAACCTGGGCGAAGAGGACAGTTTCAACAAAGGGCCCACCTACCAAGCCACTACTTAGACAAATTTAAATAACTTAAAATGCACATGGGGACTTTAACACTTAACGACTAATAAGCGGACCTTAAAGGGTTATGAAGATATTCGACTACTACCTTGCCCCTTAAGCGGTCCACTACTACCTTGCACCTACTTGCCATCTTAAGATAATGTTCATCCATTAAAATAAACCTTCATCACATGATAATATACAAGAGAATCCTTCATTATCCACCACTTTATGACACTCGTAACTAGTATTAAATGTTTAGAACATCAAACATACATGTAAATATGCCCATAAGTGATTTTTACAAAAAAATTATCTCAAGATGTGGCATAAAATGTCAGAAAAGTATAATCTATAGCAGTAAAATTAATCCCGCATTGAGAAGGCCCAGTTTCTAATAAAATTGTTGACTAGTTGTGGATGAATATGTTTGAATGAGGTAGAGGAAAAATCCAACAAAATCTCTTCCTACAAGCTCTTACGTAAATGTCTTCCTCTTAAGTTACATATTGGAATTGCTTCAATAATCATAAAATCCTCATTCTACTGAAGATTAGGAGAAGCATTAATTCGATCAAGTATTTTATAAATGCAATGACTGTAAAGATATTACCAATAGTAACTTAGTACCACAAATACATTTGCTTGTATTGATCACAACATTTAACAAAGAAAGTTGTCTTTTCTGCTTCGCAAAACAGCCAAGCTCCTGCTCACCATTGAAGCCTTCCCTACAAAAGTTTCCAAGTTAGAAAAACCCTACACAAACTACACATGCTAAGTACAGCCAGAAGAATAGACAAGGTCAATAGACGGACATATACAAAACAACTGAATACTCGTGAATAAATGTTACATATAATAACAATTACATGATGTCTCCCGGACATTTATCCATATTGTAATACTACATATAAATATTACATATTAGAACAATTACTTTGTATTCCTAACAGTTTACTAAGATAAACAATAGAGATCTAGTCAAATTTCAGGCCAACAATTCTGAGTACCCACAACAAATGGCATAGATTTTATTTCGAGCTTAGCACTCAAATGCTATCCCATGATTGATGAGACGGACAAGATTAAGCTCATGAGCAAAGAGATTTCCCATCAATAAATATGCAGTGGCCGCTAGAGTTCAGTAGACAATCCCAATGATCTCATTACAGCAAGGATTACCGCACAGTACAAGCCAAAGTAGATGACCTCAGCACGCTCCACCAGAAGCTTTGCCAACATAATTTGATCAGAAAGATCTGTGCATGTACACGTGTGTTAAACTACTCTCAATTAGCAAGGAAAATAATCATTTACAAATCTAAAATTCATATACAGCACTCGGGAGAGTGCAATATTAGCATCAACTCACTTTTACTGCTGACTCTTGTTACTGGCCTGAATTCCAGCTTGAAGCTTGCTTACGAAAAAAGAATCCAACCTACAGAATCATCGGCTCTACCATTATGCTTCCACAATCATCTAAGAAATTTTTTATTCTGTACAACATTCATTAGAGCACTTACTTGTTTGCACATTTATAATAAATTGTTTCAGGAGAATTGTATGTCCGTGCATTAGAAAACATTCGCTTGACATCCGCAACAAACATGTCCAATGTTATATAGTATTGTTCACTCTCAAGGCGCTTCCACATTGTTTTCAAATCTGAAAGGAATCCAATTCATGAAACTAGTTATCAGATAAATGTTTTTAGTCCCTTAACATGAAGCCCATTGTAACAAAACTACCCTGGAGATAAAAGACGGGTTTTTTATAGAGCACGGTCATCT
This sequence comes from Chamaecyparis obtusa, assembly GCA_027943335.1. NCBI lineage: Eukaryota > Viridiplantae > Streptophyta > Pinopsida > Cupressales > Cupressaceae > Chamaecyparis > Chamaecyparis obtusa. Next base: position 1,284,012 of record BSBK01004645.1, on the reverse strand, counting down.
GAGATGTTTCGTACACTATAACTTCAATTAACAAGCTATGTAGATTTGAAAAGTTCGAATGTTTCCATCTACAGATAAACATATTTTTATTTTCTATGCATGCTTACAACTTTTGCAATATACGCAAACGAGAAAAGAACCAACTTGAAATCTTTACCCATAGGATCTTTAATAATATCATAGTAGTCAGGCACATCACGAGGATCTACTGGTTCCTTGAATGGCCAAGCATCAACATGCTCATTCGTAGCCTGTTAAAAAGAAGAGAAAATATTTATCATGGTGCACATGTCTTCCACTAGCAAGAAAAAATATGAAATCCAAATCATTTTATCAGGTTATGTGATTAATAATTATGAACAATATAGACAAAGGGCACTTGATTTAATGGTGAAGTTCATGTTGTAGGCACCTAGATGGTGCTAAGTTCAAATCTTCTACATACAAAAAAAAATTACCAACTATATTTATTATTTATAGATGTGATTATAATATTTTTATGATTATTTACTATAATTTTGTAGTTGTCTGATAATATTATTAATTTATGACAGAATGGTCTTGCATCATCTTTGTTAAATAATATAACAGTCCAAGCGTACGGTAAGCTATTGAATTGATGCCACACACCATTAAAAGATGCATTCAAATGTTTACACTGATTTGCACTACTCTATACCATGAAAACTTAAATGCAAGTGCATTTGTTCTGCATGGTCTTTTCTTGTTATGCTGTGTTACCAGAAATGTGAGGTAGCCAAGGATTACCCCATACCAGGTGCACTTCTCAATCCAGGCACAGATTCAGTATGCACATGGTCCGGACTCAAGATCATGGATCTGGTTGGGTACCCTGGGTACACACAAAAGAACACAGTCTATTCTTCTTATGCTGACTTACCAGAAATGTGAGGTAGCCAAGGATTACCCCGCACCGAGTGCACTTCTCAAACCAGGAACAGATGTAAGTATGCACATGGTCCAGACTCAAGATCGTGGATCTGGTTGGGTACCCAGGGTACACACAAAAGAACACAGTCTATTCTTCTTATGCTGACTTACCAGAAATGTGAGGTAGCTAAGGATTGCCCCGCACAGATTGCACTTCTCAAACCAGGAACAGATGTAAGTATGCACATGGTCCGGACTCAGGATTGTGGATCTGGTTGGGTACCCAGGGTATACACAAAAGAGCCTGTGAACTCCTTTTGATAAAAGACTACTTTTTTAAATGGAAACAAATTAAATAATAAATAATACTGTTAAACCTAGACTAACATAAATTAACATTATAGCAACAACAAGAAAAAGAAAAACTCTATTCCTACCTTTTTCTCCTCACAAAACTCTCTTGTTACTCATTACCAGTGGCTACAAGTTTGGTTTGTGTTCTTTGTTTGGCTGTTTTTCACTGTTTTGCTGGCATATCGATGATCAAGCAGCTTCTTGGAGGAAAGGATTATCTTTGGCACTGCAACCAATGCCTAAGTGAATATAAGAGATCCTTTGCGTGTGATTGTTGGGAAAGGAATCAAATGCTGCAGGGTGCCATCCCAAACATAGGTTTCCAAAGAGACATTCTTGCATATATTGAAGAGCAAGAGAAAGCAAGAAGTGTGGACAACAAATCTTGATGGAAGTCTCATCTTTCATAAACATATGGATCTTGAAAGCCACATACAAGTCCATCTTCAAGTAGCTCAAAAATCTGTTCCATGCATCCATTTTGAGAGATACCATCTCCTATTGAAGATGGTATACCTCTCCCTCAAAAGAACAAAGGATGCAGTCTCACGTTATCAAAGTTCTATCACAGGTATTATTTTTAAATTTTCAACTCACTCACTTTGCTTTGGAAACCTTTAGCTTCACAATTTATAATATATTTACTTGTAAATTAATATAAAAGATGTTACTTTCTATTGACTTCATCTTGAATCTCAATAGATTATGAGTTCCTCTAATTGAGCAGAATAGGAGTAGTACATACTCTCTTTTATCCACTTAATTAATTCAATAACTAGGAAGAAAAAAAAGCATAGTTGATTTATGTGTATTCCAATTCGTGCCTCAACTCAAAAGCAAGTTGAGCACAAGGATGGAGTGATGAGGTGTTGGGATTTAGCCACAAAGTATCCCAACTTGGATGTTCTGTTGCACAGAATTTCTAAGTCTCAATTGACAATTAGGGGCATGAGGCTGCTACAAAAGATACGAATGGCATAGATAGTGAGTGGCACATGCACTATTTGTTCTAATGTACCAACTAATGAGGTTGATTTTCTCAAAAAAGAGCAACACGATCATTTGTATTGTGCTTCCATGAGTTGCACATTTGACCACTGATTATTGCTGCATTGTGAATATACATAAGCTGTTTTGATTTATTTTTCACATTTGACATTAAATCACCAATTATCAAATTAATCAAATTATAAAAAATTGATCTCAACATATATTTGGAGGTGGATGAGGAGAGCTCTAGAGCTGGTTGAAAAAGATGAACAATCATCCTCCGTGAACTTTTTTGGAGCTATTCCTTCCTCGCACAAATTAGTCAAATTGGTAACGTCCACGGTAACTTTTAGTTCTAGTCTCTCTAAATTTGCCTTATTGTAGATAAACATCTATTTAATTTGAATTTTCTTTTGTTCATGTATTAGTTCTTTTGGTTGCTTTCGGCAGGTGGCATTTTGATTTTTTAATTTTTTATGATTTCCTGTCCTCAGAATCATGGCTCAATCTGTCTTGGAATTGGTTGTGAATGTGATTGATTTCCTAAGGCCTATTGTAGTGATTTCACAACAATCTCCTATAGGTATAATTGGTATGTCCTGAGGTGGCCCATTTTATGGCACGTGAACTAACAATAAATGCAGGTTCTAATGTTGAAGATGGAAAGAATGGTGAAGTTTTTCTGATTCATATTTGGAAAGAGAGGCTGTGGAGATAAAGGTCAAGGAGTCATGAGATCTTTCATTCAAGTGTAAGTGGAGGAACATACAATGGCACCTAAGCCTGCATCTTTCTCTGCTAGAAGCTGTCATGCAGGAGCAATCAACACCTTGGTAGAGGGTGAAGCATCGACCAAGAAATGAATGGGGTAAGCAAGATTCCTTCCCAAGAAACTACTGATTATTTCATCTAATCCTGAAATGATTGATGTAATTAAGAATAGGAAAGTTTTAAAAATGTTGCAATGTGTTCTAATATGAACAAAGAATCTCTCCTCTAGGAGATTTTTTGGTAATTAGGTGGCCTCAGCGTGGCAAAAAAATGGAAATTTGTATCTTCTTTTGCACAACAATTCACATGGCCTTTTCATGGTTATTTTTAAGAAGCCTAACATATAAAAGAGGGACTTGAAAAGGCTACACTCCATTTTTAGAGCCATTCCTTGAAGCCTTAATATTATCCCTTGGGAAGTTGTTACCATAGTTCACAAACTGCCCAAGTACTTGGCCAGTTGTCGAGTACTTGCAAGCTTTTTTGGTCCGAGTACTCAAACTCATCAAGCCTTGTTCCCAATTTTTCACAAAAACAGAATCACAAGTATTCACTGAAACCTGGAAATTCTACACAAAAAACTTGGCACAAATTTATGACACAATTTGTACACAGGTCAAACAAAGTTTTGACTTGAAAACGACATGATTTTGACTCGTGAAAAGACACTTTTTTGCTCTATAAAACTTCCATTCACCCTTCCACACCACACAACAGCAAGAAACCGTTCTACAACAAATGGGAAGATTTTTAAGGCAATTTTCAGGTTATTCAAATTTATTTTTCTATTTTTTTCTAAAATTTAAAAAAATAAAAATCCTAAGCCTAAACACACATCATACTAATGCAATTTTTCTCCGGTGAGGCCTAACGGCCTGACTGAAACAGCCTTCGGTTGTGTCAGGGGCTACAATGATACTGCTGGCATTTAGACCTTCAGCCACACCCAACACATACAATTTGCATATTTAGCTAGTTGTTAACTGCTTTATCAATGCTAGAAAATACAAAACTGACTTCACATGCCAACCTTGATTTGACTGAGATTGATCCCTACAATGACTAGACCATGTGCTCCTTATTTACAGAGGATGAGATTGTTGATTTTCAGAGACAAGCTATGAACGATGTGGCTGCAGCAGAAGTAGGGGAGATTGGATTACATTGATATGGCAGAGGAGTCATTGCCATCTAATAGCAAGGTAGAGCCAAGCAATGAGCCCCAACTGAATGCAAGGACCATACCCTCTACCACCCAGTTTTTCACGAGAACGGGGAAGAGGAAATTATAAAAACTTGTAATTTTTCTACTTGGCTAGATATGCAATTTATGATGATTTTAACAACAGTCATCCTAAATTCATGTTAATTATCAATTAGTAGCTAGCTATTGTATCTAACATTGCATGATGATGCAATCTTGTAATCCATATGTATTCAAAAATCAAATCTAATATAAAACACTTCCTCGTGGTTTTCTAGACTCCATTGGTACATTTTGCAATTGATTTGTGGAAACAAAGAATGTGCTTTTTAAGAGATTTAAGTATAGTTTTAAGTTGCTGAGTTTTTGCTGGGTTGGAAATTTTGGGCTTGCCAAGCATTCTTGGAGTCTGAGTCTGTGAACTATGTTTGTCACATCAGCTCCTAGAAGGTTGAAATCTCTCACCATTTCTCCTTGATTGTGGTTTTTCTTATGTGTGTTTCATATCCTTTTGGTGAGGTTTTCAAATAGAGGAAACCAGATGTATACCCTTTTGCACTCAATGCAAGGGTTCAAATGTCTACCATGCCAAATACTGAACTTCTTGAGGTTCTTTGTTATCAATTTGAGAAAGGCAACTTATAATTAGCATTGAGTTACTAGGGAGGCTAATTCATTCTTTATATGCAAATGTAATGGGCAGTTGAGGAAGGATTGTTCCCTTATAAACCCCCCAAAAGTTGACTCTAGCTCTAATGCTATCCTTCTCTCTATAGGTAAAAAAGATAACGCTGAGAAGGATGAAAATCAAGGGTCTTGTAATGTCCCCTTTTCTAGCCCATTAATTCATGATGTGTCGTTAGCCCTATTTGCCTTCGTCCCATGGGCTAACCAGGACCTTGCAGGTATCATAGTGAGATTTGGCCTAGGCAATTCCAGCTTCAGGTCAATCAGAGTTGTTTCAGCAGGGTTTCTAGATACTTACTATTTATAGTAAGTCAACAGGGCTCGGCATTCTTGGTGTTTCAGTGTTGGGCTGGAAGCATCTCGTCGAGACCTTTCCAATGAGCTATCACACATGATTATCGGAGTCCATTTGATCAGTAATTTTAATGCCTGAAGATTAAATGATTTATTAATAAAGTGACTATTAAACTAAAGTACATATTATTATTATGTCACTTTATTATTAAAAGAGCACTTTATCCTCTTAAGTGGGAAAATGATATTTTAAAGGGAGAATAAAGAAACAGAAAAAGGAAAATGAAGAGTCACATGGTTGTGCTGAAAAAGAACAAAGTGAGCTCATTTGGGATATGTTGGGTTTATGTTTTTGGATTATATTTCTCTCTTGGAGAGTTTTGGAAAGCTTCAGGTTTCAGGACGAAAGCCCTCGAGCTTGGAGACAGTGGACAGAAACCCATTGTCGATTGGAGACATTGCGCAGGTGTTTCACATAGTGTTTCAGGTTCATATTTTTGGAATTTAAACTTGCTGTAATTTACTATAACTATGATTGGATTTTTGTTATTGTTCTGCTGAAAAATTAAATGCAATATTATTTCTGAAAACTTCATTTCAACTGGGTATTTGTATTTTGTTGGATAAATTGGAAAACATTTGCATGCAAAATTATTTGTTGAATTTCTATGTGAAAATCGGGAGTAAAAACCCTAGCAGGATACTACAGTGGTATCAGAGCTAGTTTTCCTGAGAATTTTATAAGTAACAGAGAAATACAGTTTAAAGGCTGGAGAATGAGAGTTTGAATTTGCAATACAAGGGTATTTGCAAGTATTTAATATTTTCGACACTTGAGGAAAAAGTTATATTCTGAACAAAATTTGGGCATACTTCAAATATTGGTTATTGTGGGACCCATTGAAAATTGTGGAGCATCTCTCTAAAGTTGGGCGATTACATTTGATGTAATATGTTGTATATATTCATCGGAATTTCTCATAACGTTGGGTGCAGGTCCTGAAGTTTATAGCTTATTTGTGAAGGTTGGGCGTCACTAATAAGGTGGAAATTTTTATTATTTAATTTGACATCATTTGTGGAGGTTTGGCTCACTATTCAAAAACTTATTTGTATTACCGACAAGGTGAATGTTTTGATATAACAATGAATTAGTGAATTATATTATTGAATTGTTGGGCGCATGAATATTAATGGCAATATAATGTTTGAGGCAAATGAAGTTATTGAAGGCAAATAAAATAGTCATTTCCTAATTCTTGGCGTGACTTCATAAAAAGTTCATAATCTATTAATATTATGAATGTCGAGGGATATAAAGCAAAGACCAAAGGTTATACACAAGCTTGAATAATTATTTCATAGACAAACATTTGAGTTGTAAAGTTGTTGCCATAAATATAATTGGTGTGGCCTGGATTCAAAATCATAATATTTTCTATATGTAAATTGGGCGTTACACTGAGTGGCTGGTGAATGCAGAATCCTTCCAGAAGTCGAAACAACAACAGTTCTTGAGTAACATACCAGACGGAAGGTGTTGGACTCAGAAATATTGCAGTGCATTAAAGTTCACAGTTTTGGGTGTTGCCGAAATATTCATTTGAAGAAAATGCTGTGAATATTTAATCTTGATGTGAGAGATTGGCATTAGGGAACTGCAAACAGGATTGGAATCGTTTAATGTTTTCATTAACAATCATTTGCTGTGGCGTAACCTTCTATAAGTCGATCGGGTTTCTTGAAACATTAATTGACTGTAAGCCTCTGCCATTTTTTATGACAGTGTTGGGATTATCGTTGAAGATTTCTGAGAAATTTGTCAAGTGTATTCCCAAAGAATGCATTGTGTTTTCATGTCGTATATATTGCTTTGAGCCAAAACAACACTTCACTGCTATTTATTGGTGAATTTGAATTCTGTTGGAGTTCGTGAGATTTGTGTTTAATTTTTATCGGCGGTGACTATTGAGGAGAAATGCGATTTTTGCCAAGTCTGCTCATTCAAACAATAGATTGTTCGTGGAAGAGAACGATAATCATCTCCTCCAGTTATCGTGATATTGGTCAAGTGTCTGCCGCAAATTCCCAGATTGATCATTTTTATCAATATAGAGGGCCTCCTTTCATTCTGTGGATCTTCATTAATCAGTTGTTCTTGGCTTGATTCTGAGTTCATTTCCTTAGCAAACTCTTTCCATTCTTATGCGGGCACTCTATATTGCCATAAACATTGAAGATAGAGTTTGAAGCTTGAAATTTAATTGACTGTGAAGAGCGATATTGGGAATAATATTTCACAAGAACTCTTACTGGCTGTGCAAATTGTTTGGCATAGCACGATATCTCTGTTTGAAGACAGATCTCTCCTAGTGCCGTGCAAGCTATTGTGAAAAGCCAAGGACTATGCTACCGTGAGGTAACTATTGGAGTCTAGAGACGATAATTTCAATTCCTGACAGCTCTGTTCATCGTCAGTGGATTGGTGGCTAACCACCCAGGTGTTGTTAATCTTGTTATGTATTATCTCCGCATGTGTGCTTCCTTTGGCATTTCAGTCTGTTAAAGAGGCAAGTTCGGGTTAATTGTTTGAGAGTCTTTGTTCTTGAGTCACCTTGCACGTCACAGTCTGATAATCCTTTGATGAAATGTTTATATTCTACAAAACTTTTCTATATGTACTTTGAATCCATCTAATTTGTGTCAGTGTGAATATAAATGCAATACTCGTATGTGGGAGATTCCAAATGTTTTTGTCATTCTACAAAACTGCAGACTTTAAATTGAACACAAAAAAGGGGGGATTTTGACAGTGTTAACCAACAATTAGAAACTCGGGTATTACATGCTCTTTTCAGAAGAACAAGCAATTGGTGAAAATCTTTCAGTTCCTAAGGAAAATTTTAAGACTTCAACACTCAGGGATACTACAGCATTCATAGCAAGCAAACTATTTGACAAAATCCTGGGAAGGGAAGAGTGAAATAGGGCAGATTCAGAAAATTATCAGATTTAAAAATGGTGTCAAATGACATTTTGGAGTTGACCAAATTACTCTTTGAGTCAGGTAGCAAACTTAGGTTGGAACCACAAACAAGGGAAAATGATCTCATTACTTTGATTCAATTGGACGGATGTTTGACCATGGTAGAGAAATCATCCCCTGATTTATTGCAGATTGCTCTTGTTCCTACAGTGCCTGCGTTGAATCAACACAAGTGGCTGAAGCAATCAAGTGGCGAGATTAGACTGTTGGTTACTTGTTTAAAGGAGGTCACAAGAATCTTAGCACCTCAAGAACCTTATGAAGAAAACATAACCAAGGAGGTACTTCAGCTAATCATTGATAGTTTTCAAAATCTTGGGGACATCAATAGTCGTCATTTCTCTAGAAGGGTTGTCATACTAAAATCATTTGCGGAAATCAGATTGTGTAATCTTCTGCTTGACTTGGGATTGCATGATTTAATATATACGACGTTTCAACATTTCTTAGGCACAATTGGGAAAGAGCACAATGCAAATGTTTTTGCAGCTATAGAAACTATTATGGCTATGAAAATAAACAAGAGTGATGCTCATTTTCAGCCACTTCTACAAATGTTGTTAGCAATTTCAAGGAGAGAACAAGATGTTTCTACAACTGCTTATGAGCTGGTCAACAAAGTGCTCAAACACTGTGAGCAGAAAATTGAGGAGTTCAAGAAACAATGGGTTGAAGAAGAATTAATTTCATCAAAAATACAGGTTGCAGAGTTCCCCAAAACGAGTAAGAACCTATTAAGGAATGAACAGATTTGTTTTACTTGTCAGGACATTTGGACACCTAATCATGTTTGTGGGGATTGTAATGAGGATAAGGCAGCCAAAGAACTTCAGACCAGCAATGAAGAAGTTAGGAATCTCATAGCTTTATCAAAACAAAATAACACAAATATTGGTGATGAGTTGAATTCAGCTATTGTTAAAGGTATGGGATATACAAATCTCTACATTGGTGACTTGGAGGTTGTAATTGACTCACATTTTGTTGAAGATAGTCTTACTCAAGGTGAGAGCATGTTGGGATCTCAAGATGTTTCCAAAGAAGTTTATGAAACTTCTCATCATGAGAAATTGTTTGATAATGATGACATAGCAGCAACCTTGTCTTTGCATGTAAATCAATCAAACAAGGAGTTTGAGGCCTATGATGACATTGATGACATCCTTGTGAGATGCGATGAATCATGTGTTTTTTATAGCAGCAACTTATGCATGATAGTGATTTAGAAGACCAATCAAAGATGGCATTTCAGGATGATGGTGTTTTGGATGGCCAATCAAAAGATGCATTTCAAAATGATAATAATGAGAAGCATGCTTTGAAGAATCAGCTGAAAGTTACTGAAGATATGGTTGTTGCAGCTTTAGTATGTTATGATGACACTCACGGGATCATTGAGGTTCTCTACAAGAAGGCTCAAATGGAAAATAGGCAAAGGGGAATGGAAGGCGATTATTTTGTTGCTGATTTGTAGGTGGTCAAAGCAGCCCTTGAATCTATGAAATCGGATTATTTATGTTTTCTTTCAGATAGGGATGATATTTCAAATGTTGCTGAAGTACATGCTGATAAATTGAAAGAAAAGGAGGGTGAAGTTAATAAGCTCATCAAAAAGCTTAACAATACACAAGAAATATTAGAAAATACACAAATTTCTCTTCAAGAAGTGAAAAATCAGATTGTTGTCACCAATCAATACAGGGAACAAGAGGACAAAAGAAGGTCTGAGTTTTCCAAGAAGTGATTAAGGAACTTGGTAGCATACAGTAGACTTAGTACTTGGATAGCTATCCCAAAAGATCAAGTAACAAATTTTTGGATCAGCCAAAATTTCAATATGAGCTAGATAACATTCAGTTGGTTGACAATTCATTGTTTAAGGTGGATGCTGAGTGGACATTTGATAATCCACTCTTCGAGTTGGATGGGAGATTGTTTCCCGATTCCAGTGATGAGAATGAAATTGATTGCATGATTTGGGACCTAGGTATAGTTCCTCGTAATGAGGGATGGTCACAGGATTGGAGTAGTGGATTAGTTTCTAGTGTTAGTATTGCTGCCCAATTACCAATCAGCCTACACATGAGTTCAAATTTGGATCTACAAGTGAGCAGGATGGATTCTTTGGTTCAGCAGATGAGTGGTTCCGGGTTGAGGATGGGTGGTAGATATGCTTTGACCAGAGAAAATGATTTATCAGCTGCTTCTTTACCCATGATTTCTATGTATTCAGTGGCATTTCCGATTGTTAACTGTCGTGCTAGTTCTTTCCTAGTGTGGGTATTGACTTCAGAATACTTGTATCTACAAGTATGGATCTAATTTGGATCTACAAGTGAGCAAGATGGATTCTTTGATTCAGCAAATGAGTGGTTCCGGGTTGAGGATGGGTGGTAGATATGTTTTGACCAGAGAAAATGATTTATCAGCTGCTTCTTTACCCTTGATTTCTATGTATTCAGTGGCATTTCCGATTGTTAACTATTGTGCTAGTTCCTTCCTAGTGTGGTGTTGACTTCAGAATACTTGTATACTTCAGTGCAACTAGTTGTGGGACATTTCTTGGGCACGACTCAAATATTCTTCATGTCTATTTGGGATAATTTGAGCCATTATGGTAACTTCATAACATTAGTCTGTGCGCTTGCAGTGAGTTGGGTTTGTTGGAATGCTCATTTTTCCTACACCAGCATTTGGAGGCAAACTGTTGATGGAAGGTTTACAGTAATTGACTATAAGAGTGGTACTTGGATTGTGATTGATAGGATGTCTTATGAGGTGGTCTCTCTCAAGCTACCTTGGCAAAATATATATCATGGCTTTGAACTCAGCACTCTCAAAGTTTTCTAACCTATGAGAGTTGTTATGCATTACATCAGCAACTCAGGTTGGGCTAATATGCTTTATTTTATGCCTTTAGGGGGTGTTATGCACTTCCATGGGCGATCACTAGCAGTTGGAGAGTTGTTTAGCAATGATAGCTTATTGGGATACTACTATCTCTTCATATCTGACAATTGTGACAGTATGATTGTCTAGGATCCTAGTATTGACTTGCTTGGTACGCTATTTCAATGGAGGTTTGATGAGTGGCTTCTCAGTTTCAGGCATGTTATTTATATCAGAGTAGAATAGAAGATTGGTAGAGCAACATTCTTGATGTTAATATGGGATCCAGGAATTTGGTTTCAGCATGCAGGTGCGAATTGCTTGAGGGAGGGCAATCTCTGGGAAGGGAGGACTGTAATGTTCCCTTTTCTAGCCCATTAATTCATGATGTGTCGTTAGCCCTATTTGCCTTCGTCCCATGGGCTAACAGGACCTTGTAGGGATCAGAGTGAGATTTGGCCTAGGCAATTCTAGTTTCAAGTCAACCAGAGTTGTTTTAGCAGGGTGTCCAGATACTTACTATTTATAGCAAGTCAGCAGGGCTTAGTATTCTTGGCATTTCAGTGTTGGACTATAAGCATCTTGCTGAGATCTTTCCAACGAGCTATCACACATGATTATCCGAGTCCATTTAATCAGTAATTTAAATGCCTGAAGATTAAATGATTTATTAGTAAAGTGACTATTAAACTAAAGTACATATTATTATGTCACTTTATTATTAAAAGAGCCCTTTATCCTCTTAAGTGGGAAAATGATATTTTAAAGGGAAAATAAAGAAACAGAGAAAGGAAAATGAAGAGTCACAGGGTTGTCCTTAAAAATAACAAAGTGAGCTCGTTTGGGATATGTTGTTGGGTTTATGTTTTTGGATTACATTTTTCTCTTGGAGAGTTCTAGGGATGGAAACCCTCGAGCTTGGAGACAGTGGGCGGAAACCCATTGTCAATTGGAGACATCGCGTAGGTGTTTCACATAGTGTTTCAAGTTCATATTTATGGAATTCAATCTTGATGTAATTTACTATAACTATGATTGGATTTTTGTTATTTTTTTGTTGAAGAATTAAATGCAATATTATTTTTGAAAACTTCATTTCAACTGGGTATTTGTATTTTGCTAGATAAATTGGAAAACATTTGCATGCAAAATTATCTGTTGAATTTCTGTGTGAAAATCGGTAGTAAAAACCCTAGTGGGATAATACAAGTCTAGAGGAATCTCATCCTAAAAATGAATAATAATATTTTCTACTTCTGCTCACCCTCCTCCAATTGACAAAAGTTATTCAGATTCCAAAAATAGAATGGAAATTGATCAAGGACTTAAAGGTTTTGAAATTAGTTTACTTAATGTTTTCTAGCCACTAGCCAAGGATGGTCGCGATTGTTGGTATGGTCTAGAGATGTCTTTGGTGTCCTTGGTCATCCCCAGATGTCTCCAGGCATTTTGGAATGACTCTAAGGGATAGGGAATGGCCCATGGACATTTAATACGCATCTTCACATCCTCAAAATGTCTAGGGTATAGGGACAACTGTAAAAGCCTACGGTTCCGTGGAACATAGTTACCCATTAATCTCCTCCCATTGGTGAAAAATTTAATCTGGTTGAGAACAAGAACAATTGCAAGGAACTGAAATTTGATTGGAAGAAAAATAAATTATTTCACAGGTCTAAAATTAAAAGAATCTTTAACCTTAGGGATCTAGTGGAGAGTTGTAAAATAGATAGAAAAGACATCTAGTACACCTGGTGTACCAACAAAGGAGGAAATAAAAGCCTCTATTCTAGGCTTGATAGATTCTATTTGAATAAAGGTTTTTAATATTTTATAAATCTTGAACTCAGGTTGATAATAATGTCATTTCTATAATTCCTTTCACCTTGTCTAATCACCATCCTGTTAAGCTTGTTTTTGACACTACAGGATCACTAGGGAAAATGCAATGAATAGGGAGATGAATTCTAGTTTGCTTAATGATGAGGACTACTTGAATGGGGTTGAGATTACTAGAATCTTTATCAAGAGTTCTGAACCAGGTTCATCCTACATTTCTCAATGAAAGATTTGTGTTAAAGCTTGCAAAAAATTCAACTGAATTGTTGGAAAAAACAATGCTTAGTCTAGGAAAAACCGTGTGCAAGATTTTGAGGAAAATCTAAATAGAATTGAGGAAAAACTGGAAATTAACCCACAAAACTTGAATACAATAAAAACTTATTGTTGTTAAGCTAAGATACTGGAATCATGCCCCTAGGGCTGGTTCTTGGTCCAGGTTTGTCCGATGCCCGGCCAAAGCATCCAAATTCAATGTGGAATTGGTCGGGCCAAACCCACTATAAATCCAAGCATTAGGGCCAAAACCAAGACAAACCCAGGCCAAACCTAGGTGCACCCAGTGGAACATGTCCTATTAGACAATAGTAATTTAAGTCCTTTAATTTGGCAGTCTGTCCCAACCCAAAATGAATCCAAGCGCCCGAGCTTGACCCAAGACAAACCTGGGCCAAACTTGGGTGTAACTAGGGGAACATGTCCTATGAGACACTAGTAATTTAAGTCCAGTCTGGAAATCTTCTAGGCAAATGCACTGTTCATGAAAGATTGGTCAGGATTCTTCTAAATTATAAATTCTATCTTTTGATTTTAGCCTCTAATTTCCTCTTGCTTCTACAACACAAGATTGGCTCACATCTTTCCTATGTTTATGGCATATACTTTTCACACCTTAAATGTTTACAACAACATACCTATAAAGTTCTACCATTTAGCTTTGAGGTATTGATTGCATTTGTCTATTAGTCGGGTGATTAACTCCTGCATGAATGTTTGGTACTCATACAACATCATCATACCAAAGACTCCAATTGCAAATGCCTCTATCTCTTAGTTTCCATTATGGGGTTAAATTTTACAATTCAATCACATCCTCCTTTCCATTATTTATAATTTCAAATAGAAAACACAAATTATATAATAATTAGTAGTTCAAACTTATTGAAAAGTTAACAAAAAGTCCTATAGAAGCCATGCTTGGAATTGGATATTAAATATCACTTGTAATTTGAATTTACATTGTGTAATGGCATTTAGAGACTTGAATATTCTCATTTCTACAAATTATGAATATGATATACGAGGGATTTAATAAAAAAATTACACATTCACAATTATGGATTTATGAGGATCACTCTTCTTATAGCTATACGGTTATAGTTATATTTTATATTTATAACTTGATGTTTGAACACACACACATGTGTGAGTGCGCATGCACAAATGTACCTGTACCCAAGGAAACATAATGTCGTACACGCATAACCAAATTCGTGTCCCATACCTATAGCTTAGTTGCTAAGTATAGATGGAAGTGCTTTGAAAACTTTGTCACCTAAGGTTTGAGAATAAAATCCAAAATAACACAGATCAAAAATGGAGACAAAGGTTCTCAATATTTTTCTCAGCCACTAAGAGCTAAGTTTACGAGGAAAATATTGGCTCTATCAATGTGAAAAATCTCTAATTGATGGACTTGATAAAATCATTAGTGCATTCTTGTCCTATAAAAAAAATCACATTCAATGGGACAAATGAATCCATTGATAAGGCTAGAAGATTTTATATGGGCATTATCCCAATGAAACTAGAAGAGGGAGATATTGATTTCTTGAAAATACTGGGGAAATGATTTTAGCTATGAATTCTTTAGAGAAGGATGACTCCAAAGCCATTAATGCTTTTCCTTTGAATTTTAGAAAAGAAATGTTGCTTAGGTAGCTAAAGATATTCTAAAATCATATAAAGAAGGTATTGTTGGTGTGTGTTTTATGACACAAACAACTCAGAATAAAATACTAGGGGTACTATATCCTCTCTTGAACAAAGTCTCCAATGTGCTAAATAGACAAACTGTATGATCACAAAGGTTAACTCCAAGGTTCCAAATGCGTGTGATTTTGTTGTTCAGGATAGACTCGTGGTAAGATGATTTGTTGAAAACCTCCAAGGGAACTTACATAGTTATTCAAGAGTTTATCACTCAACTTTTGAATTTCCTTTTTCTTTTTTTTTTGACTTTTTGGGTTTCACACTTATGAAGATTTCTAAAACAAAGTGCAAAAGAGGAGGGTTTGGGAAGATAATTCTAACCCTAAACTAATTCTACAAACCAATCCTATGAAATTTGGATTCAAGGCTACAAAAGTGGAATCTGAAACCTATCCTTGTTTTGACAAATTCAACAACTCCACAAGAATGGTGCAATCTTCTAAGGTATTCTAAGGATTTTCACATCACAAATATTCACCAACATTCAAACAATGAATACAATAATGGAAGTTAAATTTTCTATCACATGTTTAGACTAACTTTGCACAATAGTTAAAAATCATCCAACTATCAAAAGTATGAACATATTTGTTGATTTTTCAGAGATCAATATCAAATGTAATCCCACTACTTTCAAAAGTATGTGTTTTCCAAATGCATCGATCTCTTGTATATATACATGGCAAAGACAAGAAGAGACATGTCCCTTCATGGGACATGTCTATTCATTAATCTAATTTATTAACTATATAGTTATCATAAGAATAAATATAGATTAACTTTATATATATATGCATATTAATATATAAGATAATATCAATTATTATATATATTAATATATGTATGTATATGTAATAAATCATTTCTCATAATAATCATATAGTCAATATTATTTATCTAACTGATGCTACATACATCAACACTCCCTCTTAGCTAGGGAGGATAAATCAATCCAATGTCAACACTTATGACACCTGATAGCATCAACCCTAAGATGTAAGCAATAGAAGCATCATCCTCATAATGTAATCAATATATATTACATGATTCTATCCATCGGCGATTCTATCCACAAGTTCTATCTATTATGATCTGTTTTAGCCATCACAAGATGTCTTATCACAATAGAAGGTCAAGTTATTGTAAGATCATCACTTTCCAATAACAATAAAAAATACAAGTGATAAACATTACATTATAATCATTGCATATTATACTGTTGTGCATAGTATCGGATCATTACACGATCCTTAATATAGATGATATACTATTATTACTTGATTTGTAGAATGCAGCTACCAATGTTCATTTCTCGATACATGGCAAGAGAAGATGAAAGGGATCTGTTTACATAGACTAGTATTTCAATCATATACAAGGATGATGGTAAAACATTTAGAATGATTATTCTTATAAGCACAAGTAATGTGTATGTGTGTATGTATGTCAGTTCACATTGTGAACTAACATACATACATACTCATATTTAAATAATCAAAGCAATCTTCCTTATATTTGACCGAAGCTACTATGCATCAACACTCCCTCTTAGCTAGGGAAGATAAAATCATATATATCATATTTCTCGTGATAAGAAGTCTGACATATCTCGTGAAGACAACCATCACATAACACGTGATGATAAGTATCACATAACTTGTGAGGTGTCACATAACTCGTGGCGCTAAGTATATCACATAACTTGTGAGGTCTCACATAACTCGTGGCACTAAGTATATCACATAACTCGTGATAAGAAGTCTCACATATCTTGTGAAGACAAACATCACATAACACGTGATGATAAGTATCACATAGCTTGTGACACTTAAGGATGATATGCTTGAGAATATCACATTCTCCTTATACATCCTAGCTATGGTATGTGCACTGACATTACATCACATAATGTCTACCATAACAGATCATGGCACACCCATGAATGATATCAAGTCAGCATGATATCAACATTACAAGATCATCATCTTATAATGTTTGAATACAAGCGTTCATTTCCAAAAGATCGCCACCTTTTAGAGATGAACACAGGTGGTAGAGCCCATAAAGTCATACATGAACACATATGAAAGAAGAAGTTTACACATTAAACATCTTATAAATTTACATATATATATCAGTAAAGATTACAATGCAAATTACAATTCAATCATACCAAGACCTTTCCTGAAGTATTCAACTTTCACTCTGGCAAGTGGCTTGGTGAGTATATATGTTGTCTAATCTATTGTACTGATATTTTCCAATTGAATCACATTCCTATCCATCATGTCTCTCACATAATGATAAGGAATCTCTATAAGATACAAAATAATGGATCATAGATGCTGAAACTCCATCCTATGAATCACAGTCCTCTAACTGTTGATCACTAAAGAACCCATCTTGACATGGTCTACTCCCTCTAAATCACTATGATCAAAGTCCTCAAAGATTAATTTGGTAGATCCTCTAGTAGCTCCCTCTGTTACGGAAGCATACATGGTCTTAATTATGAAAATGTCTTGCTCCAAGAGACTCATCATTTGGTACATGATCATTTACACACTATTCAAAAAAATTTGATCACAACTTTATTCGAAGGAGTAGTTTCCCATACACAAATGCACTTGTCTGATTCCATAGTAACATGAGTGAATGTAATAAACTATGGATTCTTGGCAACACCAAAAATTCGTGATAAAATGGCTTTCATCTGAAGCTCCTAGTACATGCATCAACCTTTTGACCTTTTTGTCCAAGGTTGCCTTAGATGAAATGTTAGACTCCCTCTGAATCTGAATTCTTCCTCTTCGAAGAAACGTCTTCAGTCATCAACTCAGTCCCATGACTGCAAGCATCAAGTTCTTTCTCCCTGGAATGCAATCTCTCATGTTTCTTGATCCGTCCTAAAAGCATTTCAGAGAGATTACAAATAGTTCATAAAACTAAACTATCTCGAAAAGAAATACCAATGATAGAAGCACACAAGATATGCTATCCTAATAGTATGAATTAATGACTCAAAATTTGTGAACATTATTCAACGGTATAAAATACTTATCTCTTATTATCATAGGATAACGCCCTCCAGGTGATACTCAAACCCCTTTAGCAACAGAGCCTTCAATTTAAATTGGGCCAGTCTTTAGAAAGATTAGAGAGAAAAGAATCTTCCTTGACAATTCAGGATTTGACCAAGAAGTTCTCGAGCATCATCTCCCCCCAATGTGAGTTCCCTCTCTCTCTTACTTTATTCCATAGGAACAAGAGCGGCAACCAAGACTATGATTCGACCAAATCAATGTCTGCATCTTTCCAATAATAGCCAATATTCCTAATGGCTCTTGCCATTATCGAGGTGGTTGCCTGTCTCTTGCATACTTTTGACCTGTTGATAGCCATTGGTAACAACGATGTACAATCCTTAGGTGATATCATTGGTAGAAATATTAATGCTTCCAGTACACATTGTTTCCATCTCACTGCACCACTGTTGATTCACTCGAAGGACCATGAGATGGTCATAGTCAACAGAAGAAATCCACACTAAGATCGAATCCATGGAATTTCAAGATCTCTATATATAATCAAATCCTGTAGACGTATGTGGATCCCGAGTCTATACCTGATGGCTAGAAGACAAGCCATTACAACTGTTCATCTATCCATTTATATAGATTTTCTCGGACCTAAACTTCTGCACCTTTAATATAGAGAATTTGCATCGCCCAACAAGGTTTAAGGCTTCTGATCTCCAGGAAAAACCACACTAGGCATATGACCTTGCCACACCTATTGTAGTTTGTCTTCGTATATGCAACCACTCACTTGAGAACTCAAGCTCGACGTTGCCTCGTAGAGAGAAAATATTGGCAAAACCAACATAGATCAACGGTGCCTTCACTAGTTATGAATCATAATTATATTCGAACCAAGCACCATGAATTGATGCACAATAAAATCGAAAGCCACAATGACCACCAATGTTAATGAAGCCACCAATACTAACAACCCGCTAATGAAGTGCGCTGCCACAGATCTTAGCTTAAATTGTCTAGTCATAAAGAATGTCAACTTCCGATAAATACAAGTGAATCACCTTTGCCACAATGACCTCCACCAATGTAGACTGCGCCCAAGGAATGATTTGGGCTGTCCAAGAGATAATCGAGGCCGTAAACAAATGAATAAGGGCCAAACCAATATATTATGAGGGCAGATCAAAATGAATACGAATGCCAAAATTTGAGACAAAAAATGTCTATTCCACACGAGCCACTAAGAGTGAGATGGATCGGTCTAATCTGTTGGTCACCCGTTGATTAGAATAGAAAATTGACCATTGGAATGAACTCGCAATGTTATATGAAATGGTACGCAACAACAAGAACCGCCGATCTCACAACGTTGATCGTGGGCTACTAATGATTGTAGGTAGAGGCACCTCTCTACACAAACCGCAATAGTCTCCCGCGCTGATCATTAGAAGAATCACAATACTTTATCAACTCGATAATGGTCTTTCGAGATATTTGAATATAGTCTCCAGAGTCTTTATTTTCCAAAAAAATATTTGTCGGGATATGTTTGCGCCAAATACTAATCGCGGGATAAATATTAGTTGATGGGAAAAACACAATAGACGGCTCCAATCATTTAATCAAAACCTTAGGAAGTCAATGCAATGATGCGTGTAAATTAATACAACCTAACTACAATTCGGGACCCACAAAATAATAAACGATGGACTCCAGGATAATAGTTTCGGGCTTAAAATACATTTCATGCTGAACCAGAATATTTAAATCCACAGCTTATGAAATTTATATTAAACTCACACACAAATGCTCATGGAGTCTCTTGACACATTGAAATATTATTCCAATTAGAAAATGCTCAATAGTGGCTTAATAATCTCCTCACGGCAAAATCTGCTAACTATAGTCTTCTCCCATCCAAGGAATATATCAATGTAATGGATTGAGTTCTCTGTCACGAACAAGCCCATGACCTTAGTATTATTCGCCCGCACTTAGTAATAGCGGCACTTTGGAGTAATATAAATAGATGGAAATTGAGAAATATCTGCTATTACGGACTTGAAAGCCGACTCGATTTCCTCACTTTCAATGACAGCATCTGCAACCACAGAAAGTTCCAAAACTTGTGAAAATATGTGTGGCAATCGCTTCAGTTTTGGATTCTGATATTGATCAAATATGCAACTGCATTTTCTTTTATCTAGAAATAACCTTCAACATATTTATTCCCAGGCTTTGCTCTGATACCATGTTGATTTTTCAAAGATCAATATCAAATGTAATCCCACTGCTTTCAAAAGTATGTGTTTTCCAAATGCATCGATCTCTTGTATATATACATGGCAAAGACAAGAAGAGACATGTCCCTTCATGGGACATGTCTATTCATTAATCTAATTTATTAACTATATAGTTATTATAAGAATAAATATAGATTAGCTTTATATATTATATATATGCATATTAATATATAAAATAATATCAATTACTATATATATTAATATATGTATGTATATGTAATAAATCATTTGTCATAATAATCATATAGTCAGTTTTATTTATCTGACCGATGCTACATACATCAACAATATCGATTCTACAATGAACATTCCCATCAAATCCTTCATTCACTTTAACAACTTGAAAATAAAATCTACTTCAAGTCAAAGACAAGAAACCATGCAACTCGAAAAAGATATTAAATTCACCAACAATTGAACAATGCATTTCCTTAAGAAGTGTTTTCTACAACAATTTCTCCAAATCTCTCTTTACAAATGAGAGGAGAGGGGTTTATAAAAGAGTTCCAAGATCAATTTAAGATCAACGACCAAGATTTAGACAACTATACCCGAATTAGGGTTTACAATGATTATTTAGTGAGAACCGATGAAAAATGAACAACTCAGATGGAGCTTTCCTCTAGAAGAAAGCACCCCTTATCCTTCCCTCGGCAATATATTCGATGAATTTGGACACCACAGGTATGAAACTATCTGATTGATGGAGACAAGAGGTTGCCACCTCACCATGCTTATCTCTTCGAATGAAGTTAACTTTGAACAATTCCTCTTCAATTCTGGAAATCTGGGATTTTGGAAAAATATTCCCAAATTGCATCATCTTTAAACATCCTTAAACGTAGAATTTTTCCCCTTTTGAATGTTCTTCGATCTAGGATTTTGGACTTTTTGGTGTGAACTTTGAAATTTGGAAGATGTCTTTGAAATCTTCCATTCTTCTTCTTGTCTTGAAATTCTCCGTAGGTGATTTAGTCCTTAGTTGTGTTTGTTTTCCTCATTTGTGAATGTCATCTTTTCTTATACCATTTGAATTCCTTCCTTTGATCTTTGATCTTTGGAAATCCAAGGTTGTTGTAGCATCTCCTTCATCTTTGTCTTCCCTCGATTGTTCATTCCTCATCACGAGCTTGCATCAAATCTATAAAACAACATTGAGAAAATTTTCAATAACTTATTAAAAAGATTCCACCAATCTTACCTTTAATCTAGAAATGACCTTGTGAATTTTGGAAATGATGAAGTCTCGTCCTTGCAAATGCACTTTTAGGTTTGATTTTTAGGAAATTTCCCATAATTCAGCAATTTTCACCATTGATTCCTTAGTGATTCCACCCTCTAAACATCCTCTCTCCAAATTCACACCTTCTCTTCTAGAAACTTATACCTCTTCTTTTCTATGCATAAACTTAATATTTTCCCTTTGAAACTTGGCCTTTTCCTCTTTCCCATTTGGAATTTTATCTGGATACTTGGTGATTTGAAGTTGAACCTCAAATGGCTTAGGACTACACAATTTTCAATCTTTTCTCTAACTCCAGATAGTGAATTTCATCTCTTGGTTTGCATTGGTTTGCATTCTTCACCTAGGTTGTCAACACTTAGCCGATTTTTCATCATGAGTGGGTGGACATTATCTTGATTTAAGGAATTTCATCAACACTTAGCCAAATTTTCAAGTCATCCTAAGCTAGGAGGACTTTGCTTGTGCTTGTGGATTTCCAACAATTTTCCTTGTTTGAAATCAGGAATTTTCAGAACTTCAGGAATTTTCCACAACTTTCCATGTAATTTTTCTAGAACTTTTCACAAACTTTCCATGGAGTTTTTTCATGTGAATTTTTCACCACTTTCAGAATTTTTCACAACATTTTGGGAATTTTCATATGGATTTGAGAAATTCCTACATTGTATTTTCCTCATCGTATTGGCATCTACCTCATTGAATCTCCCCCAATTCTAAGAATTTTCAGGTTGAAACCTTGAATTTGATTTGAAAATATTCTTTAAGTCTACATAAAATCACTTTGAACCTCTCGAATAGAATAGAAAACCTTAAAAAAATTCTCAAGAAATTTAGGAAAATTGCTTGAAAATTGAAAGAATTTGGAATTTTGAACCGAAATCTGACTTCAACTTCCAGTAAACATGAAGATTCTGATTAAACCTTTGATTTGTGCCAAGAAATATCTTCAACAAGCATGAAGTTCAGTCTGAAAATCGTCCAAAACCCTCACCTTGCTTTGAAATCAGAAAAATATTGCCAACTCCAAAGCTGTGATTTCTGACTTGTGAATGAATGAATACCAAGTCTATGTACATATAGAGGAATCATAGATAGCCAAGAAGAGGTTGACTTGCTTGTTTTATTGCTTTCTTTTTAATTTTTCCTTTCTTTAAATTCTCATGAACTTGGTCGATCTTCTTGGATAAAAACAGCTTGTTTTTTTTCCCTTTCTTTTTGATTTCTTCATGCTTTCTTCTATAACTCCTTCAAGTCGATCTCCTTGCTTTTTTAGAAAAAAAATGTTTCTAAAGCACTTTGTTTTTTTTCTCTTTTATTTCTTCTTCCTCAAGTTGATTCTGCTTTAAAGCATTTTTGTTTTCTTTTCTTTTTTCCAAGTTGATCCTTTCTTATTCCTCCACTAGTTCGTTGAATCAAATTTTAGCTTTTTCTTCTCCTCGGGCAGACTTGATATGAATCCAAGAAATTTCCTTATTTCTTCCTTAATTGGGCCGACTTCATTATGAATCAAGGAAATTTCCCAAAAACTTTTCTTTTTAGCCTTGGTGGACTTCATGTAGGATTGTGGATTATTTCATACTTCATCAATTTTCCAAGCCCCTTGTCTTGGGCGGTCTTCATGTTGACGTGAGGAATTTCCTTGGTCATCCTCCTTGGCTAGGAAGACTTCATATTAACTTGTGGATTTTCAGGCCTTGGCAATTTTCTTACCTATCTCACCAAGGCAGACTTCATATAGCAATAAGGATTTCCAAGCTTGACAAGGCGGACTTCATGTTGACTTGTGAATTTTTCAAACACTAAGCAATTTTTTCCTAACCTTGGGGGTCTTAATGTGAGTTTATGGAATTTCTTCATGGGAGAGGGCGGACATGACCATGACTTGAGGATTTTCCACAAATTCTCAGGCGGAGTTGGGGTCTTGATGAGGATTCTCTAGCCTAGAGGGCAAAATATAAAATATAGCATTTAAGTATAAGTCACTGACTTATACTTTAAGTTATATTTTATTTAACCAAAGAAGGTCTTCTATCATCTTATTCATTAACTTGACACTCCCAAATAGCCAAGCAAATGTATGATCGAAGTTGGATGAAGAAATTGTACTTTTTCACATATTTGAAATCCTCCACCATTAGGAAGGAGATGGCCTTGCCATTTAATTTTTTTTTGTCCTATTTTCTAAACCTTTCAGGTCTAAATCTCATGAGGACACAAAAAAGTGGATTCCTATATATCTTGCCAGTGTATTATGGCCCACCACTCCTAACGAATTTTGTTGAACCACGGAGGGGTATTTAACTCCATGTCTTTCTTACTATTTTTTTATTTGACCAAAGAAAGTCTTCTATCATCTTATTCATTAACTTGACACTCCCAAATAGCCAAGCAAAATGTATGATCGAAGTTGGATGAAGAAATTATACATTTTCACATATTTCAAACCCTCCACCATTAGAAAGGAGATGGCCTTGCCATTTAATTTTTTTTTCCTATTTTCTAAACCTTTCAGGTCTAAATCTCATGAAGGGGACACAAAAAAGTGGATTCCTATATATCTCGCCAGTGTATTAGGGCCCACCAGTCCAAACGAATTTTGTTGAACCATGGAGGAGGGGTATTAAACCAGCTGAATGAGGCTTGGGATTTTAGTACTAGATGGTGTGAATTTGTCTTTTAAATGGATTTTAAAATCTTTCAAGGAGATGAACCGGGGAAAGTCTTGGTTAGGAATAGTATTTACAATGTTGTACCAGAATATTAGAAATTTCGGAACAGCCTTCATCCTCACAATCTGTTGTTTGGGAGATTTTCTGTAAAACCTGAAATACAGTCTTTTTTTCTTTGGACTATTTGAAGAACATATGAATCAATTAAAGGTCTTTTACCAACTTAGGATGTATTTTCAAATAGGGATGGTAGTTTTTGTTAATGTTTATGGTAGCTTTGAGAGAGCTCCTTCATACAGTAACCATCATCGCATGTTGAGGTGCCCAACATCAGTTGTATTGTTCTATTCTCCGCTGGAAATGGATGACTTTGCACCACTATTGAGATGACACAGCATCAGAGTGACTCGGCATCATGGATTTACTTGGCGTTGAATCACGTAGGTTCATGGTTTTGGAGAATGTCGACAATTTGTTATTGATTACCATTAAATGAAATAAAGAATGCCGTTGGTGCTTGTAACGGTGGTCTCTTGTATTCCATCGTGAAGATTTTGGTTTGTGTGGTGTATATACCATATGAGCTAGCGGTAATAGTATTTGAAGACTCTCGACATTAGATTTTTGTGTGGTTGGCTTCAGATTTTGGGCAGACGTCTTCGGTATATTGTTCAGCAGAGTTTTTTATATGTGTGACACATATTTTATTTTGTATATATATAAAGAGGTAGAGGAATGTCAGTTGTAAGTCTACAGAAAAAGACTATTGTGGGTGGTATATCAAGAGCTGCCTGTGTGATTGAGTATCGAGAGCTGCCTGTGTGGGTGGTATATCGAGAGCTGCCTGTGTAGTTGGGTATTGAGAGCTGCCTGTGTGGTTGTGTGCCAAGTTTTGGTGATTCTAGTGTGTATTTGAACTGTGAAGAAAGTATTTATTGATTGACTGATAAGAGTTATCAATCATATGCTTGAGATCATTGTATTGGTTTTGATCATTCAATAAAGGAACTATTTTCGGGTGTAGCTGGGTTTTTCCCTCGAGTAGGAGGGTTTTCCCAGGGTAAATCTCTGTCTCTTTTTGTTCTTGTGTTGTGGTTAAGATATTTGCTCTCTGGTTTTGCTATTCTGGTTCAAAAACTTAACAGTTTTCAGAGAAATATGTCAATTCGGTGAAGCCTACAGTAAAAGAATAAACTATTAGCACTGATTTAGAGCTACCCTACTAGAGCCTGGATTTCCAAAGAAATTCAAACATTGGGTGATCTCAAAAATGTGTACCCTACAAGGAAATTAAGAAAAAAAATTAATGATCTTTGATTCTCAACAAAGGGAAAACAAAAGAAACCTATGAATTTCAAAGAAGGATGGTAGTTTTCAGAGAAATAGGTCAATTCAGTGGAGCCTGCAGTATAAGAATAAACCTTTAGCACTGATTTAGAGCTACTCTGCTGAAGCTTGGTTTTCCTAGGCATTCAAACATTGGGTGATCTATCAAAAAAACTTGTAAGGAAATTAAGGAAAAAATTGACATTTTTTTATTCTAAAAAACAAATATCCTTTTCGATGAAGGTTGTCAACAGTCTTACCAATCAAAGCAAGACTAATTTTAATACTGAAATTTTGGATAATATCAGTTAGAATAATGATTGCTAAGTTAATGACCAAACTTTCCAATAGAGCTCTTCTATGATACACTAGTTTGTACCCATATATTTGACTTCTTTTAGCATAAGAAATGAGGAATTAACTTCTCTGATTTCAATGGAAGAAATGATTATTGTTTTTCTGGTCTTCTTGGATTGAACCTAAGAAAGCTCATTTTCAACAGTTGTTGCTTTTGAAAAAGCTGGTTATTGGGTCTGTCTAAAAACTTAAGATTTTAAAACTGCTTTAAATTATGTGTGCAATACTGGAGTTTTTCTTTCATCTTTCTTTCACTGTCTTTTGCTAGGAAAATGGGGTTTCTAACTATGTAAGTGTAAGTGCGCTGTAAAAGATATTTTTCTTGGAATGATATTGTGTTTGGCTATTTGAAAGGTCTGGGTAAAAATCAGTAAATTTTGGCGTGCTTTATCTACTTAAGTTTTATGGTTCCTTTTAAGAGCTAGGAATAATAAGTTGTTTCAAAAAAAAAGAAGGCTACTTGCTAACTTATGTTGTGAAGTCATCTATTTTATTATATCTCAAAGTTTACAATACTTTCTGGATATTTCTCAAGAAGATTTTTACAAGCTAATGCACAAAGGATTTATGTAGCTCACCAAAGAAGTTATAAAGCATGCAGAGTGGTGACCCAGATTTATGTAGCTCACCAAAGAAGTTATAAGCATGCAGTGTGGTGAACCATGTTTGATATGAACAGTTAGATGCTAGTTAGCAGACTACTATACCTTGCATAATGACCCTTGCTTCTCTTAAATGAAAGGACAATAGGCTAATGAGGAGCCATAAGATTGGATGTGTGACGATAAAATAGCATAAAGAACTGAAAAACTGTTCATGCAACATCATGTTGATCATAATGCACGCATGTCTCCCGTGGAACATTTGACTCTGGGTAAGGTAGAACTTGTACAATCTCACTCGAAGCCTGACTTTTAAGAAATATCTGAAATCTGAATAGACTGATTAGCATGATGTAATTAACTATTAGAGTATAAAACTATATCTGATAATATATATACTTTTATTTAAGTTCTTTTGAATGATTGCCCCTGATTTTCCATAGATTTAGGTAGCTGATATCTGTGTTAATCATGGTTAGCGCCTTGGGGAACACCCCGCAGTGCAACAGTAAGTTGCAAGCCTCTCATCTGGGAGGTCTTGGGTTCAAGTCTACTCGAGCCTCATGCCGATCTCAGCTCCAGCCCATTGTCAATCAAAAAAAAAAATCATAGCTAGTACCTTTGCTTTAGCTTTTTTATCTAGTATATTGTAACCTCTATGTCAACCATTTAGTATTATAAATATTTATCAGTCTATTGGTTGTGTTCTATAGTTTATTTTGTATATTTTGTACAAATTATAATTATTTTTTATACTTTATCCATATTTTGTAGGGCCTTGCCAGCCCTGTGTTTTTTAAAAACCATGAACTTCCATAACTGCAAATGCTGAACTCAGCTTAAAAATATCAGTGAACCCTGAACTTGAACTAAAACCCATAGATGAACAGGTAACTTAGTTCTAACTTTTAAGCGCAAACACATAAAAAACAATAAAATGATATCATTGTTAACTGTTAATCTGCAAAATGTATCCCTCTGCAACAAAAAAATGTAATAAAGCAATATCAAAGCTATTTTTTTCTTACAGGCTGATATTCTTTTATATAACTGTAATAACATTTTCAAACCCTTATCACTATTCTATTCTATTGGCATTTTACAACTATTTTTTATTTTTTAATAACAAATTCCCAAACTAGTAGCGATGCCACAAAATGCAAATGATCGATCTTTAGTAAACAGATCTCCCTCTCTCTATGAACGTGTATATAGATTGAGAGAGACACAGGTTTCTGTATTAATGTGCATTGAGCACTCAGGAAATACAATTAGGCAAAGCTTATTTTCTGTAATTTTAATATTTATTTATCATAACACATAGTTGATTAATAACTGGCTCTATGAGCATGCGTCCACAAAATAAGATGGATTTCCCAACTAATACTTGTCAGTTTTTACAGCTTCTAAGCTGCAAAAATCATAAATAAGAAAATGTATGCATTCTACTGAAATTGTAATTATGCAAAAGGATGCAAATTACTGAATTGGGAATTTTACCTTCCAGAGACCCCGCATAAAATTCAGGAGGGCCTGGCGATTTGGTGGACCCTCTGAGGAAGAATTCAGTAACCGGAAGCGTGAGTGACCCCATTGATCTGGAACCCAACCTGCCTCCCCTGGTGCAGAAAACACACTCAAGAATCAATTATTCTGTAATTATACATGTCCAGGAGAAATTTGCAATGCCAATAGTATTTCCAAAGCAATTAAGATTCATGACATGGAAGCAGCAGAAAACTTGAGGTAGACCTATACTTTAGATTTGATCTAATAGTTAATCCCTCCAATTATGTCTTTCTCACAGAATCATCATTCAATTGTTATATCATCTTCCATAAAACCATATCACCAAATCCCTGTAAAAGTTGTCACAAGTTCTATAATTTTTATTAAAATTTAGCTGAAACTTGAAACTAGAAATGTACCTAGAAATGCTTCCATGACAAATCATTAACAGATGAAATGCTGTTTGCATACATATCCTGGGGTTTGAGGATCAGGGAGACCAATCCATAGGCAGCAATAGAATCAGTAGATATGCAGTACGACACATAAAATTGACAGTACCCAAAAAAATAAGATGAGATTTTCAGCTCTGATGATTTCATAATAAGTTCAATCAACATTCATAATCCAAAGCCCTAATATCAGAGTTGCATGGAAACAGATACAATGTCACATATGGATATGTTATCAAACATAAATATCGCAAACTTTCAAGATATATTGATACAAAGAAAGATAGATATGTCAATTATAAAAATATTCATATAGATATTTACTTTTACATCTAAGGGCATAGAACATAACTTTAAAATTCTTTATTTATAAATATTTTAGTTCTTAGTTTATATATATATATATATATATATATATGTACAATATGTCTTCAGTGATATAGACACACACCCACACATAATGATGCATATGTGCCCACACACGCACATTTGCATGCACAAAATCTCAACAAAAATTAATACAAATACATTCAGATACAACAATTATAAAAATATCCGCAAAGATATTTATTTATGATATACATCTAAGGGCATAGAACACAACTAAAATTATTTCTTTCAAAAAATTGTAGTTTTTAGTGTTAATTTATAATATATACTTTACTACTGTGTCTTCAGTGATACACAGATGCATATGCACACACACACATGCACATTTTCACTCACAAACACAGCATGTGTGTGTACAATTTTTTTATGCTATGCAATTTTCTGGGTTTGTTAGTGTAAAATAAAATTATCATCAGCGTTTCAGATCACATTCCGTTATTCATCATCAGGATGCAAGAGAACATAAGGAGAAGAAAAGATGATGGATCATGGAGTGTGATCCGAAACGTTGATAAAAAAAAATTACAAAATCAAACCCAGAAAATTACTTAGCATTGATATGGATTGTGGAAATCTAATAGCTTTGAGTTTTTTTTATGTTATATTTTTTCAACGTTAATGATGTGTTTATGCCATCTATGTATTTATGTGACATATATATACACACATATATAGGGTTCTTTTTATTTTATTTTATTGTGTATCTATTGTAATTTTTAATTTTATTTTTTAAATTTTTTATTACTCCATTTAACTGCCTTTTCCTTTTTTCTTCTCTTTAGATACCCTCTTCCTCCCCTAGGATCCCTCCAATATTGTGCCTCTCCTTCCCCCTCCTCTTTTTAGTCAGCTTGGTCTGCTATTATTTTCATTTCTCTTTTCTAGTCAAATCACCCTGACAATGGATCATGATCCAAACCATTGATGAAAAAATTGATCAAATGGTCCAATCCAAAAACCATCAAGTTAATTTAGTAAGGACTATGGAGACTTCATGCATTTAAGATTATTATATTATTATATTGTATGACAGTTTCAATATAAATTAAAACTATCATGATAAAATATTGAAGTCAAAATATAGAAATAAAAATGTTGACCTTTGAATTGCAAAAAGAGAAAATTTCAATGTAAAATCATGAATAACTATGTTGATGCCCCACTACATGCGCCTTGTCCCACATTGAAGCCAAGGCAAAATTTATTGAAACCCTCACATTTGCATCCCAAGCTGGTCACATTTGAAGTCGTGCCTTCAAAAGAGTGTGTGACTACGTTTTAATAAGGTTTTTGTGGGCATTTTAAGATTTATTGTTTCCCTTGTGTTTTTCCCAATGTTACCCCAAGTTTTCGAGACGAGGACAATGGAATGGGTTTCCAATACAACAAAGGGGATGGCTATGACGGCTATGTAAAATATAGGGAAATTTTAAAATATATAGGGAAATTTGCAGATATACATTACATTATGATGGAGCTCTAATTTTAGAGACTCCATTTTTGCACAAGAGTATATTCAGATGATTGGACAAACGAGATGGCATGTTCGAACTAGTTGAAAGGGTGACGCAAGCACCTCTAATACAACAGATGTCTCGCATTGATCAGGGTATACCACCTCCTATTGGATACGCTCCTTCTTATCCTCCGCAACCAGCATATGGACAGCCTGCATATCCAAATCAGCGCTATCCTCCTCAAGGATATCCTAAGTAATGTTTAGGAGATGATTTATCAATGTTCTAGCTTCTGGCATGTGAACGATCAGATTCTTTGAATGAATTAAAAGGTGGATATGTGTTTCGAAGTGGACACAAATGGGATATTGAAGGGTTCGACAATTGCAGTTACAGAGTTTTTGGGTGTAATGCCTTGCAATCAAACGCCTTTGGCATATTTGAAGCAGTGACATTCTTCTGAGTCTCGACGGCCACATTTCCCCCGGCGCCTTTTTCAAAACATACTTCGTTCTGATGAACACCATGGGAGTCATTGCAAAGGCCAACACCATGACCGACGACATTGCCGAGGGCTCCGATGCCTTGATTTCTGTCTTCAACATCTTTGACAGAGAGACTGTCATTAATCCCGATGATCAGAAGGGCGACAAACTAGAAAAGCACGAGGGGATTATTCACTTACGAAGATTTAGAGATAATATTATTCTATGTTGGTCATTAGTTGAAAATATAAAACCTTTGGTTTGTTTAATAAAAGTACGTGACTTTTGATATTGAAAAGAGGCGTCACTTTGTAAAACGAAGTATAAATAAGGATTGTATAAGCTGATAGGAGAGACATAAGAAGCATTTTTTTTATATATTTATTTTGTATGGAGGGATAAGGGTTATAATATGATTTTGTAAATATAAATTTATTTTATTTTAATAATAAAATAAAATACCCTTTGTTTATTATTAAAGGCATGGAGAATTAAACTGCAGATGAACCGTCCTTTGTAATTATTATTTTGAATATTGTATACAATTTAAATATCAGATAAGTGGATACGGTCAAATAGTCTCCTGGATTCAATCTGGATTAATTTAGGATTGCGTAAATATTTGATTTGTCGCGTCTTGATTATTTAATTGATTAGCAATATAAATGTGTTGAACATTATAAAGTTGTACGTAAACCTTCATTGAAGTTGACTCTATTGCCCGAATAAGCAGAGGCACTGGTCTTATTATTATTGAAATATTGGATTTATATATGAAGTCAGAAAATTTATCAAATCCTTCCTACAAACCTTATTAACCATTACACAACATTTTAATTCAAACATTCAGCATTCAACTTTATTTCGATCAAGTTCAAGGATTTTGCCAACCGAGGAACTTGCCAGCTTAAATTCGCTATAGAAGAGCTTCGAACCAGGTGATAAAGTTTGAAGTAAGGGTTTACCCGCCTAGGTGTAGCGAAGCCTAAAGTGCAGGGGAGTTTAAAGTATTCCTGTTCGTTGGCCAGAATTGGTTTGAAAATCTATTAGAGAATTGGCAGGCTCTAGGAATTCCAATCCGTCAGTTTTGGGAACCAACACATTCATATGAAAATATGGATAAAGCATGCCATTTAAACATCATAGAACCTTAACATACAACATTTCATTGTTTCAATACTAAATACTAAATGTAAATAGTCAAGTTTCAGCTGATTCAATACTCAATACACATTCATAATTCGGAATTCATTGTCAATATGCATGTGATAACAAAAAAATAAGTTTAACTTTAACATACAAAATGCCCAAAGGCTAGAGTGCTGCCATACAGTTTCATGCTCAATATAAAAATCAAAATACAGAAAAATAAAGCACACTACTGCTCCTATTTTGCTTCTACCAACATTGTATCAAAATTAGAGTCCTTTGAGTCATTGTCATCGTCATACTCCACTGCAAGAGCATCCTCATCCAGCCGAACACCAACCAATCCCAATGGTGTCTCCTCATCAACCCGGGCCACACTTTTAAAATCAACATCCCACCGTAAAGTTAGAATCTACCTATACTTTGGAGTCTAATTATCCTGAAGTCGAAGAGCACTTTGCACGGGCACTAGCTTTTCCACTTGTCTAGACGTAAGTCTATTCCTCTTGAGGAAGAGGATAATAGCATGTGTAGATCAAATTCTTTGGAACTAGCAACTTGTGCAAGGAGGCGAGAGGCAAGCACCTTCAACTGTGGTGTATCCCTCCCATGCCATGTCCACTACCCAATAGGATCTTTTTCTGCCAATGTGACTCTATCCAACCTCACCTATGGTTTACTCAATGTTGAGCCACGAAGTTTTGAGAAGTCAAGGAACTGTGTGCAAAGAATGGAAGACTCCTCCCCTAAAAATATCTTATCAATGTCTTGTGAGAACCCATCTAATACATTTGGAGCATCACATGGAGGCACCCTTCCATCCATTTTTGCATACCATTTGGGATTTAGAGCGTACGCTGCCATATGAGGCGAGGTATTCATTATGTTCCACCTTCGGCTCACTATGGGCCTAATATGCTGCTCATATAACCTCAAAGTAGGATCTCTAGCCAAGATTGTTTTCTTTATCTTCCCCAACATACTCTCAAATGTCTCATATATCTCTCCAAGACTAGGAGAGTCTGCATCAGCATATCTAATGACATCTATGATAGGTGAGATGACAAACCAAAGATATCTACAAAATGCAAACAAAAAGTTCGAAAAAATATAAATTTATAATCAGAATTAAATTTTAATTTAATATGAAAATCAGCAATCTAAAGACTAAAATTTAATTTTTATTTTTAAATAAAATCAGCAACTTACCTCATTGTGGTCCACCAACTATCATCAAGGATCTTTTGCTTGACTCATCTTCCTTCAGGAAAGGTAGAATAAGATCATAGGGTCTACTCTGGATTCCCCACCATCAATTGTAGAGGCTCATGCACCTCAAGCATCCTCTCCATCAAGATGTACTAAGTGGCATACCTATAATATATATAATTATAAGGCTCAACATAATTGAAAAACACATGTAACAATAATTTAAATAAATTATTGATTTAATAAAATGAAGTAATTCAAATTGGCATACGTTGTCTCAGTTGGTTTGAGGAACTCCTTTGAGGACCTAAAAAGATCAAGTGAAGTGTGGTGGTTGCAAATGAACATTTGAACCTCTCTAGCTTCTGACACCGCTTTCTTCACCCAATCTATCTTCCCCAAGTCTTTTAATGCATTGTTCAATGCATGAACACAACAAGGGGTCCAAAAGATGTGCTTGTAAGCACCCTCCACCATCAAACCTGCTGATTTGCACACACATGCTGAATCTGTGATGACTTGTACAACATTAGCGAGCCCAATCTCCTCTATGACATCTCTCAAAATGGTGAACTAGAACTCTGCATCCTTACGCTTCATTGAACAATCTACGGCTTTTAGAAAACAAGAATCAGCAAGGGATGTGAAAATGATATTGATGAGTGGTTGATGTCTAACATCAATCCACCCATCCATCATAATAGAGAAGCCTGTCCTCACCCAAGTCCGTCTCATATCCTCCAACAACACATTAACCTTGGACTTTGGAGAACTCTTTGTCTAGGAGGGTAGTTTTAGCTTATTATCACCAAAGGGTGTGAATGAGGGGCCCATAGTGCCTATATCTTTCACCATTTGTTTGAAATAAGAAAAACGAGCCACATGAAATAGGATAGCATTAGCAAAAAAAAATTAGCAATGGATGACTCTACAACTTCTCAAGCTTGTGCTTTAAACATACTTTCAACTATTCCTCCCTTCTCACCACCACTCATCTTCCTCTTTCCTCTTGTCTCATTAGTGGATGGCATAGGCCTAGATGATTGTGCACTTGATAAAGAAGGCGATGGCATTGGCAAACCTTGTTCCCCCATTTCAGCCTCCATGTGCAATCTATGGCACTCTATTCTCTCCTCTGCAATTAAATCTGGACAAGCTATAACCCCATGGCATGCAATACCCAAAAAAGTGTGACTTCACCCTTGTATAGCTGCCCCTAAAGTCATCATTACAAACATGACAATCCCACACCCTAGTCCCTCCTGAATTTTTTTTCTTTTGACTCCTAGGTTTAACATATTGGAGAAGAGGAATTTTCTTGTTGAAAGAGCCCTTTGCATATTTGCTCATGATTGTTGAAGGGCACTTAAACAAATCAGGTTCCTGCCCACTACTAGCCTCAACACTTTGAGTTTGACCAACATTTTGACCACCCATTCCCAATTCATCTTCACTACTACTACCCTCACTGCTGCTCATTATGCTTTTTTATTGAGATTGAAGAATGAACTGAAACAATGCAAAAAGAAAAAATTAGATTGTTTAAAGCTTAAGCTTTGGAAAAAATGAAAAATTAAAGCATTAAAGAATGTTTAAACTTACCTCTTCCAAGCTCTTGCTTCCTAAAATGATAAAATCACTAGCATAGACCCTTGTTGTTGCTCCTTCAAATGAAAACTCAAAACCCTTGCTGCTGCTATGAATGAGATGAGAACTAAGAAACTTGGAAATGTTATGAACATGAAATCAAATCATACAATGCAATTGAAAAGCCACGTTTTTGGCCTTTTAGGGAAAATGAGGGGCCCACAAAATGACTAACAAGAAGCCATGATGGCCTGCCTTTTCTTTTTCCTTTTTTGACTTTTTATATGCTTTTGCAATTGGGGACAGCTGACCATCCCCAAGAAGTACGATCGTCCCCAACAAATTTGGGCGACGTCCCCGGGTTTCCGGGACATCCCCTACAATATTTCAAAAATTGGGGACAAGGTGGGGCAATAAATGTGTTGGAAATGGGGAAAAACTTTTTCCCCATTTCAAACACATTTATTTCCAGATTTAAATGCGGAAGAAAAAAGGACTTTAAGTTACATTCTTTAACCAAAAAGTTGCAATTTTTACCATAAAACCATTTGTATGATCATTTCAAAAAATTGTGATATTGCTATCAGGATTCAACTATGTAGTTTTTTAGTCAAACTCATTGACCCACATTTCATTAGTAATGGTTCTTGTTGGATCCCAAAACCACTAATTGGAAATCCAAGAGCTTTGCCAATTCTCTAATAGGATTACTCAATCAGCTTTGGCCAACAAACGAGAATGATATCCTAACCCAATTCTACTGCACTTTAGGCTTCGCTGAACCTAGGCGGGTCAACCTTGACCTCAAAGCCTAATCAATTGGTCAAAGGCTTTTCTATAGCAAATTTAAACCTTATGATATCCCAAGGTGGCAATGGGGCCTTGAGATCAATCAAAATAAATTGTATGAATGATGTGAATTAAATGCTTTTGTAAGAAAACATTATTGTTTATGAATTATGAATATGACTAATGGAACAATGAACTTTACAATTTGATAAATATTCCCTGAATTATGAAACAATCTTTAGACCAGTCCTTTATCCCAAATTGGGCAGATAGAGTCAATCCTTGATTATACCCTTATGTACAACTTTGTGAGACAATGAATTATACACCATCCACTACCTAAATGATAGAAAAGATCTTTGCAGCAATAAGCTTAGTCTAATTGAATTTAATTTCACTGAGAAAACAAATTAGACAAAGTTACACAAACAACACTTTGTATGTAATCTCTGATGATCCAAGATTAGAATCACAACTCAATCTTTCACCAAATATTTAAATGGCAGTAATTGATTTAAAATCAACAATCACAGAGGACTTGTATCATCAAAGGTAAATGAACTTACAATCTTCAATTTGGACAAAAAGAGGGTCTTTGTATTAATTTCGAAAAACGGGTACAATTGATTTGTTCAGTTGCATTGCCCTATATAATCATTTTCAAAAAGTAATGCTTTCATCTAAATTTGTATATCTATCTCTATCATCTATTCTCTTATCTATTTTATCTATTATTCTATCTTCTATTTAGTGAATGGTCTTGGTATCCTTCTTATACAAAATGAAAGGATGCGTACAAGCTTCAGACCATCGCATTGTTTCCTAACTAATAACTAACTACTTTTAGCATTAAGTAAAATTTTGTAAATCGAACACGCTACATCAAGAAGACAGTATCACCAAATGCGGATTAAGCGCAACATCTCCAGCAATTCATTTTCCATGCCATCTGGAACCCAGCCGTCATCATTCATCTATATGGCTCTCATCATGTCAACCAATTTTGCCCTGCCTGTTCGGCCTCTAACTCAAACATGTCACTCCAGTACGAAGTTTCCAAGCCACGTCCATCAAACTGTTTAGCACATCATGTTGGTCCTCTTCCGAGCCTATTAAGTCTGGCTGCAATATTGGTTGAAGCCATCGGTCCTCATTCAAAGGGTTGAAAATGGTTGGTAAGCCCAACTTTATAACAGATACTTATGTCTTAATCACACAATATGCATTTTGGGTTAATCCTGGCCTTTTTTATAGAAATACTGCATGTTACCACTCATTAACTCAGGTTTTCACTACCTTTAGAAACCTAACTGCCAATTTTCCTTCTGGTCATTTCCAACTTAATGACGCTTGTGGCCGAAAGAAATCGCACACTTGACAATCTGATCTCACACCTCATACATTCCCTCAGGAATGTAACTATGTCCTATTTGTCTTTTCACACTAGGAATTAATGTGACCTTTAATCGATCTTATGCCAATTTATCTTTTTCAAGCATTCACTTCAAATCTTCTGACAAATTCTTTCGGCATTTGAGATGTACATTCTGAGCTATCAAATCGGCCACCTTCTCATTAATGTCCATCCTTCTAATTTTTCGACACCTTTCGCCAATTAGCCTCTCTTTTTGGTCCCTCGCGAAATGGCAAAATTTCGCTACTTCTCAACCATTATCAATGTGACCCACAAAATAGCGAAAAATCGCTATCTCGCAAATCCTTATCTAGTACCTTACGAAATGGTGCAATATCGCTGCTTTGCCCCCCCTTACTTTTTACTCCAGTACAATGGAAAAATTTTGATGTTTTGCGGTTGCTGTTTTAAGGACCCGGGAAATAGCGAAAAATGCTCCTTTTGACTCATTTTAAAAGTAATTTCATCATAATACCTCAAATATGAGATTTCTCCTTCACCAAACATAGAAATGTGGCACTTTTCCAAGCTTTAGAAAGAAAATTTTCAAGTGATCCAATAGTGGCTCTTTCTGGGGACGTATGCTCCTTGTGAGTATAGCTAGAATCCAGTTATCTCTGGTAGAAGCAAACCGGGTTCCTTATCCATTGAGCTATGGAGTCACTACACATCTTATTTCAAAAAATCAAATCATACTTTAGCCGGTGGCCCCAGTCTACCAAAAATATAGAACCAATACTTGCCCTTATCAAAAATCTTGTTTTCATCACATTGTACTCGCATCAATCTAAAAATAATTATGTGATAT
Source organism: Chamaecyparis obtusa (assembly GCA_027943335.1). Classification (NCBI taxonomy): domain Eukaryota; kingdom Viridiplantae; phylum Streptophyta; class Pinopsida; order Cupressales; family Cupressaceae; genus Chamaecyparis; species Chamaecyparis obtusa. Next base: position 1,246,265 of record BSBK01004645.1, on the reverse strand, counting down.
GCTTGGTAGAAAATGATGACATTTCTCACCAACCTATAATGCTCGGCGTCATCATCACTGATCTATATCTTTCATTCAAGGATATGTTGAGAATCATGATCCAACTCATAACATTCTACTCTTCCACAAATTACATTGTAGCCCCCTTTTCCATCAACATTCATGAAAATACATATCTCTAGCTTCAACACAAATTTTGATTTAGTTATGACATCATTCATATTCTCGAAAAGATCATTACTCAATTGTAAATTCATTTGTGGTAAAACATTACTGGATTTGTGATCATTGTCCTTGTTCTTAAAATCAAGCAACTCTACACCTAAACATGTAATATCAATAGTGTTCAACCCATTGTAGACTTTTGTTTGCTCCTTCATTACTAGACATGTGTCCACATTGTTTTTTATATTGAAGGTATGACCCATGAGTAGAGGAGAATGATTATAATTAGTACCATTACTTGAATGAGTTCCTTGTGTTTGTGGCTTACATGCTTCTGTAGGAGGAGTTCCAGTGTTATTATCTAGAGTTCTTTGATTTAAAATATCACATATGACTTCAATTTATCATCACATGATGCACATGACTTCATTTCATCTTTACATAAGTAATCTTGATCACATGAAATGACTTTCTCTTCCTCATATAATGGATTTGAGAATGCATAGAAATCACCTTTGACTACATCATCATATTTTTTATAACTAATTTCCATTGTCTCATCATATAAGGGATTTGAAAAATATTTGGAGTTATTTCCATAGATACTTTCTTCTACCTCATGCTCATACTGAACTCCTTCACTAGATGTATCATCTTCCTAAGAACTATTTAACGTTTCCATCTCATTAATGACATAGGCCTCACTTTTATCAAGGCTATTGTGATCTCTATATATGAATGGATCTTCCTCTTGTTCATCCCTGTAAGCCTGAAAAATTTCAGGACCATTTTCGAGCACATTATGTGATATTCTTTGTCTAATAAATTTGAAATTTGTTCAATGCTGAGAAAAAAAAAATTCATCTCCTTTGTCAATGGTATTTGGTTCAACCTCACCAATGGTTTCATCGTGGTTTCCAAGAATGGATGAATCATTTATTTGTTCACATTTATCTTTTCTTTCATGATCAACATATCTTTCACCTTCATAGCAAATGTCAAATATTTGAAACCTTTCCTGATCATCTATAATTTCTTCACATAATAGATTTGAACAAATCTGAAAAAAAAATTCAGGTGTACATACTTCTATGTCATCAAGATACTCATCATGATCAGATTCTTCTTCAATCTGATCCAAAATTTCCTCCTCCATATCATCATTCCTTTCATCTTTATCACAAATGTCAACACCTTTTTCATGTACAGGAGCTTTTCAACCTGATCACAGACTTCAGTTGCATTCAAATTTGGGGTACTTGTAAATTTTGCCTTGTATTCATCATTTTCTGCCATCAATTTTTTATATACATGATTTAGCAAAACTCTCAATTGAGAATCATGATAGATTCCTAATTCACGAAGTTTATTTGCTAATCCTTTGCGTAGAGGCTTGACATCTGGAGGTATTTCCTAATAAATGTCTATCATCCTTATGCACAAATGTATTGAAAATTCACCCTCATATTTTTCCAAATTGAAAAATGCATCCAAGGGAGAAATGTAAGATTCTTCTTCCATAGTGTAATCTTGACTTTCTTCATAGTACATGTTTTCTTCTTCTTCACCTCTATCATGAAACATATCAAGAAACCACCACTCAAACTCCCTCCATGATGAGATGCTCTGTGTAGGTAATGATTCATATGCTTCTCTTGCATTATCCTTCAATGTTCAAAGAAATAGCTTCATCACCTGATCTTCTGCGCAAATCTCATAATCTCCTACAAATGTATAAAATGTATACAAATGCTCAAGTGCTGATTCATTATATTCTCCATGAAATTTTGGTACAATTTGTGAAAGCTTTGGGAATAGCTTATTAAGGATGCATCAAAATCTTCTGAGATCCAACAGCCTGATACCATCAGGAATAAACAATCGTCTCTGAAACGACTATTTATTTTCATACATTCCGAAAAATTGCTATCTTTCTCAAAAAGGAAATTTTTCATTTCTTTCTAGATCTTCTCCCTCAATAGTCAATAAATGAAAAATTTTGTTGAATAGTAGAGTCGCCACCTCTCTCCAAGGAAAATGTTGTTTGTTGGTTTTCTAGTTTCCTCCTCCACCAGAATGAAATTTTCTTATCACCAAAGATTTTGAATAATGTATTTCTAAATGATTCCCCAATAGAGTCGCCAACTTGTTGGTTCCCAAAACCACAGATTGGAAATCCAAGAGCTTTGTCAATTCTCTAATAGGATTACTCAATCAGCTTTGGCCAACAAACGCGAACAATATCCTAACCCAATTCTCTTGCACTTTAAGCTTCGCTGAACCTAGGTGGGTAGACCTTCACCTCAAACCCTAATCAATTGGTCAAAGGCTTTTCTATAGCGAATTTAAACCTTATGATATCCCAAGGTGGCAATGGGGCCTTGAGATCAATCAAAATAAATTGTATGAATGTTGTGAATTAAATGCTTTTGTCAAAAAACATTATTGTTTATGAATTATGAATATGACTGATTTAGCAATGAACTTTGCAGTTTGATAAATATTCCTTGAGTTATGAAACAATCTTTAGACCAGTCCTTTATCCCAGATTGGGCAGATAGAGTCAATCCTTGATTATACCCTTATGTACAACTTTGTGAGACTGTGAATTATACACCATCCACTACCTAAATGATAGAAAAGATCTTTGCAGCAATAACCTTAGTCTAATTGAATTTAATTTCACCGAGAAAACAAATTAGACAGAGTTACACAAACAACACTTCGTATGTAATCTCTGATGATCCAAGATTAGAATCACAACTCAATTTTTCACCAAATATTTAAATGGTAGTAACTGATTTAAAATCAACAATCACGGAGGACTTGTATCACCAAAGGTAAATGAACTTACAATCTTCAATTTGGACAAAAAGAGGGTCTTTGTATTAATTTCGAAAAACAGGTACAATTGATTTGTGCTTCAGTTGCATTGCCCTATATAATCATTTTCAAAAAGTAATGCTTCCATCTAAATCTGTATATCTATCTCTCTTATCTATTCTATCTATTATTCTATCTTCTATTTAGTGAATGGTCTTGGTATCCTTTTTATACAAAATGAAAGGATGCGTACAAGCTTCAGACCATCACATTGTTTCCTAACTAATAACTAACTACTTTTAGCGTTTGTTTCCTAACTAATAACTAACTACTTTTAGCATTATGTACAATTTTGTAAAATGAACACGCTGCATCAAGAAGATGGTATCACCGAATGCGGATTAAGCGCTACATCTCCAACAATTCATTTTCCATGCCATCTGGAACCTAGCCATCATCATTCTTTTGTATGGCTCGGATCATGTCAGCCAATTCTACCCTGTCCTATTCGGCCTCTAACTCAAACATGTCGCTCCAATACACAATGTAACTAGTACGAAGTTTCCAAGCCGCATCCATCAAATTGTTTAGCACATCCTATTGGTCCTCTTCCGAGCCTATTAAGTCAGGCTACAATATGGTTGAAGCCCTGGGTCCTCATTCAAAGCATTGAAAATGGTTGGCAAACCCATCTTTATAACAGATACTTATGTCTTAATCACACAATATGCATTTTGTGTTATTCCTGGCCTTTTTTATAGAAAGACTGCATGTTACCACTCATTAACTCTGGTTTTAACCGCCTTTAGAAACCTAACTGACAATTTTCCTTTTGGTCATTTCCAACTTAATGATGCTTGTGGCCGAAAGAAATCACATGCTTGACAATCTGATCTCACACCTCATACATTCCCTCCGGAATGTAATTGTGTCCTATTTGTCTTTTCACACCAGGAATTAATGTGACCTTAAATCGTTCTTATGCTAATTTATCTTTTCAACCATTAACTTCAAATCTTCTGATAGATCCTTTTGCCACTCGAGATGTACATTCCAAGCTATCAAATCGGCCACCTCCTCATTAATGTCCATCCTTTTAATTTTTCGACACCTTTTCGCCAATTCGCCAATCTATTTTTGGTCCCTCGCGAAATGGTGAAATTTCGCTACTTCTCAACTATTATCGATGTGACTTGCAAAATAGCGAAAAATCGCTATCTCGCAAATCCTTATCTAGTACCTTACGAACTGGTGCAATATTGCCACTTCTGTTAAGGAATATGGATCAGTTTTATAGAGAATAATAATTGTCTAATTTTATTCCAGAATTTATCTAAGTTTAGATACTAAATATCTTAATGCAAAAATTTACAAGTAAATTATTGTGGAAGAGATCGAATACTTGTTGTGGTATATAATTACCATTGTGATTGATTATAACCTGATGGAGCCTTATTTTTTGGCAAAAATCTGGGCATCCATTTATGATGTTGAAGACCTGATGAAGTTGTCATTAATGTCATAGAACGTAAAAAGAAAATTGCCATAAGAGGCTTGAAAAGGTGATAAGGGAGTGTTGGAAATCGAGTTGCAGTATTGACTTAAGTTTATGTGCAGCAATAAGGAATTAGCATGTTCTTTCTTAATATGCTTGAGTATGGAGAAACAGATATAACATAATATGAGGAATACAGTTCAGCAAACACATCAATATATGTATATAAGTGATTCCTCCGTCAGATTTCACAAGCAGATGTTTTACTGAAGCCACCAGCAGAGAGAAAAACTTATAGATAGCATCATCGAGAATCAATTGTAAAACTACTACACACAATAAACAGCAGCGCTGAGAATATCATAGGCAAGGCAATAATTGTGATCATCGAGCAATATGAAGAAGATAATATGATTTTCCAGTCAGCAACTCTTGAAACAAAGACACATACATGAATCTAACATCATCACATAGTTATAGTCACATCAAACCATGGATTTCCATTGATAAGACAAACAATGAGGATGGTGTCAAATGTCATTTTTGATGACTACTTGTGTATGCCGGCCAGGTCTATAATGAATAAAGGTTGAATCCGCCAAGTATAAGGATGGATACGAAGATATGGTGACAGGAGTATGTGTTTGATAAACAGCGATATAGAAGCACCATAGACATCATTTGAAGAAGACAAAGCACTCCAAATAACATACGCAACATATACAAACAAAGCATATTATCCATGTGCAAATCACTCAGAAGATTATGTATCTTATTGCACTCGAAATGATAAAATTTGTGAGTACTCAGAACGTATGCGTAGATAAGAAAGTTAGGAAACTTCCAGGATGTATGTCTCAGTGTGTGGAACAGTGGCTTCCGCTCTTGCAAATTCAAATACTGAGAAGCAATATTGAAGATGTCGATGACAATAAACAACAATCTTTAAATATACTTAGGCATGAATAATAAACAAGTATTGCAGATGAAGACTTGCGCATTTCCACGGCATATTTGATGATGGAGGATCCCGTGACAAAAGATAGTGACTTCAATATTGGATGCAGCGATGGCAGTCTATGCAGAGACGTTTGATATAAAGACTAGATGCAGATCGGACAATTAACAGGTTGCGCAACACCAAAAGATTTAATCGGTTTGACTTAAAAAACACCTGTATAATTGAAATACTTCAAAGCAGAGTTATAAATATTCTTCTACAATAAAGAATCATATTAACAAAATGTTGTATTTAATGAAGAGATGAAAATGTGATTAAGATGCCTGGGAACATATTAAAATAATAATAATGTAAATATTAGTTACCTTTTATTATTAAAAGAGGTATGAACCATTTTGAAGAGACGTGATTTTTGATTTAAAAAGTCACGTTACTTCATAGCTAAGATATAAATAAGGGATGATTCATTTGAAAAAGGAGAGATATTCGACAGAAGAAGCAATAAAAAACATATACATTTATTTGTATGGAGGGATAAGGAGTGAAAATATGACTTTGTAATATAAATTTAATTATTTTATTTTAATAATAAAATAAAATGCCCTTTGTTTATTATTAAAGGTGTGGAGAATTAAACTGCAAATGAACCGTCCTTTATAATTATTATTTTTGAATATTGTATACAATTTAAATATCAGATAAGTGGACACAGTCAAATAGCATCTTAAACTCGATCATCACAGATGTCGTGAAATATTTAATTGTTTCCGAATTTGTGTCCAGTTTGTCTCTGAGGAGTTAAAGTTCAATCTGGACTAATTTAAGATTGCATAAATATTTGATCTGTCGCGTCTTGATTATTTAATTGATTGGTAGTATAAGTGCGTAGAACATTATAAAGTTGTACGTAATCTTCATTGAAGTTGACTCTATTGCCCGAATGAGCAAAGGCACTAGTCTTTTATTTTTGAAGTATTGGGTTTATATGTGAAGTCAGAAAATCTATCAATTCCTTCCTACAAACCTCAAATCCATTATTAAGAATCATTACACAAAACATTTAATTCAAACATTCAGCATTCAATTTCATATTGATCAAGTTTGAGGAATTTGCCAGCTGAAAAACTCACAAGCTTAAATTCGCTATAGAAAAACCTTGAAGAAAGTGATCAAGTTCGAGGTGAAGGTTTACCCGCCTAGGTGTAGCGAAGCCTAAAGTGCAGGGGAAATTGAATTATTCCCGTTTGTTGGCCAGAACTAATTTGGAAGCCTATTGGAGAATTGGCAGGCTCTAGGATTTCCAATCTGCGGTTTTGGGAACCAACATAACCCACAACAAGTACCGATATATATATATATATATATATAAACATAGAGTCATGTCTACGTAGAGTCATGACCGTACGTGGCTTATGCCACGTAGGGTCATGACCCTACGTAACACAACCATTAATCTTAATTGCTGATTACATTCCAATGGATATTGGTGTCAATAACAATACTCACGATACTTATCATTGACTGTTGATAACACTACACACGATATATATATATTATCGTTGACTATCGATAACAATACAGCAATCGATAATGTATCGATTTGCTATGTATTGTTATCGTCCTTCATTGCCGATAACAATACATAGCACCCGATATATTATTGGGCTTCATTGCCAATATGAATAGTGGTGGTCTTATCGTATCATAGATACGTTGGGTAGTATTGTGTACACGTTTTGTCATCAGTCAATCATAATAGAGTTCAACAATATATATAATGTGATCTCAATTAAATAATAATATAGATATATATATATATATATATATATTTATTTATTTCATTCTATCAAATGTGTTAATCCGAATGGAGCTATTTCTCAACACTCCCTCTTAGCAAGAGAGGATTTGAACATCATTCATTTGAATTGATTACATATGAATTATATTTCAAAGAAATGAAAATTATCTGATTTCCAACACTTTGGGACAACAACTAAATGTAGTCTATCAAATAATAACCTTGATCCTAGGATGACAATAAAGTCTCCAATATCACAGGTACAATTTCAGACATACATAGTCCATCTTGACTCATCAATCATCATGACCTCTGACACATTTTGGGACAACAATTTAATGTAGTTTGTCCTGATGATAAATCAAGAATCTCAATATCATGATATCCGGCACAGTCCGGGACAATAGTTTAATGTAGTCAACCATGATATGATTGTTATCACAACACCTAGTGATCACAATTTTAGTATCAAGATATCCGGCACATTCCGGGACAGCAACTTAATGTAGTCAATCTTGACATTAGGTCAGACTATTGTTGAGATCCTTACACATATGAAAGATTGTCACCTTTCATAACACAAACATAATTATTGCAATAAAATATTAAAAATATTCATGAATATATTCAAGTACATAATGTTGAGACTCAATCTCAAAAGATTCTCTTACAATTTAGTCATACCAAGTCTAACTCTGAAGTATTCTATTTTCAACTTGGCCAGAGGCTTGGTGAAAATGTCAATATTTTGCTCTTCAGTGCTGATATACATCAACTTGATAGCATCTTTGTCTACCATATCTCTTATAAAATGGTATGGTATCTCTATATGTTTGGATCGGTTATGAAAGACAGGATTAACTGAAAGTTTAATGCAGCTTTGATTAGCACAGTGGATCATGGTGGGATTCAATGGTTTTCCAAATAACTCAAAAAGTAACTTCCTCAGCCATACTGCTTCACGCGCTCCCGTGGAAGCAGCCATATATTTAGCTTCAGTGGAACTTTGAGCAACTGCAGATTGTTTCCTACTGAACCAAGATATCATAGCCGATCCTAGACTGAAACAACATCCTGTAGTACTCTTGCGATCAATAGAACTTCCTGCCAAGTCGGAATCAAAATACCCTTGTAGTTTGATTTCAACATTCTCATACTTCAGTCCAAGTCCAATGGTGCCACGTAGGTATCTCAGAATATGCTTGGCAGCCATTAGGTGAATCTTCTTAGGGTCACACATGAAATGACTTAGCACGTTTGTAGCATAACAAATATCAGGGTGAGTGTTCACCAAGTACATGAGAGATCCAATAATATGTAGATAGTAAGTAGGATCTGTGGATTCTGAATCTTCTGCATCACTTTTAAGCTTATGAAGATTTGTTTCCATTGGGGTAGAAAAAGGTTTACAATCCATCATTCCAAATTTGGTCAAGATATCAGTGGTGTATTTTCCTTGATTTAAGAAAATATAGTTCTCCTTTTGCCATACTTCTAGTCCTAGAAGTAGTGTAGAAGACCTAGATCTTTCATATCAAATTCAGCTACAAGATCTCGTTTGCATTTTTCAATAAGATGATTACACCTGTTATTAATAAGTCATCAACATAGAGAACTAGGATCAACATATCACCATCTGATATTTTGAAGTATATGTTAGGATCTGCTTTATTTTTGGAGTATCCTAGTTTGGAAAGATAATTGTCTATCCTTTCATACCATGCCCTAGGAGCTTGTTTAAGACCGTAGAGAACTTTCTTTAGTTTGCACACATGGAGATTCCTATCATGAGTAGCAAAACCTTCAGGTTGTTATATATATACTTCTTCCTCAATTACACCATTCAAGAATGTTGTTTTTACGTCCATTTGGTGTATCTTCCATCCTTTAGACGTTGCAATGGCAATAACGTGTTATTCCTAACCAGTTATTGAGAGGGGGGGTGAATCAGTAAATACTATTTCTATTGCAAATTAAAACTTGTATAATGATTCTTGCAAGATAAGCAGAATGTAAACAATTATCCACAAGCATAAATAGAAATACTCAGATCAACACATCATGTATACATGGAAACCCTCGATTAGAAGGAACAAACCACGGTGAGACAGAGCTCACAACTTCACTATTGCAGTAATAAAGATGCCCTCTTAGGAGCTTACAAAGCACTTGCAAGAGTGCTACCCGGTTAAGGGATTTGATAAAAGATCGGTGAAGACCTTAACTCTATTAGGAGTTGCCTTGTTAGAGGACTTTCAACATCAACAAAGATGTTACCCGGTTAAAGGATTTTTACATAGAACCTATTAGGGTTCACCCAGATAGAGAGATCTAAAATGCTTTCACAATACAAAAGCAATAATCTTAACTTGACACTTTCTATCTGATTAGATCATCTGACCGATCCTCTTCTTTGTCAGGAAATTTTGCTGATGCAGTTCTGCTTGGTGTGTGGCCTCTTCCAAAGTGAGATGGTTCTGGACCTCAAGTAGACCTCGAATCCTCAGCTCCTCTCTGTCCATTGAAGCTTTCCACCTGGCTTCAAGAATCTCTTAGAGATCATCAAGTACGACCTTATGAAGTTCAGTAGGAGAGAGGTTAAATTTATAGACACAATGAACTACTGCTTCCTCTATCTTTCTCCTGTCTTCTTCATTTGCCAGTTGATATCTTTTGTTGATAGCACCCATTCCGCTAGACTCTTTCAATTCTGCCACAAATTCATCAATTGTGGGCTTTCTCTTTCTTGGTGGATCCTCCTTTACCGGTTTGCCAGAAGCCCTCTTTCTGACTAGAGGAACAATTTCTTCAGTTTTTGTTTCCTCTTGTTCGTCCCCTTGGGTACTAAGTACCGGTTCAGCTCTCTTCCTTTGAGCCTTAGGTTGTTCTATCACCGGCTTCTTCGGTGCGGGAGTCCTTTTTGTATAGACGTTCTTGATTGGAGCTCTTTTCTTCAAATTGTCCTGGATCTCTTCATAGGTACCAAATCGGTAAGCAAAGAGATCTAGGTCAACTTTGGTCAGGGCATCTGCATATGCCTTAGCTGTCTTGGAGTTGATCTCGTAGCCCAGTTCTGGAGCATACCCTATTCTCAATTCCACTGCTTGAATAATGCAGTGATCGGTGGAAACCAGAAAAAAAAAAACATCTTTATATGAGTCAACAATAGTTGACGGCACCCGCTCCCTTGCATGCATTCTCAATTGGAATGCTTCAAAGTACTCAGTCATTACTTTACCGAACTGGTTTCCCAGTTGGTTGGCCATTTCACTTATTTGATGCATAACCGGTCGATCGGTTCCCCATGTCACCTTTCCAATTCTCGGGAAGAAATTTGCATAGTAGAAGTAAAGACATACTAGTAGGGTCCCGTACTTCATGGATTTCTTCTTAACAATATCGAGTTTCTTCATGTTTTCAAATATCTGTTCCCGGAGCATTCCGCACAAATCGTACTTGGCATTGTCAAACATTATCCGATGAGCGGCATGAATAGCTCCTCCCGGTATGTTGTTCAGGTTGCTGGACTGATAGATTTTATAACCAATTACAACAAAGGCGAACCGAACTCCTTCGTCTTCGATGTCGTTCACGATCATGAGTCGACCATCAAATTTTGATTTTGTCAGCTTAGTGATGATCGCATTGGAGATAGTTCTTAGGGTTAATGCTTCCCCTTCCTGACTGTAACCAGTCACTCGATGCAAATCCTCCTTTGTAATTTGTGTAGCTGCACCATTTTGGAGCCAAAACCCTGGATCGTGCACACGACTGAGAACCAGTCGAATCCAATCTAGTCGGAAGATGGTTGGATAGCTGACTTCGTTGATGAGACCGGACGACACCAGCTTCGCATATTTATCAGGAAGCCTTTCGTCCTCACACAGCGAGAGATACTCGCTCTGGATGAATGTCTCTCCCAGTTCTTCCTGCTTGGCGTGAATGAAGGCAGTCACATCTTCTGTCATGAGAACACCCTCAGGCACGCAAGATAGTGCACCATTCATGTCGTTCGCCCTGTTCTAAATCGGCATTATATCGTATACAGGTTGATCAACTTGATTTCCTTGAATCAGCTTTGCGACAGATGATGAAGATGCCATTGCTAACAACCGGTTAATAGAAAGTAGCTTGATCAGTCTAACAAACAATATCTTTCGATGATCAAAGCACGAGAATATTACTCAAGCATAAAAATTGTTAATCACAAAATTGCAAAGTAAAAGTAAATGAGTAATCCTCCTTTCCTTTTATAGGGTTAGGGCATAACGGTAATTACCAAACGGTAACTATTGTTAAACGGCAACAGCATTAATTGCCTTACCTAACCTTTCTTTCCATTTTCGCCAACCAGTTTTCAGGCTTTTTCGGTTGAACAAACCCCAATTGATCAATGCTTACCTGTCCGGTCATACTTCCTGACTTGGTGAGTGGGTTGCTCACCAGTCCTACCGGGAACAGTAGACGAGCTATCGATTCCCCCTAAGCCTTGTAGGCTCAGTTTGCTGAAGAGATATCACCATCGACCGATGATGATCTTTCCTCTGTCTTCTCATCAGTGGAGCTCTTTGATTCCTTCTTGAACCAAATCTGCTTGACCTCTTTCTCAATCTTCTTTCCTTTGTTATTCTTCTCTTTTGAAGATGAGGTCTTCTCTACCAGTTTGATTGATCCTTTCCTTTTGTTCATTGACCGGTTCCTGCAGTCTTTAGCTAGGTGTCCAACTTTGTTGCAGGTGTAACAGACTATCCCGGTTGCCTTCCATGGATTCACTCTTCTGTTGTTAGGTGATCCGCACCAAGAGTCATTGTGACTATGCATGCCACAATTAGCACAGTTGGTAGTGCTCCAGTTCTTGATTCTTTTGGGGATCACCGGTCTCGGTGGGGATCTAAATGCCATTGTCTTGGATCTGCATTCATCTGCTTTGTGTCCGAACTTGTTGCATGCGTAGCAATAACCTTTGAAGCTTCCCCTACTTCCACTAGACACATTTGTGGGGCTCAATCAGAATTCATTGGTCTTGTGGCCATACTTGCAACAGTTTTTGCAGTAATTGTTAGTTGGCTTGACCAGTGCATTTCTACAGTTGCTTGTTTTATGGCCCAGTTTTCCAGTGTTTGCAAGAATTGTTGAAGGTCTTTTTACCCTTTTGTTCTTCCGGTTTCTTCTTTTCCTTATTGCTTTCGTTGGCTCCTGATAACTCACCAATCTCTTTGGTGTCTTTACCGGTGAATTCAAGACCGGTGGGATCTTTGTGCTTTCTTTGAGCTTTGAGTTGCTTATCAAGCTTGACCGAGCTCTCGTTGTATCTTCTTAGGGTTTCATTTCTTTCTTCAAGTTCTTTCATGTGTTCCTTCAGTTGATACAACTCTAATGCCAGCCTTTTGCATGCTTCATCTCTATCATGCCAACCCTTTTGCATGTTGGCGTTTTCTTGAGTGACAATTTGGATGTCTTCTTGAAGTTGCAGAACGACAAGATCATTTTCCCTTACCGCTTCCTTTGCCAGATTCCTTGCTCTCTCAGAGGTTGTTAAGGACTTGACTCCTGTGTTTCTTTCATCTTCAGCTTTCCTCTTTTTCTCAATTTGTTCAGTCATCCTTAGAGCATTGTCTTCTTGCTCCCTCTTTAGGTTGGAGATCTTATCGGTTAGGATCTGGTTCCTCTCCATGAGCTCAGAGACTGCCTCCTCAGCTTCATCTAATCCACTCTATCCAGAGAGTTCATCAATAGTTTCATTGCTCTCACTCAACTGCAGAGTCAGCTCCTTTCTTTTAACAAGTGATCTTCTCAACCTATTCTCCATAGAGGCAATGATGTCGTTGGCTTCCTCAAGTTGTTTCTAATACCTGTAACCCTCCATGATCTTTTTCTCAAGCGGTTAAGCTTTATATATTAGAGAACTTAGCTCTGATACCAATTGTTATTCCTAACCGGTTACTAAGAGGGGGGGTGAATCAATAAATACTATTTCTATTGCAATTTAAAACTTGTATAATAATTCTTGCAAGATAAGAAGAATGTAAACAATTATCCACAAGCATAAATAGAAATACTCAAATCAACACATCATGTATACGTGGAAACCCTCGGTTAGAAGGAAAAAACCACGGTGAGACAAAGCTCACAACTTCACTAATGCAGTAATAAAGATGCCCTGTTAGGAGCTTACAAAGCACTTGCAAGAGTGCTACCCGGTTAAGGGATTTGATAAAAGATCGATGAAGACCTTAACTCTGTTAAGAGTTGCCTTGTTAGAGGACTTTCAACATCAACAAAGATGTTACCCGGTTAAAGGATTTTTACAAAGAACCTATTAGGGTTCACCTTGATAGAGGGATTTAAAATGCTTTCACAATACAAAAGAAATGATCTTAACTTGACACTTTTTGTCTGATTAGATCATACCTATTGATCTTTCCCGGTTCTGTCTGGCTATTGATCTTTCAGCCTTTCACCACTGTGACTGTAGCACTTCTCTTAGAAGGTATCTCTCTTCTGCTCTGTGTATTCAACAACTATCAACAACACCTTTTCTTGCGTCCTATGACCTGTATTTATACAAAAGTTCATCTCAATGAAACCCTTAACTCATAGAACCGTCAGGCTGTAAACTTGTCCTTAAATCATGCAACAAAACAAAAAAGCTTTGCGTTCTGATCTTAAGTTTACCTTGAAACATCCGCGTAGAAATAAAACTAACTCCTGTTAAAAAGCTAACTTCACTTCTAAACAGTGGATGCTCCGCATATTCCGGTTTTAACTTAAACAGCTTTACATTCACCGGTGTGGATAGACATGTTGTTTGACCGGTGTCAATCTTGTACCTGGTCTATCCTTGTATGTAATATAAGACCGGTACAATGCACTTTGTTCGGTCTATCGGTGCATCTCCTCTATTTCATCTACCGGTGCCTATAAAGTAATATGAGTGATCTTTCGGTGTACCTATACCGATGGGAATGGTCTTAGCATCTTACTTCACTAATGACAACTTAAATTGCTAACATAACGGTTCTTACAAAAGTATATCAAGCAACTGGGGCAAATGTCTCTTCGTAATCAATTCCAGCATTTAGGGAGAAACCTTTGGCAACAAATCTGGCTTTTTGTTTTTCAATACTACCATCTGATGCATATTTGATTTTGAATAACCATTTTGAAGATACAACTGATTTGTCTTTAGGCCTAGGTACAATGTCCCAAACAACATTTTTTAATATGGATTGGTATTCTTCAGTCATTGCTTCTTTCCAAACTTGACATGATAAGGCCTCTTCACCATTTGAAGGTTCAGATTTTGCGAGTTCAGTTAGGAATGCAACATAGCATTTTTTTATTTCTTGTTTTCTTATTCTCTTTGAAAATTTCATTAGGTTCTATGTTGTTTTCTTCAATCATCTTTCTTGCCCATAGTAGCCTTTTCTTGTTATCAGGAACTTCACTATTTTTAGAATTAGTTGCAGGAGGTTCATTATCTTCTATGATATTCTCCCTCTGATTCTCAATAGTGTGATTTTCATCTAATTTTGTGATTGAATCGTCTTCTGTATTGAGGGATAGTTTATATGCAGTATTTTCTTCAAATTTTACATCTCTACTAATTTCAATAGATCGTTGTCCCGGAATGTAGACTCGATATCCTTTAGTAGTTTCACTATAGCCAACAAACATGCCTTTCTTCCCAGAGGGCTCTAGATTGGTCCTTTTTTCTTTAGGAACATGAATGTAGACAGGACAACCAAATATTCTTAGATGACTTAATTCTGGTTTATTCCCTGTAAAAACTTCTTCAGGTGTTATATTTTCTAAGATTGAATGAGGGCATCTATTTTGAATGTATACGGCTGTGTTTGAGGCTTCAACCCAAAATGAGATATGTATATTCTGATCATGCATCATGGCTTTGGCGGCTTCAATGATGGTCCTATTTTTTCTTTCTGCAACTTCATTTTGTTGAGGATTATACGGTACAGTACTCTCCCTCTTAATCCCAACAGAAATGCAGAATTCTTTAAAGTTTTCAAAGATATATTCACCCCCATTATCTGATCTTAGAGTCTTTATTTTCTTCCCGGTTTGATTTTCTACTAGGGCTTTAAATTCTTTAAATTTCAATAATACTTCATTTGATTCTTTAAGTTTTAGGAAATATATCCAGGTTTTCCTAGAGTAGTCATCAACAAAGATCACGTAATACAAGAATCCCCCTAATGAGGGTGTTGACATAGGACCACACAAATCAGTGTGGACAAGTTCTAGTACAAATTTTGATTTATGCTTGCTTGTAAGAAACGACCCTTTTAAGTTTTTTCCTAGAGCACAACCTTTACAAATTCCAGTATGTTCAGATTTTAGATGAGGTAGTCCTGTGGTGATCTTCCTTATGGTACGTAGGGCACTTTACCAAAGATGACCTAATCTTCTATGCCAAATGTCATTACAATTTGATACTTCATGATTTAGAGCATGATTTTGGTCGTTGCAAAGCTTGTATAAGCTACCATCTCTTGATCCTATGGAGATTGCATTTTTAATGTTGGAATTTTTAGGCCAAAGAAGAACTTTATCTTCATGAGATGTGACGCAGTATCCTTGATCAGCTAGGCTTGAAATAGAGACCAAATTTCTTTTGATTCCTGGCACAAATAGAACATCTTTTGATTGTAATGTAAGTCCAATTCTTAATTTAATTGAACCGGTCCCGATTCCCTTCACAAGGTAAGTGGAGTTGTCACCAATTATAACCTCTTCAGTTGAGTGTTCTTCAAAAGTTTTGAATTGATCTCTAAATCCGGTTATGTGTCTTGATGCCCCGATATCAAACCTATCCCCCTTGAGATAAGTCGAGATTCTTCTTGAGTGCAATCGTTTCTGAGTTGATCGAATTTAGGTAGAGACAATTGACCACTAATGCATTCAATAAAAGATTCCCAAGAGATTGGTAACCCTCTCAGGGCAATTAGGGATAGTTCTAGATCATCTACATCATTTCCAATGGTAGCCAGTTGATCTTTCAATTCAGAAAGCCTCAAAAAATATGATGTAATTGTTTCTCCTTTATTCATTTTGATGTTCATGAGTTTCTATTTTAAGGTCAGCAGTTTGCTTGCATTGTTGATCTCATACGTAGTTTGAATGGTTTTGAATACTTCATATGTAGTTGCTAATCTAGCTATGGTTGGAAGAATGTGATCTTTAATAGCATCGATGATTATTTTCTTAGCTTTGTTATTGTGCCTTTTCCATGTTGTTTTCTATGGATCATCTTCAGGTATACTTTTGTCTTCTTCTATAAATGAGTACAATTCAAGTTCTTGAAGGATTGCAGTTATACGTATTTTCCATGAGACGAAGTTGGAGGCGCCTTCGAGTCTATTTTCCACTCTAACACTATTTACCATGATTGCTCCTCCTTTTAAATTATATATATGTCTGATATTCTAAATCAAATTTTAGTATTTATTAATCTCTATTGATTAGGCTCTGATACCATGTTAAGGAATATGGATAAATTTTATAGAGAATAATAATTGTCTAATTTTATTCCAGATTTTATCTAAGTTTAGATACTAAATATCTCAATGCAGAAATTTACAAGTAAATTATTGTGGAAGAGATCGAATACTTGCTGTGGTATATAATTACCGTTGTGATTGATTATAACCCACAGCAAGTACCGATATATATATATTAACATAGAGTCATGTCTACGTAGAGTTGTGACCGTACGTGGCTTATGCCATGTAGGGTCATGACCCTACGTAACACAACCATTAATCTTAATTGTTGATTACATACCAATGGATATTGGTAACACTACACACGATATATATATTATTGTTGACTGTCGATAACAATACAGCAGCCGATAATGTATCGGTTGCTATGTATTGTTATCGGCCTTCATTGTCGATAACAATACATAGCACCCGATATATTATCGGGCTTCATTGCCAATATGAATAGTGGTGGTCATATCGTATCATAGATACGTTGGGCAGTATTGTGTACACGTTCTGTCATCAGTCAATCATAATAGAGTTTGACAATATATATAATGTGATCTCAATTAAATAATAATAATAATATATATATATATATATATATATATATATATATATATATATATATATATATATTTCATTCTGTCATATGTGTTAATCCGAATGAAGCTATTTCTCAACAACTTCACCTCCCCTTACTTTTTACCCCAGCGCAATGGCAAAATTTCGCAGTTGTTGTTTTTAGGACCCGCGAAATAGCGAAAAATGCTCCTTTTGACTCATTTTAAAAGGAATTTCATCATAATTTCTCAAATATGAGATTTCTCCTTCACCAAACATAGAAATGTGGCACTTTTCCAAGCTTTAGAAAGGAAATTTTCAAGTGATCCAACAGTTTGCAACAATCCATCTCTCATGTGAATGAATGGAACACTTAGCACTCATTGCATCTAGGTGATGCTCACTGAGGTGAATGAGTGCTAAGTGTTCCATTCATTCTCATGAGAGACGGGTACTTGTGAACCACTACTCATGAAACATGGATCAATGAGTTTGACTCAAAAACTACACAATTGAATCTTGATAGCAATATCTCAATTTGACTTGCTGTGGAAAATATCTCATACTTACTATTTCAAAAAAAAAACGTGTTTTTTGTCCGATCATTGCTTCTATGTTGCTTAGTGTCAAATTCTATAGCTATATTCTGACGTGGAGTGTAGTTAGGAATTATTTGGATGTCATAATTTAACTCTAGAAGGGCCAAAAATGTTAGATTATTTTTGTGTTTGAAGATTTTATTGTAGTTTTACTAAATTGCATCCACTAGCCAAGGACATGTGATTCTTTAGAGTTTTCTTGAACATTATCAATTTGGCTGATGATGTTTGATTCCTTGGATTTTTTTAAAAACTCATCAGCCTAACTAATGTCTAACTCTTTGGAGGTTTTCTAAATATGATCAGCTTGGCCAATATTGAGAAACTAAATAGATGATCTAGGTTGAGATTAAAACAAAAAACAAGACATTACCCTTAATGGTGTTCGTGGAAGTAAAGAAGGCACAAGTGCAACCATAATAGAATCTAACCAAGGTGAGGTTTGCTAGGAAAATCATGAGGCAACATGATGTTACAATGCTTTCAAAATATATAGAAAATAATAAAGAACAGAAAAATGAGAAAATGACTCAATTAAAAGCAGGGTAAGATTCACATTGGTTCACCAAAAGTGTATATGGCCTAAAACACAGAAAAGCAGGGACAGGTTTCAAGGACAATGGGATCAAGGACCTAAATTTGGGGACGGCAGCATAGCAGCCCTGATTTACAAATTTAAGTTAATTGAAATCTTCAAGAAAAAATCTGCAATACAACATATTTGCAAGTGCCACATAGCAAGTGACCAAGCGGCATCCTTGGCATAGGTGGTGGTGATGTCCAGAACATTTCCCCCGAGTCCCCAAGTCTTGGGAATGTCCATGTGTCGGGGACACATTTTTTTGGGGGGGGGGAACAGGGGAGGGAGCAGGGAGCAGGGAGGCGGCGGCAGGCAGCAAAGGGGGTGAGATGGGGTCCTGTGGAAGATTGGCCAAAAAAAGGTCATATGATGATCAAGTAAAAGAGGAAGAGAGTAGAAAATCATTCTACAATTCGAGAAGCCAATCCACAAAGCAGTTGCAGGATGTAATCAAAAGATAATTGTAATGTGCAAGGGCGACAAAGACTATAAAGCTATTGGTGATAAGAAAGGGTTATAACTTATAACACAAATAACAATAATATCTAAGATGGAAGTCAAGTAATGAGCAACATTATGGTACTTACTACATTTAGCACACAATATTCACAATTAAAACAAAACTACCAAAAGAAAGAGATTAAGATGAGGGATTCTTACTTTGGGTTGACTTGTTAGCGTATTAGTTCCTCTCCTAAACTGGTAGCACTTTCTAAGAGATAATGTTAAGATCAATTGAAGAAGACCTAAGTGGATCAATATCAAGGACTCCAAATGCTTGGTAAACCTCACTAATAAAGCTCCTATTGTTGAAATCTTCAAGAACTTAACTTCTTTACTTTGGTGTAAGGTCCTCTTAACCTTAAATCCTCTTCTTCACTCTATGGCAGATGCATATGAATATGTGTAAACAGACAGATGGTGTGTCTTCTTTCTCTAAGCAATGATAAACAGGGCACCTTCAAAAATGGATCAGAACCCCAAAATTTATTTGATGTCTGTTTAGTGGATGATATCAGCCTGGACAAATAAAGAATTCCATAGAAAACAATGCATCAATGTCCCAGCCAATGATGTCATCTACATGCAGGAAAAAAGGAGAAAGAAGCTCAGGGGGGTAATCGAGGAGCCAAGAGGGAAAATCTGCTGAAATGAATGTGCTAGTAGAAAAGTTGGCAGACTATACATATCTTGCTAAGCACAACATGCCAGCAAGTCTCTCAAAATAAAAATGTTAGGAAAGCAAAAATAAAGTGTATACTGATTCTTTGATAATTAGAAACAGCAACAATATGGCATAAAATTCAGTTGACAGTGATCAGTTTCCTTTGGAAGACCAGCTGCAAAGGTACTTTACTAAAAGTTACCTCTGCACTCAAGTGGGGAAGTTGCGACTTTTTAGACAAGATTTGTCTTGTATTGTGCCAGCTATGTTTTAGTGAATTCATTGTCAATTAAGGCGCAGGCCCAGGAATGTTATTTCTTTGCATTTCTAGGAGGATATATTTGTTGTCATAAACAATACTTAACTGATGTCAAACATTAGGTCTCTCAAGTAACATAAGATGTATTTCTTCAAAATGAAGGCTCTTGTTTAAACATTTAGTCTTCTTTGATTGAGAAGCAAAATTATTGTCTTTCCAAAGCACTTATACTGCATTGGTTGGCAAGATACTAAGATTCATTTTATAGGATTTCCAAGGAAACACAATCATGGTACCAATTACATCTTGGAGCTGATAGAATACCAAACAATTACTTCACAACCTGCGTCACTGGTAAATTTGTGGGTTCCAAATAGCCATAGAATCAGTTATTCACAATCAATGCTGCATTCATAAGTACGTTACATCTGAAAGAATTTTACAACCATTCAGATATATGTGAAGATGAACAATAGATTCTAAATTTCACTCTATGATTTCTGAAAAAAATCAAGGGCTATTCTACATGAGTATACTCCAAGTGCCAACCGAATACAGAAATGTAATAGTTTAAAATTTAAACAGTAATGAGAAACTTACTTAGGCCAGGAATGTCCTCAACCTTGATGGGCTTCCGGGGAATACCTGCTTCTTTCTTCAAGACACGCAAGAGGAAAGTATTTTAATGAAAACTTTCTAAAATACAATAAAAGTAATGTTTGCCTTAATTAAAATTTTAATTTACACGAGAAAATAAGAAAATAAAACATAACCTATTACATTTGCCATTAATATTGATTAGTGCATTTTCAAACAAGCTAAAAATCCACAAAACAAGGTTTTCAATTAGTGCAAAACCCAAAACAAAAGTAACCTCTAAAACAATACTGACCGCCAGGTTCTATAATAGTAATAAAAAATGGGCCTTCCGGGAACAAAAGCTCCCACAAAGAGCCTATCGGCTCAATAATACAGCACTTTAGGTAGAGCTTCTCCCACAGAAAAGAAACTAGACTCAATTTTAGAGTCCTTTTAGGACTTTTATTTGATATTGTTATTTGCAGTAATGTTTGAGTCCAATTAGTCAGCTATGATTACATGTGGAAATTAATAAAATTTATTTTTCTTTCTCAATTTTAAAAAGCTTACCCATTCTATCTGTTTATGACATTGATGCATATTGTCTTTTACAGACACTATTTCCTCACTTTATTTTATTTTAAATTTCACTATAGTCAGGTTGGAGATTTATTACTGGCATTAACCACGCCCTTATTTTTTATGATATGCTTCTACACCAATTTATATAATTTATTTTCTTTCATTCTAGACAATGAGAACCCGAGGCATGTATACGATGGCACTAAAAGACTTGGTCACTAGTACATTGTCGAAACTAAACTCAAAAATAATTCCCCTTCTTGGAAAAATGGCAAGTGCTTATGAAATATTCTTCAGTACATCAAATCTATATTTGACAAAATCCTCTGCAAGTTACTACAAATTATTAATGAAGATTTTGCATATAGTTGTCATTGTTGGCAAGTCACATAAGCAAGGTAAATCATAAAGAGGTAATACAAGTCAAGCATACAGGTAAACTAATAAGTCATATCGGAGAATTGAAGCTACTATCGATAAAGACAAAGAAGGAGAATGTTATCGGATAACTATAGTGTTATCAGTGCACAGGATATGAACAGAGCTAATCGGAACAAAGAACCACTATCGGTGAACTGCAAAATGGTAAATCGGTAAAGAAAGGAACAGATTGGTACAACAAAGACACAATCATCATAGAGAAAGATTCATTGAATCTAGATGAAAGACAAAGTAAAGGACACGATTCAAGGAATCATGGAAAACGGTTTATAAAAAAAGGTGAAGAGATTTGAAGACGACATCAAAACTCAAAACGGTTTATGGAAGATTTGAGAGGAAGTTTTATGGAACCCTAATTAGGTTTAGGGAAGTGTCAAGGACAAGGAATGATATAAAGAGATTAAGTAGAAGCAAAGAGAGAGAGAGAGAGAGAGAGAAACGACATAGTAAGTTGCTATTGTGCGTTACCGAAAATTAGAGAGTGAAGAACAGAGTTACAAAATCAAAGAGGCGGAGCAATTGAGAAGCAGAGGAGTTGAACGGATCTGACAAGCTTTAGGTGAAAGCAATCACAGGTCAAAATCTTGTTGAATTATTCTTAACAGTCTAGCAACAAGATTGTAAAATCCTTTAACCAAGTAGTCTTTAATCAGACTTAGGAGTTCTATTTGGAACTTATTGTAAATTCCTTAGCAAGGTGAACACCGCCTAAGTGGGATAAAATCTCTTAACAAAGTAGTCTCTAACAGGACTCTAGATACTTCTAACAAGGTATCAGTCACTCCTAACAGGGTGAAGTCATTCAAAAGATGACATTATTGTAAGCTCTTAACTGGGCACCTTATTACTGCAGTGATGAGTTGTGGGTACCATCCCCACCACAATTTTTCCCTCTAGCCAAGAGTTTTATGCGAGACAAAAATAGTGTGTTAAGTGTTATATGTGTGAATGTTTATGTTACATGTTGATTACCTTGAAAAGCTTTACATTTCAGTAATAGGTAACAAGTCATTTTATATCGATACATTAATGGTTGAAACAGCAAATATCAGTGAAAATGAATTATAGTTTATCAGTTTATGATTGAAAGGCTAGAACTTGAGAAAAGTGTGGTACTGATTTACCCCCCCCCCCCCCCCCCACTCTCAGTACCTGACCTTAATCTTTCCAACAATTGGTATCAGAGCATTGGTTCTCTAGAGGAAAGTTTAACTGCTTGAGAGTAGATCTGGGATTATGGAAAGTTACAGGTATCAAAAGCAATTAGAAGAAGCCCTAGAATATGCTAATGACCAGATACAAGATCTGAAGAACAAACTGAAGACTTCATTTGCAAAAAGCCAAAAAAGTTACAAATAAGCCTTGATGATCTTGAACAACTATCTAAAGGAAGTGTTAATTCTAAGGAAGTTGATGCTGCTACTGCAGATCTGTTGAGCAAGAACAATGAGCTACTTGATGAGATTAACCAAATGAAGAAAGAACATGAAAGGCAAGCCATAAGAATAACAAAAGTATTAGAAAGGATGAGAACTGCTGAAAGTGCCAAAGAAATCCTTGAATCAGAAAAAGGAAATGCTGAAGAAACTATCAGAAACAAACTCACTCCTACAAAGACAAAGATAAGAGATCCAAGCACGAATTGAAGAGTTAGAAGGAATAGGTGACAGGAACTTGCAGTTACAAGCTGAAAATCAGAGACTAAAGCAAGAGAATGGAGAACTAAAGAACAAACTAAAATTTGAAAAGGAAATCAATGAGAGACTCACAAAGTTTGAACAAAGCATGCAGAAAATTGATGAGCAACTGAAAAGTCAAAAGAAACTTGGTGATACTACTGGATTAGGACATATCGGCAACAACAAACTAGAAACCGGAGAATCATCAAAATCTGGAATTGAACAGCAAACACAGACCCGTCCAATAAAGCTAAGAAGCCCTATAAGCCTACTCGTTATAATTGTGGAAAATTTGGTCACACTGCAAATGTTTGTAGAAGTAGACAAGTGAACACTTCAAAAGGTACATCTTTTAATGGTTATTGTCACAATGTAATGTCCCCATTTTGACCGAGCATTGGAGTTAGTGGATTTAGCCTATCATTGGGTCCTTGTAGGCTAATTCTGGTGATTAGAGGACCTTGATGCGGGTTTTGGCCTGTTTTGAGGGACTTACTATTTATAGTAAGTCAACAGTTGGTTCCGATGAGCTCAGATGAATTAGAGGAATTAAATGATGCTCTCAGTTTTTATTTTCAGCTTCCGGTTTGGGCTCCAAGATTCTTGGAGGGAGCGTCTATTTTTAGAAAGTCATTTCGTTAGGTTCATTCATCATCTTTCATCATCGGGATCACTCTTGTGTTGTCAGATTTTGATTCTGATGCTTCCTCAGTTGTTTTCGCAAGATGGGTGAATTATGATTATTATTTAATTAAATCGGCTAAGGTTGTCATTTTTATTGGGAATCTATTTTGGGCATCTTAGTGTTATAGCTCGTTGGAACCGACTTGAGAAGTTTTAAATCTTTGGCTCATAAAATAGGGACCCTATGTGTCAGAATAGCATTATTTTAACGAAAGGGTCATTTTCAGCATTAAAGTGAAGGGAAATATAATAGTTTATTATATTTCAAATGTGCAACCATAAAGCAAGTGGCTTTTAAGTGAAAAGTGTCATTGAGAAGCTATGGAAAAATATTATATATACAACCTTATGAGAATCTGAACCACATTCATGACTTGAGCATTTTTTATGAAGTTTGGAAGTGGAGAAGTTTGGCTACGGTTTGAGGACTGATTCCTCTATTCTGAAATTTGAATCATCAGTTATTGGTGGTGAATTTTGCTATTGAATTCTGAAAATTCAATTCTGATTTTGTGGATGCAAATTTGGTGTTGTTGTATACCAGATTTGTTGAGTATTGAGCATCTATAATTTATACTGTGTTACCCATCTGCTGATTTGATTTTATTCTTGTGACTGTCAATTATACGGAAGGTTGTTGTATCTTCCTTTGCTGCAAAATACATCTGGAGGCCATGAACTTTCACCTAGTGGCTGCAAATTTATTTAGAGAAGCTGCGTTTTTCTTTGGCAGCCTGCGACTTCTTCCTGGAAGGCTGCATTTTAAATCTGGGAGGCTGTGTGGCAAATAAGAAGAGTTGCGTTTCAATTTTGGGAGGTTGTGTTTCAGTTTTGGGAGGCTGCAATTCATCCTTGGGAGTCAAGCCAAATTTTCTTTAAGGTTGTGTCTTCTTTCCAGCAGCTGCGTTTCAACTTCAACATGCTACGTTTCCTCAAGGTGCCATATTGCATTCATTTTATGTAAATGTTAATTGGATTCTAGCAAATTATAGAATTCAGTTGTTTGATGAGTTTGGAGTAGAAATAATTGCTGTCATTTATTATCATTATTTAAATTCTGGAAAAGATTCAAAAAAATCAATTATTATCAAAACAAAAGAAACAAAACTTGCAAACAATTCAGGAAGAAAAGTCAATTTCTAGCGAAGAGCCAGGCAAGCTCTTTACATACAATTGCAATAAGTATGGTCACAAAGCCTATGAGAGTAGATCTAGAACAGTCAGTGGGATATCTCAGAAAAGCTTTACTGGATACTATTATAAATGCAATCACTATGGACACAAAGCTGAAGAATGCAAAACTAAGATTGCCACCGACAAGGAAGTTTAGCAAATCGGTGAACTATATGAGAAAAGAAGGTAACAATCCTATTATGTTTTCCAAAGTGGAAAAAGTAGGACATCTGACATCAAAATGCAGATTGGGAGATACTAGAAGAAATTATGAACCCTGGAGAGCAATGGGATTGCCCTGTTACATTTGTCAAAAATTTGGTCATGTTGCATACAATTGCAGATATCGGTTCACTACCGACAAGGATAACAAAGGAAAGGGAATTGCAATTCAAGAACAAGTCAGAGAAGAAATGAAGAAAAAATGGGTAAAGAAGGAAGAAGATGCTACTTCAATGAAAAAACCTTTGTCATCTGGCACAGGGAATTCATCCACCAACTAAGCAAGTAAGTGCTTAGGGACCTAGAATTTCATTAAATTATCATTCAGTCCCTTAAATCATGTGAGCCATAAAATATCAGCATAAATAAATGCATTGGTAATAAGAATAGGAAGCAAGACAAATATGACTACTATAGAATCGTAAGATTGGAAGTACACTCTTATCGGATAAAGAAATGAACTGTCGGATTGAAAGAATACTATTAGTAAACTAAGTTATTATCGGTAAGAACAAATCTTGTTGGCTAACAGCATTTAATGATTGGTACACATAGTCGTTGAACACCTTTGGTTACTATATATAGGAATGTCTATTTCACTATTGTTGCTTTATTTCAAAGAGCTATTGTGCGAACAAAGATCAAGTGCACAAATATAGTCTAGTAAGTGATTCATCATACAAGAAAGAATTTGAAGGTATTAGACTGATCTAGTCATAAACCTCAGTCGTACAGAACTTTTCAGGAATTGAAGAAGAGAGGAAAGATTGATGGCTGCGAACACGAACACACCAGTACTGATTGAGAAATCACAGGAATGCGAACCTGAATACCAATTGCATCAACTGAAAGCTACAGAAGTGAACAAAACTAGAGCCTTATCTTTGATACCACCAAGAGTCATGTTGACAGAAGATGTTAGAACCTTTACTCGCTACAAATTGATTGAACTTGGAGATGTGGAGATGAACGACGTCTATAAGGAACTGTGTAATGAAGACGGAAAACTGAAGGAAGAATTTTGTCATCTAGAAACGAAAGGATTAACTCATATGATATATTTGCCCAAGACATTTGATGAAGAATGGATCAGATATGTGTTGAGTCATATCCATGGAGAATACATCTGGATGGAAGGAGACAAGTCAATTGAAATAACTAAAGAGATCATTCACGTGATAACGGGTTTATCAATTGCTGGAAGAGAATGTGTTATGGAACTAATTTCCAAAACAGAAATTGAAGGAATAACAAGCTACAAGCAAGATCACGGAACAATTACCGTAAGCAGTATTTTGGATTAAGAAGTAAGATTTGTATCAATGATTATCGGTTATAAAATCTATCAGTCTAGCCGTTTGGACAGCATACCGGGAGGTGCACTACATGTTGCATATGAAATTGTTAAATGAGGCAACAGATACGATCTAGCAAATATGGCCAGGAATCAACTGATGCTGAACCTAAGAAGAATCAAACCAGCCACGAAGCAAGAATTGAAGTTTGGAGCATTATTAATATGTATCTTTTTCTATGTTCAAGACTATTTTCTAGGTATCGGTAAAGTTAATTGGAACTTAGACAGAGCAATTATTTATCAAATCAATGAGTACATAAGACAATTGTGAAGAAACTACAATACAATTATGTGGACATATTTCAAAGAATTTCAGGAGAAAATGCACAAGAGAAACAGGATTCCACCTCATATTGTGGAAAAGTATCAAGATGTTATATGCTTTCTGATGAATACGCATTCATGTATAATTAAAGCCGTAGAGCCAAGAACATCATGGTTACCACCCCTAGGCTATGAAGTAAATGAAAATGAATTAGTTACAAGTATTGAATAGTTATTAAGTCTACCAAAAGATTTAGAAGCAAATAGATTTGGAACCTATGAGGAAGTTTGCAGGAAAATAATTTCAGAACAAAAGAAGTCATGAGATGAGAAAGGTGAAGGCAGTAGCAAAAGCAAGAAGACAAAAATCCACAACTACACCTGCAACATATGAAAAGATAAAGAAGAAAATTGCTAAAAGGCAGGCTACCAATAAAGAAACTGGAGATACACCTATAAAAAGAACAAGGTCAAGGACTGCAAGAGCTACCACACCACAATCTAGAAGAACAACAAGGAGCCAGACCAAAGCAACAACCAGTACAGACAGTAGGAGAAGGAAAACCAAGAGTGATGATGTAGAGAGAAGTAGACAAATAGTAAAAACATCGAGAACAGCTGCACACATTGCCGAATCAATCAGAGAATATGGAACAGTTGGGATAATAAATGAATTTAGATATAGACTATGGTCTGATGAAGATAAAAAGGTTGTGGAAGATGCAATCATATTTCACTTTCACAAATTTAAAAGATTTGCAATTCAACTTAAGCATGTTGTCCCCAAGGTATTATTTGACAAAAATCATGGTTAAATGGGAAGAAGCCACAGTGGAAGAGAAGGAAAACAGAGAGAGGACACTGATTCTTACAAAACCTGAGATCAGTGTTGAAGAGATTAATGCAACAATGGAGAAATACAAAAACAAATTTACTACAGGAAGAATTGCAAAAATATTGGCAGGATTAAATCAAGTAGAAGATGAAGCATTACAACTTTGGAAGACAATACTTGATGGAAGTTTACCCCAAAAACCTGAATCTGAAGAATCATTACAAATTGGAGAAATATATGAAATGAGTAACATAATTGGACAAAACATCAGAGATGAAGTACATATTGACTTAACAAAGGAGAAAGATGATGAAGAAACAGAAAGTGATTACACATCAATAAGAGAAGATACTATTCATATTCTATAGATGAACAGCAAAAAGATCAACTGATTGAAATTCGGGATGATACAGATGAAAACACAAGTGATGAGAAAGATGAACAAATTGAGGAACTGCATGAATCAGAAGTCACGAACATAACACAACAAGAAATGGGTACAAGCATAAGAACCGAGGAACAATCCATTGATAAGGTACAGGTCCTAGGAGCAACTAAGAAGCAAAAAGCGGATACAAAGGCAACCGAAAAGCAACTAATAAGCACTCAGAAAGGCAAAGAACAAATAGTTGAAGCAGAAGAAGTAGAAGTTGCAAGAAGCTTACAGTGTATGATTGAGATAATAGATGAACAAGAGAAGAGGACAAGAGAAGAAGATGAAGATGAAGAAGATGAAGATTTGGATAATAACCCTGAATATGCTATACTAAAGAAGAATCCAAATAAACTGAACTGCAAGGAGAAATATATCTTTTTGAAAAAGTTTGAAGAAAAGACAAAAAAGGAAAGAGTAAGAAGGAAGAGACAAAAGAAAAGAATTTTGAAAAAGACTGCTGAAACATTTTCAGAATTACTATTGGAAGTTACTATAGACATGAATGAATCAGTTATTGATTAGTTGAAAGTATTTGTAGATACAATTCAGAAAGATCAAAATATGAAAGCCAAAATCAGCAAGAAGATTAAGGAGAAATTGCGAAATGATGAAGAAGAAAAGAAAGTGCAAAGAATTACACAAAACAGGACAGCATTATCGGAGGAGATACAAGTAATGAAGAAAATTTTATTTGAATCTACTAAGCTATATAGAAAAACATGCACTACTAGAGATGTCAATGAGAAGATTGAAATACAATACATAATTACACCTGTTATAGACATGATGCAAAAACAATTAGAAAAAGCTACAGAACTACTAACTACAACAGGACAAAGTACTACGAGAAGCAAACAGAACAGGTAATAGAAATCAGGAGCAATATCACTGCTTTAAATCAACTCAAACAAACATGGAGCAAATTTGTCATGAATATAAAGGATAAGTACCCCGGAATATTCAATGCTTGATATAATCTTTGGCATTGTTGTCAAAAAGGGGGAGAAATAGTAATCAAGATTTTACACAAAAAGGGGAGAATATGATCAGAAAGGGGGAGACACACCTATATCAGAAAGGGGGAGCAGTATGAAAATTTTGATGCATATCAAGTTTTTCCATCAATGCCAAAGGGGGAGATTGTTATTTGACAAAATCTTCTGCAAGTTACTACAAGTTATTAATGAAGATTTTGCATATAGTTGTCATTGCTGGCAAATCACATAAGCAAGGTAAATCATAAAGAGGTAATAAAAGTCAAGCATATAGGTAAACAGATAAGTCATATCGGAGAACTGAAACTACTATCGGTAAGAAAAAGGAGAATGTTACCGAATAACTGTAGTGTTATCGGTGCACAGGATTGTTAGGAATGAATGCAAAGTATTTTGGCAATCATTCTGTAGCAATTGTTGTTGCATTCATGACTTGGATTGTCATTGATGTCAACACAGTGATATTCTGGATATTAGCGGGAAAGCAGGTACAGTTTTGTTTTGCACACATGTTGTATTGCAGATTGGCTTTTGTGCAGTTGATGGTATGTTCTTTGGTGTGTTATTAACCTATGGTTAACAGCGTAAAAAGAAATTCATTCATTTGTGAGAGTTATGAGCATTTTGGTGAAAGCAGTGTTTAGACAGTGTTTCTGTGAAGCGATGTTCGGAAATCGGAGGATATCTCTTAGCTGGGATGGAATCTGATTTTGCGCAGTTAAAGGGATGTTGGAGACTCATTAATGATGACGTGGTTCACAGCGCAAACTTCGAGGATATGTTTGGAGAAAGTTACAGTATCTGGAAGCCGACAGTTTTATGTGAATTCTATGTGTAGCGTGTAGAATTTATTATTTTGTAATTGAGGACCGACTCATTTGTAATTATTTGAGTTTGGTATATAAGAAGGAATGTTTTCCTTGTTGTAATGTGTACTATGAAGATTGTGATGCGAATATATGCATGAAGTGAAGAAAAGAGCTAATTCAATGATGAAGGAAGACTTGTGAGTACAGAGATCTGGAATTGTGATCTTGTGTAGCAGAGAGTGCGGTTTTGGCACAATGTGAAGGAGGTAATATATTTCATATTATTCTGTTGAATAATTCTAAGACCTTTTGGACAGTGGGTTCAGAGATCTTGCCTTGAAGCTGTTTGGGCAGTGGGTCCTTTTGTCTTCCATTAACTCTTAACCGGGTTAGAATCTTTTAACAGGGATTCAAAATCTCCTAACAGGGATTTATATGTACTGAATGTATTTCATAAGACTCCTAACAGGGTCCATCCTCTAACAAGGAACTTTCATATTAGTGCATCATTTTGTGGGCATCATTCCCACCGGGGTTTACTCTTTTCAAGAGGTTCCCTAGTCAACATATCTTGTGTTATTGTGCAATTGTGGATGATTATCTTTCTATGGTTGATCAGTACATTGATTACATTGTTTAAAGCAGTTGAATGGATAAATTATCTGATAACTGATTCACCCCCCCCCTCTCACTTATCTTGGGGATCTTTACTTTCTAACAAGGATATGAACAGAGCTAATCGGAACAAACAACCACCATTGGTGAACTACAGAATTGTAAATCGGTAAATGAAGGAACAAATTGGTACAATAGAGACACAATCATCATAGAGGGAGATTCATTGAATCTAGATGAAAGACAAAGTAAAGGACATGAGTCAAGGAAGCATGGAAAACGGTTTATAGAAAAAGGTGAAGAGATTTGAAGACGACATCAAAAGTCAAAACGGTTTATGGAAGATTCGAGAGGAAGTTTTATGGAACCCTAATTAGGTTTAGGGAAGTGTCAAGGACAAGGAATGATATAAAGAGATTAAGCAGAAGCGGAGAGAGAGAGAGAGAGAGAGAGAGAGAGAGATGACAGTGAGTTGTTGTGCATTACCGGAAATTAGAAAGTGAAGAACAGAGTTACAAAATCAAAGAAGCGGAGCAATTGAGAAGCAAACAAGGAGATGAGAGGATCTGACAAGCTTTAGGTGAAAGCAATCACACGTCAAACTCTTGTTAAAATATTCTTAACAGTCTAGCAACAAGATTGTAAAATCCTTTAACCGGGTAGTCTTTAATGAGACTTGGGAGTTCTATTTGGAACTTATTGTAAATCCCTTAATAGGGTGAACACAACATAAGTGGGATAAAATCTCTTAACAAAGTAGTCTCTAATAGGACAACAAGGTGAAGTCATTCAGAAGGTGACATTATTGTAAGCTCTTAACCGGGCACCTTATTACTGCAATAATGAGTTGTGGGTACCATCCCCACCACAGTTTTTCCCTCTAGCCAAGGGTTTTCTGCAAGACCAAAATAGTGTGTTAAAGTGTTACATGTGTGAATGTTTATGTTACGTGTTAATTACTTTGAAAAGCTTTACATTTCAGTAATAGGTAACAAGTCATTTCATTTCGGTACATTAACGATTGAAACAGTAGATATCGGTGAAAGTGAATTATAGTTTATCAGTTTATGGTTGAAAGGCTAAAACTTGAGAAAAGTGTGTGGTACTAATTCACCCCCCCCCCCCCCCCTTCAGTACCTGACCTGAGTCTTTCCAACACTACATGTTTTTGCCAAACAATTGCTACATTGAGCCATGTAGCAGCCACTCATTTATATTGATGAATGCCACGATGAAGAAATTCTATGTATCATATTTCCCACCTACAAACCTTCCTTTCACTGATCCTTATGATTAGTTAAACAATGAAAAAGACAAATGAAATGTAAAAAAATGCTTACCGATGCTTGTATAGCTCCATCAATATATTAGGATCTTAAACAAAACTCAAGCAAAGTTTGAATCACCAACTTGGTTCAAAATGCTACAATTGTGATTTCCCATTAAACAATACAGACACATATCATTTGTAGACTGAACCCCATGACATAAGCTCAAAATTTTAAACACTTCTATTGAACAAAAGAAAACCTCCTTGTCCAGTCTTTGATGCATTATGAAATTCCACCAAACTCAAAAATTCCATGCCTGATATTATGCATGCAAAACATCCTACCTATAGGAAGATTAATCCACCATGTGTATATGCTAAATACATTCTTACCACTGCAAATTACAAACAAAAAATAAATGAAACCAACTATACACCACCTAAAAGTAGGTGGTGAGAATTGTGATAGGATCCAAATTTTCTTGCATCAATTTTGCAGACACAATTGCATAGTAATTATTTCCTCCAACATTATTGAAATCATACTCCTTATGAATCTGCTATGGTTTCTACCATAGTTCAAAATATCATTATCTGCAACTTATCGCCAAGGGAAAAAAAAAATATCGGAGATAAATCGGCAACTTATCGGGAAAATATCGGGAACTAGTGAATCCGAATTCGCTTGAAAAATTTACTCGAATCCACTTCAAATCCAAACAAATTGCTCTAAAACGCTACAAATCACATTTTTTCTCCTTCAAACCCTATTTTCCTCTCCCAAACACCAATTTGCAAACAAGAAAATGTGAAATGAGTGCTTTTCGGACCGTCAGTCCCTATTAGCAGATTGTGGTTGATATTTTGGCGATAAGTTCATTTTCTTTCAGCGATAAGTTTGCAAAATTTCGGCAATAGAAATCCGCAATAAAATTACGTAGTTTATTGCCACCCAAAACTTCTCGCGATAAGTTTACTTATCGCAGAGAAGTCTGAGATATTTTAATCTATGGTTTCTAGCATCTATTGAAACCAGGACTGTTTTCTAGTTCAACCCTTGAACATACTTGGTTACCACTCATAGTACAATAGAGGTATTTATTCCACTTAATGGAAGGCATGGCTACAAATTTTAAGAGAAGACATCCATCTACTTTCTAAAGTTTCCAGTCATGTCCTCACATTTCCCACCAAACATGCAGAATATGTACCACTCATAGTATGTAGGAGGTAATTATTCTATTTTCCAATCTTGAGATTGTGCATGCTGCTTTTTTGTCAACATTGCATTATTCTTCTCTGTACTGGTAGCCATCGCAACCATGAATAAGTATATTGGGCTATATCCATTGAGTGAGTGACAATTTATCAAGTTCACCTTTAAACATGCCTACGATGTTTACAATTCAATACTAGCCATCTGAAGCATGTTTACATAACGCAAGGCATGGATACATATTTTTTTTAATAGCACACATGGCTCCATCCATTTTCTCAAGTTTCTAGCTACAATACATGAGCCTACCAACTTCCTAAGATAAACATGGAAAGTCTACATCTTATTGTAAACTAAAGATTTCCAGTTCAATTTACAGTGGTCGATATTCATTGTACTATAGTCTTTCAAAAAATACCCGTTGGTTTTTTTCTTTGCTGATACCCTAAATTTTGCATCCTTATTACAGAGAAAATTTGCCGCATCATCTATAGCCAAAGTTCTCTTTCTACTTGCAAATTCCTAGGTGTGACATAAAAACTTCTCCTCGATTGCATTTGTTAGTCATGGTCACTGTGAGGCTTTAATATATCCATCTACTCTTTTCAACATGGAAATTTAAATATACATCAATTGCGAACCAGCATTCAGAATGACTGTCTAAACACTCAATTCATTATAGCATTGTAAAGTTCAAAATTATTTAAATGACGCAGTAACAGTATCACATGAGCAGTAAACAAGGCTGTTGTTCTATTGAAAAGAAAGACAAAAACGCAAAAGAATCTCAAAGTACCTTTTGAATGTCAACGCCTGGATATACAATATGACAATTGGAAAGCTCCCTTATCCTTTCATCAATTGTCTGCCACAGAACGGATGAATAGTAAATCACAACTGCATACTTTAATAAATAATCAGGCAAAAATTTCAATCAGGAAACAATTTGAAGAACACAGAGATATATGGGTCTCAAAATTTGGTAAAAACCACACTTTCGTCACCATATCAATAATCCAATCAGAAATGAGAACTGTCTTATGTTAAGTTATAGCTTCATTCGTATCATATATATATATATATATATATATATATATATATATTATTATACAATGATTATAAAGAATAGATATGATTATATTATTATCTTATTATCATTATTGATGAATTATAATAATGATAATAACATAATAATATATATGTTAATATCATATTGAATAAATCGAACCATGTTCGATGTTCAGATTAGTGTTCCAAGCATCGACTAATATTTACTTAACGACTCAAGTAATTGCAGTCACTTATGCATTAGCATAAGCGACTGTTGTCAACAGTCGCTTATGCTAATGCATCAGCGACTGCAAGGAGTCGTGACTGCAAGGGGTCGTGACTGTTAAGAGTCATGACTGTTCATTATGAAAGGGCACGTCTAACTGTTACGAAACATATTTATATGTAATGATTGCAGGTTGAAAGAACAATCAATCACCACAGCATTGTTTCTTCAATCTGCAATCACATTACAATCACAGAGCATTATATATATATTCAGTTATTATGTATATACATCAGACATTATAAATTACAGCAGAAAATATATTCCAAAGATCATAATTCCTTAACATGGTATCAGAGCCTTGTTAAAGTGAATATAATTCTGAACTATTATTTGATTGAAGAAGAAAGATATTACTTAAAAGAAAAGATTCATTCACAAATCATTTTAAAAAAATGACTACCGGAATTAGGATGGAAGACAGATTGGAAGGAGCATCCAATTTTCTATCATGGAAAATTAGGATTACCACACTATTGCAAGAATTAGAATTAGAATCCTTCATAGAAGAAGAAAAAGACATACCTACAGACGAAGCAGAGAAAACAACTTGGAAAAGGAGGAACAATAAAGCCAAGAAGTTAATTGTTGATTCAGTCAAAGACTCTATACTTCCAAGCATAGCAAGATTAACAACAGCATATGAGGTTTTTAAGAAAATTCAAGAAACATATGAGATAAACAATACAAGTCGAATATTAACCTTGAAAGAACAATTGTTGTCAATTAAGATGAATAAAGGGGAAACAGTTACATCTTACTTCCTTAGAATTGCTGAAATTCGAGATCAACTATTCTCTATTGGAAACAATGTAGAAGACATGGAATTATCTCTAATAGCACTAAGGGGATTACCAACATCCTGGGAGAATTTTATTCAATGCATAAGCACACGTCCACCTCTACCAAAATTTGATCAACTTAAGAACGACTGTACTCAAAAAGAATCAAGACTGATTACCAAAGGAATAGGTCTAAAGAAAGAGGGAGAAACACAAGCACTCAACACAAAGTCCCACAACAAAAAGAGAAAGTCTTTCAAAAGAAAGAGGGGATTCAAAAGAGATTTTTCTAAAATCCAATGTTACAAATGTGATAAATATGGGCACACTCATCGACATTGTCCTGAAAGGCAAAAGACTCAAGCCGCCATAGCTGAAGCAAAAGAAATTCCACTCTTCTTTACAGCTCTCTCAAGTGAACTAAATTCCAATAATAGAACTTGGATAATTGATAGTGGTGCATCAAGACATATAACTGGATTCAAAAATCAGTTTGAAGCACTTGAAAATTATTCAACCAAAGAAGTAACTATTGGGGATAACTCCACCTATCCAGTAAAAGGAATAGGGACCTGTACTATCAAGATAAAGAATGGAGTATCCTTACAACTTAAAGATGTTCTATTTGTACCTGGAATCAAAAGAAACTTAGTTTCTATATCAGGACTAGCAGATCAAGGGTTTCGTGTCACCTTTAATGAAGACAAAGTTCTATTGTAGCCTAAAAATTCAAATATAAAAAATGCCACAGTTATAGGGACAAAAGATGGTAGTCTATACAAACTATGTAATGACCAGAAAGCTGCACTAACTCATGAAATTACAAACCACAGTGAATTATGGCATAAGAGGTTGGGACATCTAAGATATAATGCCCTACCTATGATAAACAAAATCACTATAGGTCTTCCACACTTAAAAGCTGATCATTCTGGTATTTGTAAAGGTTGTGCACTAGGGAAGAATATAAAAGGATCTTTTTCTACAAGTGAGCACAAATCTAAAGTAATCTTAGAATTGATCCATACTGACTTGTGTGGACCCATGTGAACACCTTCCTTAACAGGATCACTATACCATATTATCTTTGTTGATGACTATTCTCGGAAAACCTGGATATACTTTCTTAAGGTTAAAGAATCAAGTGAGGTACTATCCAAATTCAAAGAATTCAAAGCACTAGTAGAAAATCAAACAGACGAGAATAAAAATATTAAGATCAGATAATGGAGGTGAATACAAATCTGACATATTTAAAGAATTCTGTAATTCTGTTGGGATTAAGAGTGAGTATACTGTGCCGTATAATCCTCAACAAAACGGAGTAGCAGAAAGGAAGAATAGATCCATAATTGAAGCAGCAAAAGCCATGATACTCGATCAAAACCTTCATACTTCTTTTTGGGCAGAAGCTTTGAATACAGCAGTATATATTCAAAATCGTTGTCCACACTCCATACTAGAAAATATAACACCAGAAGAGGCATTCACAGGGATCAAGCCAGATCTAAGTCATCTCAGGATATTTGGATGTCCTGTATATATTCATGTACCTAAAGAAAAGAGGACTAAACTAGAACCATCAGGTAAGAGAGGTATACTTGTTGGTTATAGTAAAAACACAAAAGGGTATCGATTCCAGGACAAAAGTCTGTTGAGATAAGTAGAGATGTAAAATTTGATGAAAATAGCACATTTAAAAACTTTGAAGAAGATAACACTCCAGAGATAGAAGAAGACATCACTGCTGAAATTGAGAGGGAGGATATAGAAGAACCTGAACTTCCTGTCATTGAAAATGAGAATACTAATGGAAAGAAAAGGCCATTATGGGCAAGGCAAATAATTAAAGAAAATAATGTAGAACCAAATGAAATATCTCATGAGAGCAAAAGGACAAGAACTCAAAAATGTTATGCAGCTCTTATAACTAAAATCAATAACTCAGAACCATCAAATCCTAAGGAGGCATTATCTAATCAAGCATGGAGAGAGGCAATGATTGAAGAATATCAATCTATAATAAAGAATGATGTCTGGGACATAGTACCTAGACCTAAAAACAACCGTTGTCTCTTCTAGATGGCTATTCAAAACTAAATATGCTTCTGATGGAAGTGTTGAGAAGCATAAAGCTCGGTTTGTTGCTAGAGGGTTCTCACAGAAAGCAGGTATTGACTATGAAGAAACATTTGCTCCTGTAGCTCGGTATACATCAGTCAGAACCATTATTGCTATAGCAGCCTCTAAGGGGTGGAAGATACA
The DNA here is from genome assembly GCA_027943335.1 of Chamaecyparis obtusa. Taxonomy (NCBI): domain Eukaryota; kingdom Viridiplantae; phylum Streptophyta; class Pinopsida; order Cupressales; family Cupressaceae; genus Chamaecyparis; species Chamaecyparis obtusa. Next base: position 1,208,810 of record BSBK01004645.1, on the reverse strand, counting down.
CCAGATGGATGTGAAAACAGCATTTCTAAATGGCACTATTGAAGAAGTATACTTAGAGCAGCCAGAAGGGTTTATTATACATGATGCATCTAAATATGTTTGCAGACTCAAGAAAGCACTATATGGGTTGAAACAAGCTCCTAGAGCTTGGTATGAAAGGATAAACAGCTATCTTTCAAAACTAGGATATTCTAAAAATGATGCAGATCCTAACATTTACTTTAAGATAACAGATGGCAACATGGTTATCTTAGTTCTTTATGTAGATGATCTTTTAATAACAGGAGAGGATCATCTCATTGCAAGATGTAAGCAAGAACGCACTGCTGAATTTGACATGAAAGACTTAGGACTCTTACATTATTTCCTAGGGTTGGAAGTGTTTCAAAAGGAAAGCCATATTTTGCTAAATCAACAAAAATACACTATTGATATTCTAACTAGGTTTGGAATGATGGAATGTAAGCCTTTATCCACACCTATGGAAACAAATTTGCACAAACTCAAAGTTGAAGCAGAAGAGTCTGAACCCTCTGATCCTACATTGTACAGAGAGATTGTTGGTTCTCTTATGCATTTGGTGAATACTAGACCTGACATATGTTATGCAACCAATGTTGTGAGTCACTTTATGTGTGAGCCCAAGAAAATACACTTAATGGCAGCTAAGCATATCTTGAGATATCTACGAGGCTCTATTGGATTTGGGCTAAAGTATGAAAAGGTAGAAATCAATCTTCAAGGGTATTCAGATTCTGATTGGGCTGGAAGTACTACTGATTGGAAAAGCACTATAGGGTGCTGTTTCAGTCTTAGTTCGGCTATGATCTCTTGGTTTAGTCGAAAGCAATCAGCAGTAGCATTAAGCTCCACTGAAGCTGAATATATGGCAGCATCCATGGGAGCACGTGAAGCTGTATGGGTAAGAAAACTATTATTTGGATTGTTTGGAAAACCTTTAGATCCAACTGTGATTCACTGTGACAATCAAAGTTGTATCAAGTTATCTATTAATCCAGTTTTTCATAACAGGTCCAAACATATTGAGATCCCATATCATTACATAAGAGATATGGTAGATAGAAATATCATAAAGCTAGAGTACATTAGTACCGAAGAACAGAGTGCTGATATTTTCACTAAGCCACTTGCAAAGCTGAAAATAGAATACTTCAGGAACAAACTTGGTATGATCAAGTTGTGATGTATGATCTGAATTTCTCTTATTTATAAGTTTTTTATTCATGAATAAATGTAAAAAAAAAAAAATGTATATTGCAATATTGTGTAAAATGATCATTTGTGTGTGGGTTAACATTTCAAGTTGACAATCTTGTAAATGGTTAACCAAAGTGTCAAGATAGACTACTTAATTGTGTGTCCCGAATGTGCGGAGATCTTGACTCTTGTTATTACTGGATGTGTAATAACGAAACCATATCATGATAGACTACTTAATTGTGTGTCCCGACTGTGCGGAGATCATGATATTCAAGTCTAATTTTATGACAAGACTACATTAATTTGTGTGTCCCGAAGTGCGGATGTCATGATAGACTTTTGATGTTTAATACTCACTCGCTAAGAGGGAGTGTTAAGTTATAGCTTCATTCATATCATATATATATATATATATATATATATATATATATATATATATATATATATATATATATATATATATATATATATATATATTATTATACAATGATTATAAAGAATAGATATGATTATATTATTATCTTATTATCATTATTGATGAATTATAATAATGATAATAACATAATAATATATATGTTAATATCATATTGAATAAATCGAACCATGTTCGATGTTCAGATTAATGTTCCAAGCATCGACTAATATTTACTTAACGACTCAAGTAATTGCAGTCACTTATGCATTAGCATAAGCGACTGTTGTCAACAGTCGCTTATGCTAATGCATCAACGACTGCAAGGGGTCGTGACTGTTAAGAGTCATGACTGTTCATTATGAAAGGGCACGTCTAACTGTTACGAAACATATTTATATGTAATGATTGCAGGTTGAAAGAACAATCAATCACCACGGCATAGTTTCTTCAATCTGCAATCACATTACAATCACAGAGCATTATATATATATTCAGTTATTATATATATACATCAGACATTATAAATTACAGCAGAAAATATATTCCAAAGATCATAATTCCTTAACATCTTAAACATCCAAGCAACAAAAATAGAAATAGACCAACTACTTGCAACCACCATAGATTGAGGAATTGCCTGACAATATAAAACATGTAGAAAGTGGCTAGATGAAGGTTCAAATCACAAAAAAGAACTGGAGAAAAAAAACTTCTAATCTACTATCCTTATTTACATTTACTCAGTATGGCACGATCATTTCATCTTCACGCTTTTTCTATCATGCAATTTCATGAAGGTATTTATGTGCATTGAAAAGCACCATAGTTACCAAAAAGCATATATATAGAGTGCCTGACTATACATGTGTGAGAGTGTTTACTACACACATGCAGTGCTTTTAAGTGCCTAGCCATTCAATACATACATACATATGTGTGTGTCTGTCTTGTGGGTGTGAATGAATGTGATTGTATAAAAATCATAGCTACAAAACTCGGACTTGGCTCAGACTTGGACTTGCCACTGAGACCAACCAATACTCAACAATATGAAAAACCATGAAATATAAAAAACATTAAGATTCCATACTTGTATCATTGTACCCTTCAATAAATAAACTTTAAAGACACAACTAACTATTCAAATAGAGGCTATTTTGACCACATACATAAGATTACATCAATTACATGTGCATAAAAGTAGATTTTAGCTGAAGAAAGAACATTATCATTACACACACACAGTCAAACATACACAAAACTCATGGATTATAAAATCCATAGCATCAAAACTAAAAGTGTTAGTCCATGACTCAAAGGAGCCAACCTCACTCATCATCCCAACATCCATATTTGTATGACAAGTCTTACACAAGCACCTTGGGTAGATCCTTGATGATGATGTGGCCATGATATATACCTATATATCAATATCAATAACACAAACATCCAAGGGGTTTACTCATGCTCTCTCTTCATCTACCATGATTACCAGTTCTACCTCTTGATCCACATAATCAACACATATAAGGTTATTACCTTAGTTGCCGATTCGGGTTTGGGGACAGATTCGGGTTTGAGAATCCGGTTCGTGGATTCGTGAATTTTTTTTTTCCCGTTTTGGATTCGTAAGGATTCGTGAGTATATATATATAAATATATATATCCAAAAATATAAGAGAAATATACATAATTCTAAAAACTAAATCATTTCATACTATGAATCTATGATGCTTGATCATTGATCAATGCCAAATGTCAAAGTCTTCATAACTAGGTCTTAGGTAGTCTTTGTTGGTGGTTATTTTCAAGTCCCTAGGTCTGGCAAATGAGGTTTGAGTGATTTTGGCCTATTGGAAAGTCATGTCTGACTGGGATTTGGGCGAGAGCTAAGCTAAGTCTGTCATAGAGATGGGGTCGAAACCAAGTGATTTGTGATAAAATGAGTTGAAACCCTTTGAGAATCCTTTTGCCAACTTCAGTTTGACCTTAGAAAGCCATGATAAATTGTGGGAGGTAACCCTGCTGAAGGCTTGCTGAATCTTGAAATTTGGCTAAGTTTGGAATTTTTTGAATCTAGAATTTGCATCTTAACTCCTATGAAGCTGAAACCTATCTCAAACATCCTGGAATGTATTTAACTTGTATTTATACAAATATAAATTAAAGTATAAGAAATTAAATAAATCAAACTTATACTTAAATGTTATATTTGTATAAATCCTCCTATCAATTTAGGGTTAGATGAAGAAAAATAAAAAAATAGACATATTAAGTGCTTTATGCCTTCATAGGCTGCGGGTCCCTAGGGATTCGCATGGATCTGCACGGGATCCTCAAGGATTCGTGGTGGATCCCCCCGGATCCGTCACGGATCCGACGCGAATCCGGACGCGGATCGAACCTGGACCCAGATCCGGGCCTGTACAAGCGAATCCGGCAACTAAGGTTATTACTAAAGATGGGATGCTCAACCTCGGTGAGCCAATCTAACTCTAGATCAACCTCCTTTGGAGGAATGAAAGATAATGTTTTACCCAAGATGTCTATGACAAAGGTGAAGGTTGTAATAAACATAAAAAAATCATTCAAGCTTTGCATCAAAAATTTGTTGCACTTCTTGTAGCAAATGTGCTAAAACATACTCCAAATCCACACCCTAAAGTTAAACCATTGCATGGACGGCTCAAGACATGAATTCATATCTACCAAACCTTTCACACCATCAATTTGAAATAAAAAATCAACCTCAATGTCCAACTTTTTCCAACATTAACAATAAAGAGGAATTTTTTTTATTTTTAAACATAAATTACACCCTTGATAAACTTACACGGTTGTAATGTCGTTCAAGTTGCCTAGCATATGTCTAGTGCAAAGAAATCCCCTTGTGCAAGTTTGTATATCTCAATCTCAAAGATTATCTTTGCTTCAAGCTGAGGATCAAGTACCATCTTTTGGTTCATAAAACTTATCCTTTTTAGTTAGCGATCTCAGACAGATTACCGGTCCCTTGGATTTGAATCAATATGATATCCCTTATTTCTCCTTGATGATTTATAGGAACTATGCCACAGACAGTGATGTTGCACCCGTGTTAAGTTATAGATAGATGTAGCAGCTCAAAGCACAGAATATTACACGCAAACATGTGCTAAAGGCACCGTTGTTACCAAACACTATTGGTTAAGGTATCTTGTCTTGTTTAAGATTTACTAACCATTAAAAGCATGACTAATAATAAAAACCTAATATAAAGTAAATTACTTTAAAATAAATGCTAATAAATTAATAAATCAAACTATATATAGATAATTTAATTTATTAGTATTTACTTCTCCCACCAACAACTCAAAGGAAAACAAATAAAGGCTCTGTATATTGCAATTATTGTTAAAAATTTACATGTGTTAGAAAGAACAGAAAATTAGGCACACTTTTAAGTGGTTTTCACCATCTTTAAAGTTTAGAACTAACTTTAAAACATTAAAACGAAGAAATACAATTTGGATCACTTTGCTAGCAAAAGGTTCCAGTTCCACCAAATCTGCATAAAATGTGTCAAACAACTTGTAAAATTGTAAGTTGGTACCAAGGTGCACTTTTTCGCAACAAATGTTATGAAAGTTTCCTCTCAACACACTTTTTGGTGACAAATGCAATCAAAATTTTCTAGAATGCACTTTTTGGTGACGAATGTCATGAAAAGTTCCTCTAGGTGCACTTTTTGGTGACAAGTGTACAGCAGACTCAGCTGCACTTTTGGGTGATAAGCATCATGAGAAGTTTCTCCCTGGCATTTCTTGGTAAAAAATATAAAGTTATATCTCCTCCAAGGCATATTCCTCATGGCTCTAATACCTATTTTCTCCAATTCATCTTGGAACCTTAAGACAAGTTCAATAACATTTCTACTGCAAATCTGTTCTGTTTTCGATGACAATAAAAAGTATGATCAAAACACCTGCAAATCCAAAAGGTTTATCCCTACATGTTGTTAAAGTTAAAATTAAAGTAATAACACATGGGAACTTCCCCTTACTATACAAAAAGGTTTATCCCTGCATGCCATTATGTTTTTATTTTCCTAAAAATAGCCTACAAAAACACCCACACAACCCACTCCAGATTTAGGTTCCCATTGCTCAACATATAACTCAACATTTATTTTTCCTAAAACTGCATCTGTTGCTACATTTTCTTCACCTTTCTTGTAAGAGCCCTGCTGGCTCAAACCCTTAGCTAGCACTGAAATTCTGCTCTTTTTTAAAGTTCATGGTTTTTTGCAGTTTTTTTGTGGTTTTCTGAATATATGCTTTTTTTGTTTTTTTACAAAAATAATGAAAGGAAAAATACAATGCAATTAAATCTAATAATTCAAAATGCAGGAAGAACCTTCATCAAACTTTATTTTCTATCTGCAATATTTAAAATGCAATCACAACAATATAATCTATTCAAGTTGTCTATGCACCTGGAAGTTTCTATGGCTTCAACATTGATCCTTGCAGCCAAGAAATGTATCGCAGCCTCAAACAAAATGCTCAACCGTCATTGCTGAGTCCTGAAATACCTTGACGTGGCACTATGAACACAAAATCAGGCCCTTTATTTGAGTCACGCAAGCCCTGTAATTTACCACACTGCTGTAATGGATGGATTGGTGACTGGTATGATCCACGCAACAGTCTCAAATGTTATCGCTGCTTACAAACAAGGATCGCAGCTTCCCTTTAATTAATTCTAGCCACCTGAGTTTATCAACAAAGCTACCAAATCTCCCATTGATGGCATCTGGATAATGGCATACCTGTTAGCACAAATCGCTGAAAATACACACCAGTTCTGAGTGCTTTCAATGCCAAGAAATTCACAATCCCTTGGGCTCCAAATTAACCAAACTTCACACACACCAGTATCTCATGCAGAAGCAACAAGGAAGACAAAATATGCATCCAATTTCACTCCAAAGAGGCAATAAAAATCTCAAACCCCAATCGGTCTGCATCTTCTCCTTCACGTTACTTGAGAGCTTCACCTACACACCTTTCATACTTAATCACATATGGCATTATATCCTTTCTCCATTCAAACTTTTGAATATATATTAAAATAATGTGAAGAACCCTGGCTGGCTCTTCATAACAACTAGCTTTTATCTTAAATATATTTGCACTTCTAAATTTCTATCAGAATGTATAGAAATTAAAAGAATATCAAATGTGTAATTTCAATGATACTTTTCTAATTTTTCACTCCCTGATTAAATATCGAATCATTAATCCGCCACTGAATTTACTACATAAATATCATATATAAACAATTATCACATTTAATACTGAATACAAGCATTCATTTAAAAACCGTGCACCTTTGAAATAGTATGGCTGCTGTTGAGAACAGTTTGCAACCCCAATGAAATTGACGCCAGCACTCACATGCTGTTAAAATTGAAGCCAGCACTTAATAACTCTGTCGGCATCCTTGACTTGGCCAAAACGCAACCTCAGATTGGTCAAGGACTCCAACAAACTTTAATTATTCTTCACACGTAGGGATGCGGCAACCTCACAAAGGCACGTTTCCTATACAATGACGCAGCATCTCAATTCTGATCTCCCTTGATGCAAGGAAGGGAGATGTCCTCTCTACTAGCCGTAAGTTAGAAGATATGAATTCTTCTCACTTCCCACACACTCTGAACCTGCCGTAACTCCTCAACTATAATATGGCATTGATAAAAACGTACAGCTCCTTGAATGTATCTCTGATGCTTAGTAATAATTGCAGCCTCAACAAATAATGATATGCAGATTTCCCAATACAAATTCAGACCTCAGCAAATACAAATTGAATTTTTTGAGAACAATTCAATTTTGCTTGTAGAATTAATAAAAACTTCACAAGAATAACTTCAGCCTGTAGAATAAATTTCACATAAATCCAGTATACATCAGCACTGAATTTAATTCAGAATTAGCAGCTGCAAAATTCACCACCAATCTGTGATGGCTCAAATTGCCAGAAGAGGAATCAGTCCTCAAAACCCTAGCCGGTTTCTCAAAGCCAAGAGACTTTATAAAATTTATCAAATCAACAATGAATAGTGAAAGTGTTTTTTCGGGTAGAATATATAGCTTTTTCAGAAAAGGCACAATTTCACTTTTTTCATTAAAAAGGCTTTTAAATGACCTCTTCACTTTATAACATTAAAGTTATAAAGTATTAAAGTTATTAAATTAAAATAATTTAATTTAATAACGATAACTTTAAAAACCAAAAGCCTCTGAATCCCGCCAACTGAAACAAACTTATTTCCGACACCAAAGCCTCAAACGCAAACTGCCCTGCTAGAAATAATCCACTGCCAAAAATATCCAAGTGCTAAAAATAGACTTACTAAAAATAGTAAGTCTCACAAACTGGAGATTATCTGAAACTCTATCCTAAGATATCTGACACTTCAAGCAGACACCCTGCTAATCCTGGCCATACCCAAAATACCATTTACTAAAAATAGTAAGTTGACCAAAATGATCCGAACGAAGAGCAGACCTGATAATCTAAACCTCCAGAATGGAATCCCAACGCTGGCTCCACCATCTGACCCCCTCTGATCACCTGATTAGCCTATGAGGGTCGCCAAACCAAGCTAATCCCAAGAATCTAAAAACGGGGACATTACAAATAATAACTCTTCCTTATGTTGCTGCCACATTCATGACTTAATAAACAAGGCCCCACCCTTTCGATCATATTATAAAGTTTAAGTTATAATATTAATTAAGTCAACTTAATTAATAAAGCCTTTATGAACATAAGCTCTCAAAGCACCATGACCAAGTCAACACTACATCGCCAAGGGATCCAAACCATGCCTGTCTCACCCTACCAAAAATGGAATGCAGCTCAATGACTCACTATAAATAGTAAGTACTCTACCAGAGACCCTCAAATCAACCCATTAGCCCACGAGGGTCGCAATGATGGGCTAACAAACCACAATCTCCAACTCCTACTAAAAAGGGGACATTACAGTCCGTCATGTTGGCATTACCGGTAAGGATGCAACCGGTAAAGAGACCACCAGTAATAACCAGTGGTGTTGTCATTGATGTCTATGCTAACACTGTCCAAATGCTAGGGAACCAGGGACATAGAAAACATTAGGGAACCAATGACATAGTGATGAGCTCAGTGAAGTCCAGCAATGCACTTGAACAAAGTACTCGGCGTAGTACTAACTGTTCAAAGTTGGTGACCGGTGAAGATAGTGACCAGTAAAGACAATGACCGGAGCAGTGACCAATGTAGATAGAGAACAAAGAAGTGACTGGTGAAGACAAAGACCAGAACACTGCATAAGGAAAGGTGTAAACCGGTCACCAGTGATTGTCAAGATATTATTGAGACCGATGTATGTCTATTATTTGTTGAGCCCGGTGAAAGGCACAGTTGACGGATACTGAGGAGATTCTTTTACCGTGGTTTGTTGCACAAATCATGGAGGATTTTCTATTAAGGGAAAGTATGTGTCACGCATCTAATGTTTCCTTTAAAAGACTGAAACATGACTAAATGATGGATTCATGGCAGATCTATTAAGGGAAAGTTTGTGACATGCATCTGGTGTTTCCTTTTAAGATTGAAACACGATTGGATGGTGGATCAACAAGAGATCTTCATGGGGATTGCAACGGCAAAGAGCAGGAAGATCTTTTGAAATTTGATTTGAGTGATCTGCGCTTCTTTTTCTCAACTGTACAGTTGTCCTAGGCTCTGCAAGAAGTGTATATAATCTTCAGTTAGTGAAGATAATCATTTGCCTTAATTCTGCCAAGAAGAAAGAGTGAAACAGCACGCTGATCAAAGCTACTGCAAAAGAAAGGGAAAAGAAGAAGAGAAGAAGAAAAGGAAGAGAGTGTGCAAGGAAGCACAGTAACCTGAGGAGAGCATACCAGTGATGCCCGGTGATGACTCTCAGTGAGTGAGACAGTGATCTTATCAGGCTCTGCAAAACCATTTTAAAGGATCAACCCTTCTATTGCTCTCTAACAATTGCAATAGCCAGATCTCAATATCTGGGTGGACATTAACAAGTCCCTTGTACTAAATCCCTTAATCGGGTGACATCTAGTTGATGTTTTAAAGTCCTCTAACAAGGCGAGCTTTAAAAGGCCTTATTCAAAATCTTTTAACCGGGTCGCACCTAACAGTGGGTGTGTAATCCTTTAACAGGGAAGGCTCTTCACAAGGTGCACTTCAGAAGAGTGCAAAATTTGTGAGTTCCTACTCACACCGTGGTTTTCTCCCATTTTGGGTTTCCACGTGATATTTCTAGTGTTCTATGTTACTGTGATTTTGTGTTGTTTATTTCCTTTATAGGATATGTTTTGCATGTAGTAATAGTTAGTAGATCTAAGAGTGTCTTTGAGTTTTGTTGGGTGTTGATTCACCCCTCCCCTCTCAGCAACGATTGGGACCAACAATTGGTATCAGAGCCATGTCCTATTTTTGAGTTTCTTAACTGCAATAAGGGAAAGATCATAACCATCTGATCACAGAGTACAATGAACCTGTCGGTACCTTCAAAGGCAGATCAACTGAAGGCCAGAGGTGAACACGTGTCAACAGAAGGAATAACATGTCGCCCCAGCGCCTTCTTAAGGCATGAAACATGGAAAACATTATGCGCTTTTCTTTCCTCCATTAGATCAAGCTTGTAAGCAACCTTGCCTACCCGTCTAACAACCCAGAAAGGAGCATAGTAGCAAGGTTTGAGCTTCTTAGCTCCGCTCCTCCAAAGGGTAGACTGTCTAGATGGTTGCAGCATCAAGTATACCATGTCACCAACCTCAAATAAGCATGCAACCCTCAACTGATCAGCATATTGTTTTTGCTGACTCTGAGCTCTCTGAATATTATCCCACAAGGCCCTCATGATGTCTTGACTATCCTGCAGAAAATCACCTGCACTAGGCACCCTATTGTCACTAAACAATAAATCCAAGAAGCTCAGCGGATCATAGTTGTAGAGTGCTCTAAAGGGGGACATCTGAATAGACATATGGTGAGTGGAATTATAGAAAAACTCACATAGGTGAATCCACTTCACCCAAGCACGTTGTTGTCCTGACTCATAATTCCAGAGCTAATCTTCCACCCATTAATTGACTATCTCAATCTGGTTGTCAGTCTGAGGGTGGTAACTCGTACTCGGAGTCAACTCAGTCCCACATAACTTGAAAAGCTCTTGCCAAAAGTGACTCATGAAGCGGCTATCTCTGTCACTAACAATACTCTAAGGTAATCCATGCAACCTGAAAACCTCCTGGAAGAATAAATCTGCTACCTGAATGGCAGAAAATGTAGTAGTAATAGAGAAAAAATGGGAATATTTAGTCAACCAATCTACTACAACATATATGCAATCTCTAACATGCTGCAAAACATTTGACTTAAGACTTTTCCACATGAATCTCTCCCGAACCTGCCTATAGGTCTTGAAGAATTTGGAATGACCAGCTAATGGAGAATCATGAAAGGCCCTCAGTACTATCTGTTTAACACCTGATCCTGGGACCAAGAGTATCCTCCCCTTGTAAATGATCAGCTCATTTACAAGAGTATATTTGTTGTCCTGAATAGTCCCATCTACAATGCCAGATACCCACTGATCCTTGGCATACTTAGCAATGACCAAGTGCCTCCAGTCCTCTAAAATCTCATTCATAGAACAGAAATGAGGGCGCCGTAAAAGTGCATTAGCAACAACGCTATGAGTCCCCTTGACATAAGATATGTCAAAATCATAAGACTGTAATTTACTAACCCATGTTTGTTGTCTCTCATTCAAGTCACATTGTCAAGAAAATGCTTCAGGTTGTTATGATCTATTTTGATGCAAAATTTACTGTCTACTAAAAGTGCCTGAACTTGGCCAATGCATGCATTATGGCCAACATTTCCCTATCATGCACACTGAAAGCTCTCTCATGACCCTGAAGCTTCTTGCACTCGTAAGCAATACGATGGCGGTCTTGCATAAGTACGACTCCAATGCCCTCCCTGGAGACATCACAATGAAGCTCAAATGGCCTAGAAAAGTCAGGTAAAACCAACACTGGGCATGAAGGCATAAGCTATTTGAACTTCTCAAAACACTCTTGTGCCTAAGGAGTCCATATAAAAGCCCTCTTCCAAGTCAAATCTGTAAGTGGTACAGCATGTTGAGAAAAACCATTAACAAATCGAGGTAGAAAGCACACAACCCCACAAACCCTCTCAGCTGTGTCAGATTCTCCGGTGTAGGCCACTCAATAATGGCACAAACCTTCTCAAGGTCCATGTGTAGTCCCTCTACACTAATAATGTGGCCCAAATACAATAACTTTGTCATACCTAGTGCACACTTGGACTCCTTGGCATACAAGGAAGCCCTGTCAAGAATGTCCAATAATGTATCCAGATGAGCAAGGTGATCATCCCAAGTCTTACTATAAACCAGTATATCATCAAAGAACACAAGGACAAATCTCCTTAACTGACTGTGGAAGACTCTGTTCATGGTGGACTGGAAAGTGGCAGGTGCATTGGTTAAGCCAAAAGGCATAACCAGAAACTCAAAGTGTCCACAATGGCATCTGAAGGCGATCTTCTCTATATCCTGCTCTCTGACTCTAATCTGGTGGTAACCCGTCCTCAAGTCAAGCTTGGAGAAGAAACAAGCTCCATGCAACTCATCAATCAACTTATCTATGCGAGGAATTGGATACCTATTTTTAATTGTCCTCTTCTTCAACACCCGATAGTCTAGGCACATCCTGAGTGTCCCATCTTTTTCCTTCACCAACACAACTGATGAAGCAAAAGATGACTTACTCAGCCTAATGTGTCCCATAGCTAGCAAATCCTATATGGTTTTCTCAATTTCATCTTTTAGCCGCTTGGGATGTCAGTAAGGAGTGATCATAATGGGCTTAGTGCCCTCCTCTACCTCAATAATATGCTCTATGCCCCTGTCTAGTGGTCTACTAGGCAGAATGTCACTAAACACTTTGGAGTGTTTAGTTCTAAATTCTTGAATATCTGGGTGATAGACTGGTTTCTCTATCTCATCATGTGTAGGCATCAACCTACACTCGGCTGCCCACTCAACTGCATCATGCCTGATAAGCCTCTACATACATCTGAGAGAAATCACTCTCAAGCTGTCCTCACTAATGGCCTTCAGGACATGCAACTTGCCATCAATCTCAAATCTCATCTCCACGTCCTTGAGATTGATATAAATTGCCTTAATGGCATGTAACCAGCTCATACCCAAAACAACATTTGTACTTCTCATATCAACTACATAGAAATCAACCTTGAAGTCAAAATTGTTCAACAACATGGGAAGCTCGGTAATCATCCTATTACACTTCAGAGTGTAACCGTCTGCTACCTTCACTCTAATGTCCTCAAACTCCTGTGTTTGAATGCCCCTCTTGGCTACCAACCATGAATCTATGAAGTTGTGAGTAGCACCAGTATCCAACAAGGCAATCACCCGCTGACCTACAAGAAGTCCACGCATCCTGAAAGACCCCTCTTTCTTCATGCTAGAAAGATATACTACCTTAAGGTTTGAATCCTCATCATCTTTCTCATCACTAACATCACCATCAGCCATTTCTTCATCATGATCAGCTAGCTGCCCCTCAAATTCAGAATGGTTTTCATTCTCAAGAACCATTCCATTTGCCTGTTTTTGGCCTTAGGCCTCATAGGGCATTCATGCTTTTCATCATGGGGCCCCTGACAATAGAAACAAAGTTTTTCCCTTCTTAGATCATTGAGAGCTTCCTTATCTAAGGGGGCTGCAATGGATTTCTTGGAGTCTGAAATTTCAGTTCTTTTAGGAGGTGAGAGGTGGCTACCCTCTCGCCCCTCCCACCATCCCCACGTTTCTCAAGGTCTTGGTTTGTTTTCTTTCTTTCTTTTGTTCGCTATTTTCTAGTCACCGTATGGTGTTCCTATTGTTGGTTGTATTATGTTCAGCTCCTCAATCCCTTTGACCCGGTTGTGGTCACTCGTTGGACATTAATAACATTTATCTTTATCTTACTATCATCTATTGATGTAGAGGGTTTTGTCATAAACCTGCTACGTGGGGTGGACATCTCAAGGTTCCTTTCTTTCTTCATTGCCTCTTGTAAGGTAGGTGGATCAAAGGTCTTCACCCATCCTTTCAAAGGCTCCACTAACCCCTCAATGAAAAGTAAAACTTGCCTCCTCTCAAATCTATCAATAACCATCACTGATATCTTCTGGAACTCACTAATGAATGCCTCTAAGCTCCCAGCGTGTCTAAGTTGAGATAAGTCCCTGAAATAGAGTTATGGATCCTTCCTATCAAATTGTTCCACCAACCAGTCAACAAACTCCTGATAAGAAGAAATACAATCATGCTGCAAGGAAAATAACCCATGATACCACCAGTCATGGGCAACACCATCTAAATGTAAGACAGCAAACCGGATAGCATCCTCTTCAAACATAGGACACAAGGTGAGGAAGGTATCAAGCTTGTGAATCCACGCTCAAGCGGTCATCTTGCCACTACCATCAAAATTGGGAAGTGTCAACTTGTTGGTCGCATGCTTCAAATCAGTATTCTTGGCCTTATGCCTACCATCTGGTCTCGCTCTAGAGTTCTCTCTCTTCTGGCTCATAAACCTATCAAAATTGAGATGCTACTTCACATCATGAGGTAAAGCATCCCACACTACATATAAAGTAAGAACATCATCCGTAAATGAGGCAGCCCCGTCCTCATCACTGCCCTCATCCGAATCCGGTCTTCGGAAAGTAGGACGTGAAGGCCTGTCATGAGTAGCTATATGCTCAACTCGTGACCTATGTGAACTAGCTGAACTACTCCGTGAAACTCTGTCCCTGTTGCAACCCCTAGTCACTATCAGTCGTTGGAGAGTATCAGAGAGTTGTTGCAATATTGTGGCTACCTGTTGCTGACCAGCTACCAATTGTTGTTGACCTACAGCTATATTCCTGAATAACTCTCTAGCCTCTCTCTCATCGTCCTGAACATTGTGCCTAGCTGCACTTCCACCCCTTCTGTCACTCATCCCTGCCCTATGTGGTAACTGTATCTCACAGCCAAGTAGCTCTGTTCTCCTGCGTGTATAGTACATGTTTGGATCAAATCTTACTAGTTGCATGAAAGAGCCCAATCCTGCAGGATGCCAAGAAACCATTCTGATACCACTGTAAGAGCCCTACTAGCTCAAACCCTTAGCTAGCACTGAAATTCTGCTTTTTTTAAGTTTATGCTTTTTTGCAGTTTTTTTGTGGTTTTCTGAATAAATGTTTTTTTGCAAAAATAATGAAAGGAAAAATACAATGCAATTAAATCTAATAATTCAAAATGTAGAAAGAACCTTCATCAAACTTTATTTTCTATTTGCAATATTTTCAATGCAATCACAACAATATAATCTATTAAAGTCGTCTATGCACTTGAAAGTTTCTATGGCTTCAACGTTGATCCTTGCAGCCCAGAAATGTAACGCAGCCTCAAACAAAATGCTCAACCTTCATCGCTGAGTCCTAAAATACCTGTGTGGGGCACTATGAACACAAAATCGGGCCTTTTATTTGAGTCACGCAAGCCCTGTAATTTACCACGTTGAAATGGATGGATTGGTAATTGGTATGATCCACGCAACAGTCTGATATGTTATCACTGCTTACAAACAAGGATCGCAGCTTCCCTTTAATTAATTCTAGCCGCCTGAGTTTAACAACAAAGCTACCAAATCTCACATTGATGGCATTTGGATAATGCCATACCTGTTAGCACAAATCGCTGGAAATACACACCAGTTCTGAGTGCTTTTAGCACTAAGAAATTCACAATCCCTTGGGCTCCAAATTAACCAAACTTCACACACACCAGTATCTCATGCAGAAGCAACAAGGAAGACAAAATATGCATGCAGTTTCATTCCAAAGACGCAATAAAACCCCAATCGGTCTGCATCTCCTTCACATTACTTGAGAGCTTCACCTACACACCTTTCATACTTAATCGCATATGGTGTTATATCCTTTCTCCATTCAAACTTTTGAATATATATTAAAATAATAACTCTTCCTTATGTTGCCACCACATTCATGACTTAATAAACAAGGCCCTACCCTTTTGGTCATATTATAAAGTTTAAGTTATAATATTAATTAAGTCAACTTAATCAATAAAGCCTTTATGAACATAAGCTCTCAAAGCACCATGACCAAGTCAACACTACATCGACTAGGGATCCAAACCATGCCTATCTTGCCCTACCAAAAATGGAATGCAGCTCAACGACTTACTATAAATAGTAAGTACTCTACCAGAGACCCTCAAATCAACCCATTAGCCCACGAGGGTCGCAATGATGGGCTAACAAACCACAATCTCCAACTCCTGCTGAAAAGGGGACATTACATTTCTTGCTTATGATCTCAAATTCATATTCATAAACTTTCTTGTTCACAAAAAGAATCCATCCTAACTTTTGGTCTCTAAGCTTAAATTATTTGTGCCACTATTTGAAAAATTAGGTTATAGCCAAAGATATTGACTTGAAAAATCATACTAAAAAAATGTTTTGGCAAATTCTAGGATGGCTAAAACTTAAACCAAAGGAAGTGTCGTACTAAGATGTTGGAATGCTCAACTTATCATTTTGGAGCACATACACAAGTCCTTAAACAAGAATTTAACATGCTTTTTAAAGAAGGCAAATCTTATAGCTTCTATCCTGAGTTGCCAATGTAGGTACGAGTACGCTTGTATGGGCATTTTTTTTGCCCTTGGGTAAGATACCTTTGGGTAATTGTGTACAGACATATACACAAAATTTAAATAAACATACAGATTTGTAAAAATAAATGCATTTGATAGTATGATACTTCATCATTGATCAATGCCAAATGCCAAAATTATAGTGATAAATATTAAAAGCCAATTGATAGTTAAATATTTAATATCTATCTTTATCAATTAGCATTTAAGAGTGATATCATTAGTTGTCTGAATTCTTATTCTAGTCTCCATTCCTAGTCCCTCTCATTGTAGTAATTTTTTAAAAAAATTATATGACAAGAGATCCCAATAACTAGTGGGAATTTGGGAGTGGAGAACCTAATGAGTTTGAGCGGTATCAATGATAAGCTGCACAAGTGTTAGATGTGAGAAAAAACCCAACGATAGAGGAGATGCAGAAAGAAAGAGTGAAGAAAGCAAAATTATCTTTGTATTGGGGGAAATAATGCTTTCAGGGGCATTTTAGGGCTTTTGGATGCAAAACAAAAGTCAAAAAATGTCATTTTTTGTTACTTTTTGGTGCTCAGTGCCTATGGGTATGCCTAGTACATACCCTAGGCATGCCCAGATGCTCAGGTATGTATACTGGTCATAATCATGTGAATTAGCACCCAATATGAGTGTAGGAAACCTTAAGGGCATACCCACTAACATAGCTTCTATCTTGTTTGGATCTATTACCTCTCCATTTCATACCACATGCCTCGATACTGAACTTCCTACATGCCAAAACCAACCTTAGACATTTATGCATAAAATTGACTAGCTTCCACAATTTACAAAACTTTGTTTAAATACTCAAGGCGATATCTCCAATTCTTGTAAATGATAATGTCAAAAGAAATAACAGTTATTTTGAGAAAAGGAATAAAAACAAAATTCATAGGAGTTTCAAATGTATGAACATTAGTTACCTTATCTATTTCACATGCAATTGCATGATTTAGTTATTGTTGCAAATATGGCATGTTGATTGTCATTAATAACAAAATTGCTGGAAGAAGCATTGGTGGTAGACTTGTTAGAAGGATGATGTGTTGGCAGACCTGTTGGTATCTTGTCTACGCTGATCTAACAGATCAGCAGTTAAGTTTGGGTAGCAGAAACCATGATAGTAATTACTTGAATAGCATAAATCTTTTACATGTGTTACTTGGGTCCGGAAGGTGTACCTACAAGCATTTATGTTGTGTTCTGGATACTACTGTTGTGATGATGGATTCTCTATCTAGTCTCTTGTTGTGCTCCAGTCTATATACATTTGTTGTTTTGACTTCGTGTACCTTCAGGGTAATATCACTACTTGCCGAGTGATGTTTAGTTTGGTTCTGAAGAAGTCTGTTGGTCTGCTAATAATCAAAAGTTGCTTTATTGATGTCATTCATCCCTGTATGACATTAATGTCTAGCTATTGTAATCATAAAAGACTAAAGTGATGATTGATGAGGGAGATTTGAAAATATTCACGTGTGCAGATTGTTGATCCAGTACAGCTATCTCTTAGTATGCTCTGTCAGATTGGTCTGAAGTATTACTAGTGTCCTCTGGATATGATGATCATGCTTACTCATACAGCATGGTTTTTTGTGATATTGATGGTTTGCAAGTAAGCTATAATGTTCTATATTCAATATGTTTTTGTGTATTTGGATATGCTACCTCATTTGGGATCATTCTTTTGGTTTGGATATACTTCACAATTAAGGATGGAATGTTAATTTGGGTCTCACCTTGGCGCGTGGAGATCCACATGCTTCAAAAGTGGTTCGGAAGATGTTCTTGGCCAACTGGTTCTACAAACTTCAATTGCCTATTCACACATTACGTTTCGGCGACGGTATTGTTTAATGTGCAAACAATTGGATCTAGCTTAGAAGAGTGCGTTGAGATATATTTAGGTCCTCTTTTTGTCCTGGGGTGGACCCCTTCATGTATCTTGGCTCCAGGTGACCTTTTTATGTAATATTGTTTATCTTGGTTGAGGCCAACCTGTAGTAAAGCTTTTAATGATCTATCTTATATTTAAGGAATGCAGTTCAAGGGTAGAAGGTGTGCGTGTGGAGTTGAGGAATGAATATGCAAAAGAAGAGAATTGTGTGTTGCCAATCAAGAGTCTGAGCCTAAGAGATGTATTCAAAGACAGTGTGTTGTTGATCAGAAGTCTAAGCCTAAAAGAAATATTCAAAGACAGTGTGTTGTTGATCAGAAGTCTGAGCCTCAAAGAAATATATTCACATGATCAAGTGTTGCTAATTCATGTTCAGGAGATTCTTCTCAAATCTATTCTGAGACTCATGCTGCTGGATGATAGTAAGTTTTCTATCAAATCTTTTTGTATCTTGTCCTGAGACTGTGAGTTTCAATTGTACAAGTCTTTTGTATCTTGCCCTAAGGCAGTGAGCCCTAGTTGTGCAAGTCCAGGTAGTGAGCCTAATCATTATATTACATATTATTCATATAGTGAGTTAGATTTCTCACCATGGTTTTTCTCATCCTTGGGTTTTCCACGTAAATCAGGTGTTCTTGTGTTGATCCTGTTTTTTTGCTTTATTGATTCACATGTGGTAATTGCTTAAGGTGATTTGTTTTTATCAAGATTTGAATTGAAGTTAATATTAAGGTCCGGACTGATTCACCACCACCCCCCCCTCCCCCGCGTCTCAGTCCTGTTGTGTCTTCAACATTGTAATGGATATTATATATGTTAGCATGTATTTCACAAAATTGCATGCCACTAAGTTTCTAACTTGTTGATGGAAATAAAAAGAAATTGCTATATTAAATGCCTTATTCATTTCTCAAAGTTGAATTCTCGTTAAAATGGCTTACAGTCTGACCTAAAGTTCAACACAGCAATAGCACATACAACTTCTGTAATTTTATCCATTTTTTAATCATATCTCCTGCAACCATCTCTGCATATTACCTTACAATTTCCTTCTTAGGGTTGCATTTGTTTACAAATCCTTATAATCTCTTAACATAAGTAGCAAAGTTTTTGTTATCCTTTCAAAAGGCAATGTCACTATCGTCAGAACAAACCTCACTACTTACACTCTAGGACATGAAATAAATTTTCTTAATGCCTTGGAAGGAACTGAAATAAGCTGTTCATATAAACAAGAAAATGCTACGTAAGCTACAACTTAAGATCAACATGGAAACTGTTCCACCAAAGTAACTTTTGTTACGACAAAATTGCTCTAGTTTTTACCTGTCGTTGACGGCGAATCATAGCTGGTAGATCTGTGTAAGGTAGTTTAGGGTCAAGTTTGCACTCCATGAGGAGGCCTCCATCATAGTCCTTAATGTACCTGAATCATATTCATAAGATGTATTACCGATGGAGAACAATGCACTGCAATGAAAACAAGATGAAATATTAATAGTCTCTCACTAAATAATATCAGAAAAGAAAGGGAACCATACTGAGCTGAAAAGATCATTGCAATAACGATTAAAGGGATACAAAATCGATTTTTGAATACCTTAATAAAATGACAATGGAACTTTTCAACAAATATTGATTTTTTAAGTTTCACATAGTCCTGTGTAGACAATGTCTATGGATTTTTATTCCACAAATAAGTACTGTGGCTGCAAGGAATACATAGTTAAAATCAAATCAATATTGTGTTTGAGAAGGATACCCTTTCCATATCTCTTTCTCCAAATAAATCTCCTTTGTAAAACCCTGCACAGAAAGTCATTGTTGTGAAGACACTGCTACATATAAGTAAAGATATCTGCCTTACTTTTAGCTTAGTAGTTTTAAATAAAATTAGGTCAATCTCAAGGAGAAAATGAATGTCAAATAATATTAGGTCATCATCGCAAGGAAAAAATGAAGAGCCCACATTGCATAAGCTGAATGAAAGTTATCAATTTTTACTTTCAATTCACAAACAAGGAAAGTAAAGATGTTCCATGCAACCAAAGATTCTATGATTGAGATCTGTGATACTATACTAGAGAAAGTATTTGTTACAAATCAAGATAACAACATATACAAGATATCATTATATCCCGAGAACCATGCCAGCTTCAAAAATGAAAAAAATGTTGACAAGGTTATTTAACCACCTTAGATAAAAATATAAATATAAATAAAAAGACCTGTAATTAGGAAAACATCCAGAAAATAGAAGATTATTCTCTAGAACTTTGCAGAGCTTGGAGCCATATATCTTAATCACCCCCAAAATAGTAAAATACATTCCCTCCAATCAAGTACAAAATTCCCAACAAAAGAACTACTTGATTGCAGATAGATAACAACACATATTCTTTATTAGATAGTGGTCATTCAGTCTAGAGGCCCCTACATCGAAGAACGTTGTCAGTATATCATTCTCTTGGAATAGGTATGAACCATATCCTCTATGAAAATCGCAGCCCTAGTGAATTGCCTTCATATTATCAGCATCCATAAATTATCCTAAATTCAAGATTATTTCTAAAATTCAAACATCTGAAATTAATAAGTTCCTTGTGTGACAATAATCTCAGCCAAAACCCCCTATTGCTTAATAACCTATAATGTTTCTTCGATAATTTTTGCTAGAATCAGCTTTGTTGTCAAAATTTAACAAACTATTCTGCCAAAGTTATAATGAATGATTTGTTGGCTAAATATTTTGTAGGTAGTCGTAGACACACTACTTGCAAAATGGGATATTTAGACACAGTGTATGAGAAATAATCTCTCCTCTCAACTTAGGGGAGGCACCCTTCTTATTGCAACTAATTCAACTAAAACTTAACAAGAAACTCAAATGTAATCTAAATTGGGTGTTTCACGTATCACTTCCTCTTTCTTCAAGAAGGATTTCACTTTCACAAGGATACACTTCAACACACTGAAAACTTTTACGATTTCACCTCTAAGAACTAGTTGGAGCAATAATACCAATAAACTCAAAATTAACCGAAAGATTAATTGTTAAGCGTACTAGTTGACTATAAACTAAGGAGTATATATAAGCTCACAGACTTATACAATATCCTGAAGAAAGTTAAACTGTGAAGCAGCAATATGACAAGCACAAAGACTTGAACACATGAAACTCCTTTTCTATTCTTAATATTGGTATGAACCACAGCTCAAAGACTATGCATTCACTCTTAACTAACTCAAATTTGACAATTATAGCACAAAGTCTACACAAAATTTGATTTAAGGGTCTCTTTATAACAACACAAATAATTCCACAAGTCTCCTCAACTCAAAGATTGAAAAACACTTGCTTTTTATTCACTCCAAAAATCAGCTTGCACAAATTAAAGCAAAGTTTGAACTTGCACAATTTCTCCAGAGTTTTCTTGCAATGCATAAAGATAAATATTTACAATGAGCCCTCTTGTATTTATAGGAGAGAGGCTATGAGAAAAATATGGAAAACTAACTACCTAGGGTTGACTTATTCAACTTTACAGTCCTCTGTAATGTGATTACATGTAGCAAGATATGTAATTGCAAATTTTTACTTTACATGTTTCATTACATATGTAATTGCAATTTTATGCTTTACATGTAACTTGTCAAAATGCATGATGAAAAATAAACTAAGTGTCTGACAAAACACGACTCCTATTACATTAACCTCTATTGGAGAGGTTTTCCTGTCACCAAAATACGAAGTGCTGGAAATCTCCAAATCTGTACATGAGTGGGAACATCTACAGAAAATAACACTTTGACCTCTACATTTGGTGGTATAAACCAATCACTAATTTTCATTATCACCCATAAGTGGAAAACTGTTCACGATCCCTCTTATTGATCCTGCTATCACCTACTTGGAATCAGTCTTGAAAGCATTCTAATATTTATGAAACTTTGAGTTTCATCTTTTTCTCATCCATGATGGTTGGCCTTTCTGACTTTGGATGAACACTTGTAGCAACGAGATGTTAGCGGCTCATGTCTGCAAGCTATGCTTCAACCAATGCTGAAAAATGTTGCATTAGTGATCCATGGATGCAATTCGGGGATTTTGGGGTGCATTGCAGATTTGACTGTATGTAGTTCAACTTGTAATATTTTATGTAGTTGGACCAAAAAGTTTCCTACTACAAGGGAAAAACATAGGACTTTAAGTGAAATCGGAGTTTTTGGACCCAACTGCACTTAGGATTGCATGTGTAGTTACATATGTAGTTTGTTTTGCAATCGGGTCAAAAATCCCCGATTTGCACTTGGAATTGCTTTTTCAACTTGGGAATTGTAGGACATTTTAGATGTGATTGCACATTTGACTGCATGTAACAGTACATGCAGTTAGTGTAAAAATCTCCAATTTGGGTAAACTTAGATTGGAGATTTCCGTGGTAGTTTCACTTTTGATTACATGTAACAGTACATGTAATGGGTCTCAAAAATCCCGATTTTGGAATTATAATGGATTTGGGCAAAAAATGTATTCGGGGATTTTTGAGGTGATTACATATTGTATTACATGTAAAATGGCATGCAATGAAATATGCAATGGGTATGAAAAATCCCGAAAAGCAAACATCAAATGGAACTTTTCGGAGGAATTACACTTTGAACTTCGGGAAATGCTGTATAATAAATATCAGGTATATTGATTTTTTGCAAAGTATATATATGCAAGTTTCTCAAATATTGTATTTCATGGAAATGAAAGGGAATTTCAATTTTCTCAAGATAATGATATGAATGTGGAATTTCCGGGTATGGCTGCAAATGAATGAGGGATTTAACTTCTCAACATTATTTTGAAATGATGGCATATGCATTGGAAATATTCTTCAACATCATGTTGAATACAAGCTGGAAGGAAATTTATTTATGTGTGCTTCCAACCAAAATCAAACAACACAAACAAATGACTTAAAAATGAATACAAATCCCGTTTTTGATAAAACTCATATACAGAAAACTCTAGGAGCAGCTGAATATGAAGAAGAACTTAGAAAATTTCCAGCATAACATGTCCAAAACCCATGGGAAAACAAAAAATGTCTGTAAACAAGCCAAAAACAACAATGAAAAGGGCATATACAGCCACGTTTTTGCCAAAAACAACCATAAAAAACACAGACTTCTGCAATATGAGAAACGTTTTTGACTGAAAACGTTCATGAAAATGTAAACAAGATGCGCATACCTGTTATAGCACAAAAACAGCAAAGAAGATATAAAACGTGACTTCAAAACATTAAAATGCGGAGAAAAACGTGTCCAGATTTTCGCCCAAGCTATGATCCATAATGGTGAAGGATGCAGTATAAGAAGAGAGAACAAAGCGTTCGAACTTGATGACTCAGCATACGAACTTCTAGTTCCATACACGGCTCTTGCTGCAGCTTCCAATTCCAACGTGAAACTCGGCTTGCGAAAGGAAGGAGTCAGGATTTTTGAAGGTGAAAACTTTATCATATCTTTGTTATATGCAATAACACCCAAAAAGTCCGCCCAAATTCATATCGGGACTTTGAAACGCATTTCACAATTTAAAAGATTACATGCCATAAAACATGTAATATAAAACAAAAATTCCAATGACCTTTGAGAAAGCTTCGGGCTTTTATTTGAGTTTGCAACTTCATGTATTACATGTAATAAAACATGTAAGTCCTCTCGAAAATTCCGACATCTCTAAGATATGGCCTCCGTTTTTTAAAAGACTTGCATTTTAAACTAAGAGATATGGACATTTTAAAATATATGCAATATTAAATAAAATCTCTAACCTTTATGAATATAATGAATTTTAAAAACCTTTACATTACATATTACATGTAATTGTACATGAAAAGTACTCAAAAGGTTTTATTTTAATAGATTTGAGATTTTAAAATAACATTAAATATATTTTTAAAATGTATGAAAATCCGACCAAAGATGACTTAAGAAATTTTAATAATGTACTATCAATATATTATTAAAAATTAAACAACAATAAAATAAAACAAAAATAAAGAAAAAACCAAAAATAAACATTAAAATTTAATGACTTAAAACTTCTAAATAAATTTATTTATTTAATAAAAATACTTAGAGTTTTAAAACCAAATTTAATTTAATCAAAAATTAAATTAAATTTTTGTATAGTTAACATAAATTTGACGAAAACAAAATTTACAACAACATGATCAAACATAGCACAATTCCAGATAAAAGGCCAAGTCTATGTTAATCACATCTCTGCTGTATGGTTTCCACTTCCAGCATACCCAGGCTTGACTCACTCAAAATGATCTGTATGTAGAAACTCCATAGAAATATAGAGATCTTTAGAGCTTGAAAGTATTCATCTAACTGGTACCCATATTAGCACTCCCAGTCCCAGGTACTTGCCTAGAAGCTTTCCAATTGTGAAACCCAAGTCCATGGCTACTCTGTTTTGTGTACACAGTGGAGTGTTAAAGAAGAATACTTCTGATTTCACCTCATTTATTTCCTGATCAGATGCCTTCGCATAAGTAGAGAGTATGGACTTAATGTTCTTGGCCTCTAGAGCACTTGCTTCCCTAAAAAGGATTATGTCATCGGCAAATTGTTGATGGGTGAAAGCAGTCATTCCATCAGCAGCCTTGACTCTCATCCACCAAATGTTTCCCCTAGACAAGCAGATCGGGCCAAGGGCTTCCAATTATTATGATCCACAGGTATAGTGAGAGATGATCTTCTTGCCTAAGCCCTCTAGATGTTCAAAAATATCCCTCCGGGCTACCATTCAGAAGGATGGAAAAGTGAGGAGAAGAGATACACTCAAAATCAGATCCCCACAATAATTTGCAAAAACCAAATTTTCCATGTACTTTCATGAGAAACCTCAAATCAACTTCATCATATGCCTTGAAGATGTCTAGTAACAAGCATACTTTTTGTTGTCAGATGACTCAGACCTCAATGTAAATTGTATTATTTCATGGATGCTTATTATACTTTTGCAATTGATCAATCGGCGACAAACCTTCTTCTTTTTCAAGAAATCAAATAAGGGGCAAGGTCTTTAGAAGATTGCAATTGCATTTGAAACGATTTTGTTCTTGTTGTGCCTTCTCAGTTCCTTATCTCTTTTAGTTAAATCTGTTGTGCTGTTTTGAATATATTACGTACACAGTTTTACCTCTGCTTCAATTCCTTTGTTAATGGGGTATCAGGTCAATGTAAAAAGTTCCTTTCTTTTTAATATACAATAACCTTTATAAAAAAGCAAAAAACAACATAAAATACTCATTAAGTATCATACCAGATAAGAGAAATAGAACATAGTACCTGTTTAATGAAGTAGCCAACAGCATTATTATCAGCATATGTTAAAAAATATGTGAGACCATCCTCATCACGTGCATGTTGTTTCAAATGGTTCATTAGCCTCGTCCCATAACCTTTCACTTGTTCATCTGCAGTGATAGCACAGAAGGCTATTTCTCCAAATTTCTGACTGCTTGAACAAACCACACATACAGAAAATGGCAGTTATTTTTCCTCCCTGATTGCATAAGCAGTATATGACTGAATAAATAGCCAATAAAGCTTAGATACCTGGATCCACATTACTAGATTAGATACTTTTAACTAGATGTTACTAACTCAGATACAGTGCAAAAAGGAATTATGCATACAAATATTAACCGTGGCTAAAAAAAACCAACCATCAGAATAGAGCAGATATTTTTAGAAACACAGATAATTTAATGTCCAAAAGTGTAAACCTGCTCAGATCTGCTAATTTTTGACAGATTATATAATGTATTACAGCTTCTAAAAACATTAGCTATTCAGAGAAGCAAGTCTCCAAAAAAACCTGATTATATCTGATTTTTTGCGACTCTTTCCTGCGGATGATTTTTTTCCCTGAAAATTCCCATCTTTTTAGAAAATCGACTGAAATTTTCAACATTTTTTTTTGCATTAAAAATTGCATTTAAAACCTTAATCAATCTCTCCCCAACTTGTGAAACCTTCGATACTATGAAATGGCAAAATATTTTATTATTCTTAGGGCACAACTACAAACGAGAGCTCATCAGGACATGCATAGAAGGCGCAACTAGTTGCAAATTTGCAGGGAATCATGGAGAGGTGTATTTGAGTCAAAGGGAAGCAGCTTTTTCTTGTAACACCGTGCAAATACATTCTATAACTTCACACCATAGAAATAATATTTACACCAAATTCAACCATGCCGATACAAATAGATGAATAAATTGTTAAATATAATTTTCATTGTGCACATCACAAGTATCAAGGATCATTCAAATTTAATTATCAAGATAAAAAATGTTAAATCTGTCTTGGTGTTGGGCTTCCATCCAAAGAGGTCGTATTTTAGTGTTATGACAAGCAAATGGTTTATATTCTGAGGTTATATCTTTACTCACTATTCATAATTCCTTACTTCATATTTTGTATCTACTTTATCATGTTTAATTTTATCTATATTGAGATGCTATGATTTCCGTCAATACCATCATACATTATCGCACATGGTTTAATTTTGTTTCTACTTCTTATCTATGTCGAATGCTAAAAAAAGTTTTCAATGTGCACATCACAAGGATATTTCAATTTAAATTAACGAGATTAAAAAACATTTAACCTATTTTATTTTGGTGAGGCTTCCATCCAAAGAGAGTATTTAATGTTATGATGAGTAATGTTATGATGAGTGAATGGTCTATAATCTGAGGTTATATTTTAGCTTGGTATGTCTACTTCATATTTTATATTTACTTTATCATGGTTTAATTTTGATTCTGCCTTTTTTCTTGATGTTTTGCACAACTGAATTGTTATTGTGAAGATTGGTTGGTTATTTGGTCCAAACAACGTTTGATGGTCTATCTTTTTCTACAGTTATAGCCTTGAAAATTAGTTCCGTGGGAAGAAATGATCCATATTCTTGGCTAAATAACTTGAATTTAATGCTAATTTAGGCTCTCTATCATATCATTGCTTTGCTTGATGAATACGAAAATGCTATAGTTTCGTTTTTATTACATAGTCTCATTACTAGAAGTGAAGAGGTAATGTTATGTGTAGGTCATCTTTTTGTCTTCATAACATTTTATCATTCTCTCACGTTGTAGTATGAAAACCCTTACCACATTAGTCCGATGTTTATATGTAACCTGGTATTGCACCAAGATGTCCAATCTTTGTGACATTAAAATCTTGGTCATTGTGATTTTGTATGCTTATATTGATATTATGAATATTTATCCTTAAATGTATCCTCTACTTCTACTTTACATGAGTCGGTACTTTAAATTTGAGGGATTGGTTTATCAGAATACTTGCATGAAGATCCGTTTCCGACATCTCCAAGACCGGAGACATCTCCAAGACCGGAGACATCTCCAATCGCAGGAGACTGTCAACCATGGTCTCCTGAAGACTCCCGCTGTCCCCCATGCAAAAGGGCTAAATCCCACACAAATAAAACAAAAAATCCCTAAAAGTTAAAAGTTAAATGCACCGAGAATCTGGAAAATAAACACACCACAGAACAGAAAACATAAGCCAACACAGGGCGGGAGTCAACGTGAGCTAACAAGGCCACAAGTATTTGCCATTTAGCTATTTGCAGTTCAAAGACTCAAAAGATATTCATATTTTTTATATTCTTCTTGTTGTTCTTTTCATTCGTGTATGTAGACTTCGTAGCAAACCCAATGGGGTGAATTCTATCAGATCCTTGGGAGTTGGAAGTTTTCCTATGATATACATTTTCTTTCTTCATTCTTATGAGTATGTCTAGATTCATGTTCTCATATATACATAATCTATATTCACATTCACATATATATAATCACATAGAATAGCAAAAGGATTTGCAGTGTTGAAAGATTCAACTTGTTAATTTGGGCTATTGCCTTCAATTTCCTTATACACTTGTCTATATTCATATTTAGTTTTACAAATATACACCTATTTTCAGATTATATATAAATTACTAAAATATATTTTAAAAAATTGGCATATATAAGTACCCTAGTCTCTTATTTTGAAAAAAAAAACTGTACCGGTACCAGTCTCCAAGTACCCCATCTTGGTGCAACCTTGTTTATTACTTTAGCAAAGCTTTTAAATGTGACTTGGTTTCCACTCAACCTAATATGAGAAATGTTTTTTATTGATTGATTAGATTTTTATTTGGACGATATATGCTTTGAAGTTACCTACCTGAAAATTTTGTAGCGAAATAATATTTTTTATCCTACTGGAATGCAAACAAGTTTACTGTAGTTGTTTTAAGGTCTTACTAAGTTTTCAAAGATTCCAAAGTTTGTTATGATAGTGCAATCTCTATGATTAAACATTATTTTGATATTAATAATAATTTGGAATGCCGCAAATTTGTAACAATTTACCATCCACTCACATCATACAACAAGACTAGAGCCCTACTTGCATATCATTCAACTGCTTTATCATTAACCTAGCAATACCTTTACCAACTTCCCACAGAACTTACCCAACAATCATTTAGTAGCAAAGCTTACATGCTACGATACAATTCACTATTTTAGACAAACATTTCATTTGGATAATTCATTGGCTAAACTCTCTATTTTAGACGATTCACATGCTAAACACTCTAATTTATGTTTTCTCTATATTTCTATGATATGGAAATGCCTTTAAATTTAAAAACAAGTATTTTGTCTCTTTTTCAACATTTTTTACAAATTTTTAAAATCTATGTTTTCACTCATTTTTCCCGTTTAATCCCAGTTTATTTTTTCAAAAAATCTTGTTCTTTTAGTTTGCCAATTTTTCCCCCAACAGATTTTTGCTGATCATAAAAATTCTAAAATAACCTAGCCATCAGAATAAAGCAGATAGTTTATGGAAATACAAATGATTTGTAATTGGCCACCACTGCAAGCAAGCACACACAAATTAGATTATTTTTGACAGACTATATAATGTAAATAGTAATACAGCCCCTACACAACATAACTCTACCACTACCACGGTGCAACATGTGAGACCAACAAATGCAATCAAAAGGATTAGGTTTTGGTGGTACCCTAAATTTTGAGAGTCCAAATCCATTATCAATAAGCAAGTTTCTCCATACTAAAAAAATCAAAGGAAGCTTTATGACACAAA
Source organism: Chamaecyparis obtusa (assembly GCA_027943335.1). Classification (NCBI taxonomy): domain Eukaryota; kingdom Viridiplantae; phylum Streptophyta; class Pinopsida; order Cupressales; family Cupressaceae; genus Chamaecyparis; species Chamaecyparis obtusa. Next base: position 1,179,203 of record BSBK01004645.1, on the reverse strand, counting down.
TAAATAGAACTAACTAATCGAAGCCTTCAGAAAATGATGGAATTTCGATCTTCTGCAATGATGATGTTGACAGAGCCTGAAGATGGTCGCATTTTAAAAATCTAAAAATGACCCAGTTCGGAAATCAAATTTCCTATCTGCAATAAAAATCTTAGCTTTCCATGAGGTGTTTTGGTTTTTCGACCAGACCCAAATCCGAAAGTTACGTAGTTAGTTTATTGTTTTTCAAAATAATTTGTAATAAGAGTTGTGTCTTTTCACCCTAAAGACGTGTGAAAGCCACTCAAACACATATATATACATAATGTAAAATGTAGAGAGGGAGACATATTTGAATAAGCAATTAAAAGAAGAATATTTGTAAGGGAAGATGTAAATACTAAAGCATGACTTTAATATAAATTTCATATTATATTTTAATAATAAATAAAAGGTCTTTTTTTCAAGGCAAAGAGATTGCAATTAAAATGTGGATTCGTCCTTTGTGATCAATAAATAGATTATTGAATTATTCTGACAGAGTTTTATTTTTGCATTGGATATTTTCCTGCATTCTTTGTTTGACAATCAGGATAGTGTGAAATATATATGTGTTTCCTTATCTCTATCTAATCGGACTTCCAGCCGGAGAAGTTAAATTCCTTTTGGACTAACGAAGAATTGCATATAAGATTTGTCTTTTGCAGAGCTTAGGAGTAATTGATGATATTTTTGTAAATATTGTCTCATAAAGTTGTAAATATTTTACTTTTCACTCCTTCATTCTCTATTCCTGATGATGGATCACTGAGTGTGATCCGAAACGTTGATGATAAAAAATCTCACACAATCGAATCCAGAAACTCATGTGTGCGTAATAATCCTTTTTATAGTTGACTCTATCACCCGGATAAACAAAGGCACTGGTCATTTAAAATCATTGGAATATAATTATTGGAAATATTAATTGAAGTCATAAATCTATATACTTCCTTCTTGCAAGTATCTAATCAATTATTGATAAACCTTACATAATCATTCAAATCATTTCAAGTAATCACATAACTTTATATTGATCGAGTTTGAGGATTTTTGCCAACCGGAGAACTCATAAGCTAAAATTCACTATAGAAAAGTCTTGAATAAAGTGATCAAGTTCAAGGTGAAGGTTTACCCACCTAGGTGTAGCGAAGCCTAAAGTGCAGGGGAATTTGGATTATTCTCGTTCGTTGGCCAGAACTAATTTGGAATCCTATTGGAGAATTGGTAGGCTCTTGGATTTCCAATCTATGGTTTTGGGAACCAACAGGTTTAAACTTTAATCTAATTATCGCAATAAATTGAATAGAAAACAAAAGACAACATCAACCAAGTTGCCATTAAATATGGAGAGCTGCTCTTGATCACTTCTCAATAGTGATCTCTATAATATAAGGATCAGGGAGTATTAATTTTCAACATGTACCAATTGAAACCTCAAACTTTATAATGTGTATGTCAAAGATTTGAACCAGAACATCATGTGGAGAGATTGACATGTGGTATGCTTGGCATTTATGCAGTACAACTTTTCCAACCATACAATCCATTTTAAATTTGGAAGACACAGCGATTTCTACTTCTGAGAATAGTTTGCTAGTTAAGGTTTACCTCTTAATATAATAGACAATGAATCTGGAACCCACACAAACATAGAAAATTAATATTAAAAACATTATTAAACAATCAAACAACTAAAGCTTCTAAATTCCAGAAATGAACATTGATCTGTAGAAGTTATCATACTCAAATTGCTACTTACTCAAAAAAACATCCTAACTCAAAGAATCCTCTCATGCAGCCTAACTCACTCTAGAGAGGCACACAAAACAATCAACTGTAGTTCTGAACAACTTTCTACAGAATTCTAAACCAAGAACAGACAAAAGAGGACTTTTAAAAAACAGCAGGCATGCATAATTCACTCTAGCCAACTCCATGAAGCCAGATCTACTACAGACTTCTTACTAAAGCATCACCATTCCTCTCAACCTTGGGGAATTCCAACTCCTGGCCCCACTAGATCCACACCTACACTCACCACTATGACCATAGGACAATACAGAATGCAACAGCTCTGAGAGTTCAAATCAGTAATTTTAAGTGATGTAATACTTAAAGGTTCCACTAACCACTCGTGACACTTGCTTTCTTGAGTTTAAGTGATATACCTATGATCTATTTTAGTAAGCAAAAAGTCATTCACCACAATAACCTAGATTTGAGAAGCACCACATAGGAACTAAAGCTACAATCCATGAGAGGCCAAATATATATGCATTATTTTTTTCCTCTAGAGAGTTAGAGGTATATCATTCAAGATCCTAAGCCTGCAGCAGTATGCCATTGTCCAGCAGGTTCTCATGTGTTCTGAAGGATTTAAAACTTGGTTTAAAGTGATACAATTATAAAGAATTGTATGCACCATGAAGGTTACTATGGCCTTGAGAAAAATACATGCCTTCTCCAGTTTTAGAAAGCAAAAGAAAATTGGTCTGCACCAGATGGAAAAAATTCTATTCAAGAGTTAAAATCTTTCTAGATCCTGAGCCTCCAGGAGTATGTCATTATCCAGCAGTTTACCGTGTTTTTTTAAAGGTTTGGGGCTTGATTAAAAGCAACACAGTCATAGAAAACGCATGCACCATGAAGGTCCCTGTGGCCTCAAGAAAAAATAACATGTTCTGGTTTTAAAAAGCAAAAAAAAATGAAAAAAAATTTATTGGGCTACAACAGATGGAAAAACTATATTTTCCCCAATATTTAGCTTGAAATAACAAAAAAGGCATTATTTTCTGCTTACTCCAAACATTGACTCTTAAGTAATTAAAGTAATTGAACCCCATGTATACTTTTAGTTTGCTGAGACAATCCCAATTTTAAGCAATGCTACTGTGGTTAATACTAATCCCCATTTATGTCAATCTTCTTCCTCCTTTTGTCTTGGATTTTAACTCAAATCTCTCTCTATAGTTTGGATGTAGCATTTTCAAACTCACTATAATCTATCCAGTGTTACCCGGGGATGCATTTCTGGCAAAAATTGACCCATCCCTGTTTCCGGGACGTCTCAGAAACTCGGAAACTTCTGGAAACCTTTCACCTTGGCTGTCCCATAAAATTAATGTTTCAGTTTTGATAATTTTTTTGATTTCCACTCTCATGTGAACTCGGAAGTTAAATTATTTAACACAAACATTATATGTTAAGGTTCTATAATTTATATAAGCACGCTTTATCCATGTTTTTATATGAATATTTAAAATTTCCCCATTTCCCTATTTTTTATCTAGTGTTCCCTCTGCTGTCCCCTCCTCTGAGAAAAAAAAATCCGTCCCAAAAACCCATTTCCCCACCCCCCGTTCCCCCATCCCAAAAACTTGGGGTAACATAGAATCTATCTCAACATGCTCCTCATGTGCTTGAAATCCTTGGTGACTCTAATCCCTTTGCTCCATGAACTTGCAATCATCTTGAACCTCTTGTTCAACCAGTATCCCTTGTGAATGAGCGGCAACTACAGTAAATTGTAGTAGATCAAAAGAGGACAATTCTTTGAGGTACTCAACCTCTGTATAAGGCATAAGACTGTAGAGTTCAAAACTCGTGGTGCTTGAAAATGAAGTAGGACTGCACAATTGTTATGAATGTTAATCTGGTATTCCTTTAGATTTCAAGGTCCTCAAGGAACATCCCCTTCCATTGATTTTGATCCATTCAAGTTCTTTAGTGAGTGATGTCAGGGAAAAATATGTGATCGGTTGCACAATCTTATACATGTTAAGTTTTATGCTGTTGACTGCTCCATTGAAACCCCTGTAACATTACAGTTCTTGCACGAGTACATTTTCAGGCATGTCTCCCATTCCAGTATCCTATGACCCATAGGTCTACATCCATAAAAAAACAGTATGGTGCAGCTAACTATGAAATGACAATCACAATAAAGAAATAAGATAATACAAAAAGAAATTACAAAAAATCAAGAACGTGATTAGAAAAATTAATAACAATAGCATCCAACAAATTCAAACCTCGATGCAGGAGCCACAAAGTAGGCCTAGTGGATTGGCATCATCACTAGTTGCACTACACCTAATTTTAATGAACCAATTACTGCTTTGAAAGCCCCCAATGAAGAACAATATTACATTTTGTTCATGTTTTTTGTTGTTTGATTATGAACAATTGACTATATACCTATTCCATATACCTAATCCAAACAAACTATATTAACCTATGTGATATATCCTATGTCATGAGACTTAAGACTCTCTTGATCTTTTCAATTATCAATTATCAACACTACTACGTTAGCTTTTACATTTTTGTTTATTTTATGCAGATAACATTGATATTATCACAAGAATTGTTAAATGTGTTGACATTTTTTTATCTTTATATTATGTGTATGAAGGTACTTGAGCCATATCAAAAATGGGGTCCAAAAACAATCAGCGAAATTCCATGTCTACTCTCCTGGTGGTACGACTCCCTATAGCTTAATTTTTGAGAAAATGCATCATACTTATTACAAAGAATAAAATGAACATTTTCTATTTCTTTTTTTTTTGTCAGTAGTTATGATATTTTATTTATTTAAAATTTAGATACATAACATTTACAACTGAGATCATTTTTGAAGTTCAATATTTTCCCTCCTTTCCATACTGGGCTACAACTTGCACCACCATTGCATAGACTTTGCTCCACATGCATGTATCAAAAGAGCTACACCCAGACACCCCATTACCAGATCCCTACATTGACAGACTGTACATTTCAAACACTCTACACCAATAGCCTACATTATACCCTTCTAAGCAAAATTTTCTGTACCATCACTGTAATTAACTCTTACCCCATTACAACAGGCATGTACAGACCCACACCCATATCCTTACATTCAATAGACAAAAGGCGTACTACTGAAAATCACAGTACATACTGCTAGGGCATATTCACTTTGCCTCACAAAAAAAACCATTAACAAAGACAGCCCAAAAAATCACTGCATTTTCTTTAAACCTTCATGCACCACGAACCAAATCTCTGTCCTTTCTTGTTCTGGTTGCCATTACAGTTCGATGTCTCCTCAGTAACTTTTTCGATTTCTTATTATAGACTAGAATGTTATATTTTTTCCCTACTTTTTGTTGCATATCACCTCAACAAGAAGCATTGTCATCGCTCAACAATAATTTGTTTCTCAAAATCTTTCTTCAGTTTCTCCCTGTTGACCAATTCCATTGTGTTCTTGATACACCAATTATTCACAAAACCTCTCAAGTTTGTTGAAAATGACCTGCACCAGTTCATCCATCTAACAATTTGCATCCTGTTAACATTTGAATGTCTCTTTCAACACAATGCAATACAAAACAGAGTGTAAAGATATATTTCTTCAAATTGGAAGGGAAAACTTCTTTATGAAAACTAATATCCTAAAACTCTAAGCAATGGAAATAACATGCTATTTTGGTTCTCAGATATGGGCACAAGGAAGTTTAGCACTTCTATGCAAGATGATAGATTTTTAAGTATTTTATCTTAAAGCAAACAACCTAAACAGCTAATGAGCATTCTCTTCCTAGATAAAAGAAGGGAATAAAAAACATGAGTAAAACATAAAATTTGAGTTGGACTAAACGCACAAGATGTTATGAATTGGATATGGAGATTTGTATTCAAAGCTACATGACCCAAATCAATAGACATTGCAATACAAAGCCTGCAATAATCACCAAGCAATATTCAACTCACAAAAATGATATAGTGAGCATGAACAGCAATTTCAGCAGCAAGTAGACATAATATCATTATTGGTTCCTATATTGATAGAAGTGCATAAAGCACATATTTGTAAGTGCTTACAATACTTTGCATGCTTAAGTCACGGAATTTATTCAAGAACATACCAAAAAAGAAAAAAACCTACTTATGTTCTATGCTGAAAATCATATGCTTGTATACAAAGCAAGCTCCAAATATGATATTATCTAAAAAATTGAGCAAATAAATTTCATCTACATATATCGTCTTAAAATAAACCTTTTAGAAGGTTATCTAAGGATAAACACACTCAAAAAATACAAGTAGTAAAAATAGCAGTCTAAAAAATTGATGGATTCTCTAATGTTTTTGACTTGCAACATGATTCCTATACCTAGTCACCACACTCTCAAAGCTTGAATTCATATGTTTTCCCAGTTTTACATCTACGAATTGAATCAGACTAAAAATCTGTAGAAATGTTCCATATGATATATCTAAAAAAGATGTTTTTGTAAAACATAACCCATATTGTCATTTTCATTTTATGAATAATAACATTTTTTCTTCCAACAACAATGTTGTCCCTACTTTTGAATTCCAAACCAAAATCAGAATTTTGGGGATCATATATCACTTTCCAACATTTTAGACCAAAATCACAGTTTTGATCTATTTTTCCATTTTCCGCCATAGTTTTCAAACTTGGCCTTTGAGAGTACTTTGACAAGCCAAAAAATTCCTACTTGAACAGTACTCAACAAAAACTCAGCAAAACTCTATAACTTAAAAAGCAACATAGATTTTATGCAAAATACAAATAGAAAATGCATCAATTAGAAATAGAGGTCTAGGGGCAATGCCCCAAACCATCCCTAATTGAAAAGCCAAGAGATTCCTACTTGAAGAGTACTCAACAAAAAATTGGCAAAACTCCACAACTTAAAAAGCCACAAAATTTTATGCAAAATACAAATATAAAATGTATCAAATGAGTGATAGAGGTTAGAGACAACGAAATGAGGTCAAGGGCAGGACTCAAGGGTAGGGGTGTGGGTGGGGTTGAGGGATAGAGCCCCCACCACCAAGCCCAAACGAATACCTTTTAAACCACACAAACCTTCATGGTGCACTCCATTATTATAATTTTTAGAAAGAAAAATAACAAAGTTTTTAGAGTGTGTAACCCACAATTTTGGCACATTGATTGCATGAGTCAAGTTGTCAAACTTGCCAAAAAACTTGGCAAGTTTTTCAAAAGACCCAACATCAATTATTGGCAAGTTAATTTGCAATTACTTAGGAGCTGAAAAAAAAGCCGAGCACCTCTTCACTTATGTCCATCTAGTCCAAAAATGCTTTACTCTCAAGGACCTTTTTAGACACTTTTTACATTGCCAGAAAAAACAATTATGAAGAGAGCTTTCAAAACAGATGACCATTTTTGGTTTTTGAGATTTTGGGACAAAAACATTACAAGTGTGCTTTTGGGCTTTTGGGCTTTTTGGCCAACTTTTTGTTTTTTCATTCTTCTAAAAAGTGCTTATGGATTGCACTTTTCAACATTTTGGCCACTTTTTTATGTTCGAACTTGTCAGGAAAAAAATTACTTATGGAACACGCTTTTAAATATTGTGTCCAGCAATCTGCTCTGCTATTGAGGCAGCAACTTCCTTCTAATAGACAGCGATTTTTTTCATCAAGATTTTGGCATCGAGTTCTTCCTCTTTGTGCAGTGATTTTCACCAACATTTGAGACATCGAAATCTTCAAGTGTATGCAGCGACTTGCCTCCTTTGACAGAGAATTTTGGATACTGAGTGGCATCGAAATTCTTCCTACTTTAGGCATCAATTTCCAGCCTTAGGGCATCGATTTTTAAGGAAACAGGCTCAGAATTTTGATCCAAGGAGTCAAGGTTCAGACTTTGAGGAGGCATTCTCAGAATTTTCAGTCCAAGAAGGGGCAGATTTGAAAGCAAGAAGAGCAGAGTGCAAGGTTCGTAGGTGCAGATCCGAATTTGCTAGAGGGAGCAGGTTCAAATTCAATATTAGGAGGCAGTAAATTTGGGCAGGGGCCAGCGATTTTGAAGTACAGATCCGAAAATTCCAGAATTTTGAAGGCATCCAAATTTAGTATAAAGGGGGCAGATCCGGAAATAAGAGGAGGGGCAGTGAACTGTTATGATAGGGCAGTGAAATTGATATCAATTGGAGAGCAGATACCTGCCATACCATTTGAGAAGCCACAGTTTGACAAGGGAGCTCTCAGATTTTGACAGAGAGAAGGCTACTGAATTCTCGCCCAGGCCTGCCTACACAAGGAAGAAAATTTGCAAAATTCAGGATATCATCATTAAAATTCGGAATTTTCTGCAGTAGAATCCCAAGTGTTTGAGAATCTGCGAATGATTCATATGGTCATATTCTGCTCTGATCATATGCGATATGCGAACTTTTCATCTGAAAAGGAAGTCTGCCTTTCTTCGACGACAAATCAACCTAGGTTTCATGCACTCACACTCTGAGAAGGATGTTTCTGGTCGCAACATGACAGTTCTTAGGACCGAGATGCCCAAATTGAATTCAGAAGCTCCAAAGAAGAAAGAGGCTTCCACTAGTTACTGTTTTAACTGTTGGCTATATGGCCATAAGAAGAAAGATTGCAGAAAGCCTATACAGGATCACCCTTCATATAATCATTTGAAAGAATTCACAGAAAAACAAAAAAGACTAGCAGATCAGAACATAGACTGGGATATGTATGCTTTATTTTCTCAACTCCCTGCTAAGGAACTTGCTGCGAAAAAGCGTTCCATCGAAAACCCTATTGATAAAAAAGGATCACAGAATGAAAGTTTGAAGGACAAAGCACGGGTAAATAATAAAAGCCCTATTAAGGACTGGGCTACAGAAAAGATCTCCAATGGAAATCCTAAGGAGCTGTCTCTAGTAGAGAAGCTCAAAAAGGGAACACAGAGCAATAATGTGCAGGACAAGTATAGGGTTGAAAAACCCGGTTTTGTGCTAGGGGCAAACAAGAATAGCCCTAAGTTTTTTAAAGATACCAAAACGAAGATCTTCACAATCAATTCCTTGGACAGTCAGATGAATTTTTTCGCAAAAACAAAATATGCGAAAGTGGGCACAAGCAGTGGGGATGCTAAGGTGGGAAGACCTGAATGCAAATCATTATGCGGTACCGAGGAACCCCTATCTGCCAAGGGGGGAGGCAAACTCTTACCTACCCAAGCACCTTCTGTCTGCATGAAGAAGAAGGAATTCACCTAGCAAGAGGTAAGAAACAAGAAAAAGGTAAACAGGTATCCGTTATCTCAAAAACCTTTCAATTTAACTCTTAAAAACTCCTTTGATTTGCTTAATAAGGAAGAAAATGGTTATATGATTAGCAATAATAATAGTAATCAAGTTTCATGTAATAATTCATCTAAAAAAACATTAAAGCTTGCAGCTTATACACCGCCACGTAGGCATATTATTCAGCAGGATCCAGGTAAGAATAATCATAGCAGCCATTATGTCTCTATCATCCTAGATAATGATGTTATTATGCAGCAGCAGAAAATCTTGCAAGAAAGAGGTCTGATCTGTATCTGGAATGTTACAGGAGTAACTATCAAGAATGTAGTGAAGGAACTATCATTACTGCTACCGAGGGAGGTGAGTATAACACATCTTATGGATCTTTTTTTGTTAATTGTTTGTACCAATAAGAATATGAAGGATAGCATTTTGGACAGAAAGGATATTAAATTTAGGAACATCCCATTTTTTTTTTTTGAATGGATGCCATTGTTTAACCCAATGATGTTAAATGATTTTAGAATAGAAAAGGCTGTGTCTTTAAATAACCTGCCTATAGAAATGTCTAACAAGGAAAGCATAAGAACTATAGGGAATAAAATTGGGAAATACATTAGGACTATAGAGTCAACCTTTAATCAAATCGATAAAATTATCATAGTTGAGATGGAATTTCATCAAAAAAGCATCTTACCCATCCAATTAAACTTTAATTCAAATTCTATCATAATCAATCCTAGAATATTAGAAAATTTTATCGAAGAAGGTGTGTACACCCAGAAGCCCCACAAAAACATAAATCTTATAAATCAACCCAATAAAGATGTGGAGATAGAGTTATGTAAGGACAAAGGGGGTTTTATAATTAGGCCTACAAAGACTCAAGGACTGGATAGGCTCCATCCCACAGCAGAAACAGGTTTAAATACCTCGTTATCAAACCAATTTCAGATCAATAAGATAACAGGAGTAGAAAATATCCCTGAACCTCAAGAGCCATACAACATTACAATGAGTGTATCAAAGGATGAGGCCCATCATACAAATGCTGAAATAGATAGAACAATAATAAAAGAAAAAATTAATAGATCAATGAATGAGACCATAAATGTTGAGGTCAAATCTCCCCTACCTTTATCCTCGGAGCATAAGAATAACCTTAGTACTAAGTATCAAACAAGGAATTTACACTGAAAATACCTCTTATAGCCTAAATAGAATCTCCAACATTCCAAAAAATGAAGAGGGATCACTTATAAAGGAGAATAAAAAATTAGAAGAAGAAATAGTCGACATCACCAATGAATTAACGGATACCCTTATAGACGAAATATGCGACAAAGAGGAACTTGATCACCAAAAAAATTTGCTAATTAAAAGCATTAAGGAGATGTTAGCATCAGACAACACTCCGGAAAATGGAGAGGAGGACATGGAAATGGAATGCTTACCAAATCTAGATAAGATAGGAGATATGGAAACAGATCTTGATGATAGTAAAGGTCCCTTGTATGTTAGGAAAGAAGATATAAATAAGACAAGGAATCAAAATGAGGAAGAGATCAGAATTTGCATAGAAGGTATCAACAATGATGATAGACAATTAGGCATGGCAACAACCATTGATGGAATCAAACCCGGCGACAATCTTCCATCAGTTAAAGACTCCATAGAAGGCCTCTTTGGTATCACCAACGAAGACAGGCAGTTAGATATAGCAATGAAAAGAGGAAGTCTAAGCCCCCCTAATATCAATAGAATTAAAAAGAAGAGGGGGAGGAAATCCACAGTGGAGTTTAGAACTATGAGTGTTAATGCAGGAACCCAAAAAGAGATTGCAAATTTTCCTAATATTGAAAAAAACTCGGAGCTCATCCCCTCTGATTCTTGCCATCAAACAAAAGAAATGCAAAAAGAAAGAATGGAAAAATCCCCTTTAGAGGAGACCTTTGACCAAGGATCACTGCTAGATTTTTTAGGATTAGATCCTACCTCTATTTTGGAGGAGTCTAGGAGTAACGATATAATAACAGGAGTATTATGTTCGCTATCGAATGAAGAACTCTGTGAGGAAAACAAAGAGAACATGGTTAGGAACAATACAGAAACTTTAGGTTTAGGAAAATCAATTAAGGGCAGGTTAGAAGCTGATATGAGGAAAATAGTCAAACCAAGAGGAAGAAAATCCCTTGCTGAACTAAGAGCAAAGGTAGGAATGGCGCCAGGTCAGGTTAAAATTACCAATATTCTACACTCTGGGAAGGGGAAGGTCCTTCCCGAGTCCTCATGAAGATCATTAGTTGGAATGTTAGGGATTTAAATGCCCCTAACAAACAACGCCATGTAATAAGGCAATTAGCAAAAATTAAACCAAATATGGCTATGATACAAGAAACTAAACTTTCTAATGAAGGATATGAGAAAATAAAAAAGAGTATAGGAATAAGAGAATTAGTAGGTTATGAGGCAGAAGGCGCTTCGGGTGGAATTGCTTTTATTTGGGATCCAAGAGAAATAGTTTTCAATATTCATGAAAAACAGAAAAATTGGATGGGAGGTCAAATCAAAAGTTTAAAGTCAGATTTAAAATTTAATATAATAAACATGTACGCTCCTAAATTCCTACATGAAAAGAGAATTGTATGGCAGGAGATTAAGGATTATATAGAGAACTTCCCGAACGAAACATTTATACTAGGAGGAGATTTTAATGCTATCCTATCCTTGGGAGATAAATAGGGTGGGACGAAACACATATCAAAAACAACTTTAGAATTCCAGGAATGGATAAACATTATAGAGGCGACGGAAATTGAATCAGACCGAGGGAAATACACCTGGACTAACAAACGTAAAGACACAGAGTTAATAGTAGAAAAATTGGATAGGTTCTTTTTTATAGGGGAGTTGAGGAATTTTGATTTTAATTTTACTAATGAGGTCCTACCCATTGCCGGTTCCGACCACTTTCCTATAGAACTAGTAATTTCGGAACCAATCAGAAATAAAAAAAATCCCGTATAGATTTGAAAAAATGTGGTTACTTAATGAGGAATGTTTGGATCTAATTAAAAAATGGTGGATAGAGGCAAGGTTCGAAGGCTCCAAGATATATAAAGTCATAAGGAAACTAAAACTAATAAAAAGAAATTTGTCACAATGGAGTAAAAACACTATTGGGGATATATTTGTGAAAAGAGACCTTATAGAAAAAGAGTTGGAAAATGTGAATAAGGAAATTACTGAAGAAGGAAAACAGACTTCAGATGATAACATAGAGCAAGAACTATTATGTAAATACTATGATTCTCTTTCACAAATTAGCGCCTTTTGGGGGCAAAGAGCGAGAGAAACATGGCTCAGGGAAGGGGACCGAAACACCAAATTTTGTCACAATAGCGTCAAAGCTAGAAGGAATATAAATAAGATTTCCAAAATCAAAGATAGAAATGGTAATACAATAGAGGATCCCAAAGAAATTGCAGATTTAGCAGTCTCTTCCTTTGAAAAATCTCTAAATAACTTAGGGAGTGTGGATTTGTTGGACCAGGCCAAGCTGGTAAGAAACATCCCTCGTATAATAACTCCCCGTCAAAATAACCTCCTAAATGCCGCATTTACAGAAGATGAAATACTCAAGGTTCTAAAGGAAATGAACCCGGATAAATCCCCTGGTCCTGATGGATTACCAACTTTTTTCTTTCAAAAGTGTTGGTCATTTATGGGCAAGGAAATTACTGATGCTGTAGAGGGAATGAGAAACTCAGGGCATATTCTTAAAGAGCTAAATAACACATTCATTGCTCTTATTCCCAAAAAGGTCAATGCAGAGAACTTTAACGAGTTCAGACCTATCTCCTTGTGCAACACTTTGTATAAAATCTTCTCAAAAACTTTGGCAAGCAGAATGAAACAACTTCTTCCATTGATTATATCTGAGGAACAAACGGGATTTGTCCCTAATAGGTCAATTCTGGATGGAGTGATTATTGCTCATGAGGCTATACATTCAGTAACAAATAATAAGGATCCGAGTATGTTGATTAAGTTAGACATCAGTAAGGCGTATGATAAAGTGGACTGGAGATTTTTGTGTAAATGTATGGAAGCTTTTGGATTCTCAAAACAATGGATCAATATGATTTTTGAATGCATCTCCACCCCTCACTTCTCAATTATGGTGAATGGGTCTCCCGAAGGCTTTTTCAGCTGCTCTCAAGGTTTGAGGCAAGGAGATCCGTTATCTCCTTTTTTGTACATTATTATGGCGGAAGCTTTGGGGAGAGGTATCAAGAAACTTCAGAGAGAGGATAAGGTTAAAGGAATCAAGATTACTTCGGGAGTCGAGGCTACTACTCATCAGCAATATGTCGATGATAATCTCCTTTTTGGAAAAGCGCTTTTAGAAGAAGCTCAAGCTTTCAAAGAAATTTTAAATACTTATGCTAACACTTCTGGACAATGTATAAATGAGGAAAAATCAAAAAAAAAATTTATCAATACTGAAGAGAGACGAAAGAATGAGATTAAACGTATTCTAAACTTCAAAGTAGGTAGGTTTCTTCCCATGTAAATATTTAGGTTTACCTCTGGATAAGGGGGTCAAATCAAATCACTTATGGGAAAGTACAATTCAAAATATCTCTAAGAAACTAGATCAATGGAAAGGAAAATGGTTATCAAATGCGGGAAGGGCTGTTATGATCAAGTCAGTCCTCTCTGCAGTTCCTATTTATCAGATGATGAGCATGAGAATCCCGGCAGGTATTAATAAGGAGATAGTTCGAAAGTTAAGGAGTTCTTTCTGGCAAGGGTTGGAGGAGAAATCTAAACTAGCTTTAATTGCATGGAATAAGATTTGTAAGCCAAAAGAAGGAGGTTTGGGAATAAAAGACCTTACGCTACAAAACAAGGCCTTGGGGGTGAAATTAGTATGGAGAATGATTAAAAACCCAAAGGCAAAATGGGTTAAAATACTAAGATATAAATACTTACTAGGAGAAGAGGAGGAAAGTGTTTGTCGTTCTGATAATTATCCGACGGGCTCACGCATATGGAACTTCATAAAAGAATGTAAAGATATAGTATTAGAGTCCCTTTCTTGGGACGTGAAAAGCGGGAATAAGGCCCTATTCTGGGATGACTCATGGGGTGGAAAACCGGCCCTTCGTGAAATTCTTGGGAACGATCAGCTAATTGAACTAATCAAACATAGTAAGGGAGAGCGGGTTAAAGACTATTTTTCACAAATCAATAATAGTGAGGGGAGCAGCTGGGCATGGAAATCTCTAGAGGAATTCAGACTTCCCCTTGATTTCCAGGATAAACTTAACAAGGCTCTACAAGAACAAAACTTCTATCCACGCTCTGGGGAGGACATAATCATATGGGCTGCCTCAAAGAGTGGTGTATACAATTCGAAAGAAGGTTTCAAAGTTATATCTGGGATAGATAACCCATCCACCAGTCTTCCCATTGATCTATGTTGGAATAGAAACTGTCTTCCTAAGGCAGGTCTATTCTCATGGGCTGCTTTACAGAAAAGGATTCTCACCGCGGAATGGTTTGAAAAAATAGGGTACCACGGTCCTTCTAGGTGTGCCCTGTGTGAGAAAGAAAGTGAGACGATAAATCATATTTTGCTAAATTGTGAGTATGCCAATAAATGCTGGCTTTGGGTTTTGGAGAAATTAGATCTGAAGACTGCTCTTCAAAATGATATCACAGAAGTTTTTATTTCATGGCAAAGATCATGTAAGGAGGATTTATACAATAAAATGAGATACATAATCCCATCTCTGTTAATCTGGGAATTATGGAAGGAAAAGAACCGTAGGATTTTTCAAGATAAAAGGATGAACATTGAGAGATTTTTGAACAAATTAGAGGCAAATCTAGTAGAAATTACAAACAATAGAAATATGCTGGGACAATCAATGATGGAATTCTCACTAGAAGACAACTACCAGAGAAAGAAGTGGTATGGCTTGAAAGTTCCTCCTTGGATTGGATCTAGCATTGACAATAAATCCTTATCAAAGGCAAACTGTAAATGGAAACCACTAGAGCAAGGATGGATTAAGTTGAACTTTGATGGGGCAGCTAGAGGAAACCCAGGGGTGGCGGGAATAGGGATATGTGTACATAATGCGGAAGGAAAGTTATTAGGAAGGATAGCAAAACCTATAGGAATTAAGACAAATAACGAAGCTGAAATAGAAGCTATAAGATTAGGTCTGGCATGGTGCAAAAAATGGAGGCTAAAAAGAATTGCGATTGAAGGAGACTCAGCTATTATTATAAATGCAATAAGACAGGGTAGAATGCCGAACTGGAAACTAAATAGTGCTATTGAACAAATAATGGAATCTCTTGAAGTTATAGGAGATTATACAGTGAATCACATTTACAGGGAGGGCAATATAGACGCAGATAAGTTAGCTAACCTAGGAGCTGACGGGCAAGAAATTGAAGAAATTCATGAGAGTTTGAAAGAACTCGGAAGGTGAAGAAAAATGATTTCAAAATAGGAAATCAAGATTAGATGTAAATAAATGTAAATGAATTTAAAGGTAAACAAGTATAGAAACATTTGTGAGTATAAGATAAAAATGCAAAAATACACACACAAACACACACTCATATATATAGTGCCCTCTTACATAGTAGACTTCAAGATAGGGAATGTAAGAAGTTAATGTCTCATTTAGACAAAACAATCATCATATATTAGGGACATGCCAACCTACAATGAAGTCTCATCGATCACAAAAATGATAATCTTTAAAACAGAAAATGTTATGACAAATTAAAAGGCTCCTAAAGTGCTCATAAATTTCTTATGTTCATAATAATGAAAAAAAGCTTATAGCATGACTGCCAATAGAAATGGACTTAGATGGTAATGTTTTATTTAGTAGACTAACTCATGGATTAAGATTTGCAATTACATTATTTCATCAATACCTAACCTGAACTAGCTTAATGAGGATTGAATCATGAAAATGATTAATTAATTGTAAATTAGGAGAGTAGAGGTGGCATGGTGTCTATCTATTTTGCAGGTATACAGGAAAACCATAACAGACCAAAAAGGCAGAAATAAAGAAAAGGAGGCTCGAGAACTTATCAAAGCTAAGGCAAATACTCGAAGAGCGAGGATGAGAGAAAATAACACGATTTTTCAAAAGCACAGTTAAAGTTAAAGGAAGGCTCATTAGCTCTAAAGATAAGAGCAAGGTACATGTAATCTCAATATAAATAAATGTACGGCACAAGATGGGAATGCTCATTAGTTCTTCTTAAAAGAGCATTGTATTTAAAAGATTAATGAGTATCTGTGTTCACTATCATGGAGGTATGCCTCCTTTAATCTGTATTAAAGAGGGAATGCCCTCTTCGACTCCATCAAGTGGAGCTTTGTAATCCTATGCTTGTAGGAACTCTAAACTTGATATATTATTTCTGGACTAAAGTCCCGGGCCAGACTGGAGGTTTTCTTCCCTGTTCTTTCCTACCAGTGCCCGCACGAACGGAAGAAAATGTAAAAAGATAAATTTTAAATAAATAAAATCAAGGCTTCGGCCGTTTACTGATCAAAAAAAAAAAAAAAAAATAGTGTCCAGCCAATGTTGGCATGTTGTGATGGTTAAGTTGTTGTGTTGTTGTTCTTACCATCGAGGTTCAAATTCCATTAAGGATGAGGTTCCCCCATTTGTGGCCTCACTGGTTCATAGCTCTAGGTAAAAGCGTTTACCCCTTTTTTTTTTAAATATTATTGTGTCCATGTTTTTGACTTTTTGAACAAAAATTCTTCTAGAGCATGTTTTTGGATGTTTTGGCCACATTCTATCTCTTGAACTTTTTGGAAAAAAATGCTTATGGAGCACAGTTTCGGACATTTCACCACTTTTTGCTATGATGCACTCCAAACCACTGAATGTCCTATTTCATGCTAGATCGCATTTTCACTTTCATTCACATTCAAGGTTCATTCTAAATTTTGTTTGATGCATTGGATGGCTTCTCTAGTCAAATAGACATTGAAAGCATAATATTTATAACCATGACAAGCAAGGATTTGGCATGATTCACATAACACGAAATGGCCTTTTTTAGGCTCAGAAAATGACTCCATACAAAAAATTTGTAATGGGTACAACACATCCCAAGAATCATCAAACTTAATATGTTGGATGGGATCATGATTACCATCTCTTGTGAACTTAAGAAATGAGTTCCCTTAATTTGTTGTGGCATGTCCCACAACCTCTCACCCTCTTCACAGTTTACATATTGTAGGGATCATCAAGTTCCATTTCTGCTTTCCTGTAATTTCTATTTTTTGTTTTTTCCTTTTTTTATTATTTACATTTTAAAATAATAAAATCTAACTCACAGTTGTATTTGCACAATTAATTATTAATAAGAATTTGAAATTTTTAATTGGCTGATTAAATAATTACTGCTGAAATTAAATGTACTGAATTGCTTGGATGCTCCGAAATCTGCCCAGATTTATCTCAGGTATTATTTTTCTCTAATATTGTCAATTTTATTCAAGTCTAAACCAATTTAATGCCTTTGGTAGAAGATTTCTTAATTCGCCTGAGTAAAGGGTTGTCATCCACAAGCTCAACAAGGAAAATAAAAGGTTTCTGTCCTTTAATTTCTGGTCCTTAGGTCAAATGAACCTGCAGTTCCATGCTCCAAAGGACTAATAATCAAATAGTAAAAGATGTATTCTTTATATGATGCTTAGTCTTACTTCTCCTTGTTTGATGTCTCTTAATCTTCAACACTGGTAGATTTTACAGCGGTAAGCTTATGTTTCATGATCAAAATTTCCATATGTACAGCAATAATGGTCATAACAATAAATTTTACAAAACAGGTAGAGATATTTAGCACATACACAGTATAGAAAATATCTTTTTGATGATTAATAATATCATCGCAAACATTTTCAGACATTTTGGGTAAGATTGCAAACCATACCTGCGATAAGGTCGATATGTAATGCCCCCAACAACTTGATTTTGCTTGACTATCATCACAGACTTGTGGCTCCTACAATAATAAAATATGTAATTAAAACAACTACAAAGAATAAACTAAAATTGCATGCAAGAGCCATTTCCATGGAGAAAAGCATCTTTTCAAAACCTTAGAATAAAAGGATCAACCAAATTATGATCTGGATGTGAGCTTCATTAAAATGAAAGAATTTCTATAGGTTAAGATTTTCAATTTTTGGTTTAGAAAACAAAGGAAATTATCGAAATTTATTATGATTCATTTGCATTGAAGAATCCAATCCACCAACTTTGAGTAAACTAATAATGCTCATTAAACATGACTCCAATTTAAACATAGCTACCCCACCCGTCGGGGACGGCAAGACGGCAAGACGGGGGGATAGGTTTCCAGGAAGGGGGACCAAGGGGCCTCAATTGGGGGACGGCGGTGGGGGCGGCGGGGCTGTATAACTATATACCATACACTATACATGTAGTACTTAAAATGCTAGTTATGAAAAGATGTATAAGACTATTATGAAGTAAAATAGAAAAATTGCAAATGCCAAATACTAAAAGTAAATAGTAAATACTTGAACATTGAACAATGAATGTTGAAGTTTTGAATATTGAATTACTAATTAGAAATTAGAATACTCGATACTAAATAAAATTTTAAATAGTCGAATCAGTAAATGGAAGATTTCTATTATATCAAAAATATCATAAAGATTATTACAATGAGTAGCAAGATATCAAAACAAGTACAAAATGTCAAAATTTAGAGAAGGGAGGCCTCGAATCATCCCTCGGGAGGTCAAGCCTCAAGGAAAACTTGTCATCACTGGAACTACTAGACTCCGCATGGTCAAGATGGGTCTTTTGTAGGCCTGGAAGGCCTTAGATGGGCCCCACATCCACTTAGGGTTCGAATAGAACCCAAAAAGTAATTAACAAATATCTTAATTTTAAAAAACTCATCAGCAAAAATCGTCTGCCGTTGGGGGACGCCTAGGCATCCCTAGAACGGTTGAGGGACGCCTAAGCATCCCCCTCGATATTCTGGGGATGTCGGGACATCCCCACATTCCAACGGAGAATTGATGGCTGACAGGTGGCGCCTAGGAAACTCGGGAACGGTGTCCCCAAGTCCCAAGGACGTCCCCACTTCAAGAATGCCTAAGTTTAGGGGCAGGGACACATCCCTAGGTTACACAGATTTAATTATACAATAAAAATTATGAAAATATAAAAAGCATGTTGAGTTAAAACTATGCTTCTTTTCCAATTTCCCTAACAGCCTCCAAAAAACAAACTACTTACATGATAATTTTGGATTAGAAACTATGGACTAAGGGTTTTGTACCACAACATGGAATTAGTTCAATCGATTTGCAATTATTAATTAGACCAATAAAATATAATGCATACAAAACAAAATATGGTCATCAGTATTAGGTACTAATGTCCAGTTAGTCATAATGATGAATGTGGAGGCACTTTGTATAGTTTCTCCTTTCTACATCCACACATCATTAAAAAGGGGAAGGACTACATTAATACATGAGGTTGCAATAATTTAAGGCTCTAGTGTTTTTCTTCCATTTGTGCTCCTAATGATCCTCTGGGGACTAGATGGCTCAATCTTTATATATTGCTAAGTGAAGCATTGGAGGAAACTTTAACATGATAAAATGGAGGGCATAAGAATGAATATTAGATAGCAACTTGATCTTCAGGAAACCAACTGCAAGAACAATTCAAACAATGTTCCAAATCTTAGATATTTCCAAAGGAAGATATATTTTACTAAAAATGGCTTGTATACATAGTAAGAAAAAATCTATGAAGAATTGACCAATATTGATGATCAAAGTCATCTCAAATCTTGGAAGCGAACATAAGATTGGTAAAAATGGTGCTTCCAGTGGGTTGGTTCCTACAAATTCAAAAGCGGGAGTTGGTGCTACCAGAGGGTTGGTGCTCCGAAATTGAATGAGGGATTGGTGCCTCTAGTAGGTTGGTACCTACAAAATTTGTAAAAAAAATTCAATACAAAAGCAATATTTTTCCATGGTTTTCTCCCACAAGGATTACCACGTAAATCTTGTGTTCTTACATGCTAGATCTTGCATGTGTGGTTGATTATGTTTAGTATAGCATCTAATAAAGTTTTGAAAAGTAAAATTTTGTAAAATTACTAAATTAAACCCCCCTTCCCAAGTATATTTGTGTGCTTTTCAAGGAGACCTCATTAATCTAACATAAGTGTAGCGAATTTGTTGACCCACAGGGATATTTGATTTTAATAGAGTTACATAAGGAGATTATGGGCTTCCATCTCCAATAAGCACTCAAACCATTCATCTCTTATTACAAATCTGTCAGTCCTCTATTGTTGAGAGGAACTAGTTACATATAGCTTCATCCACTTTATCTAGATAACAAATTACCTCTAGAAGAGAGAAGTTTGTGGTTGTACATAGTGCTTTGTGTTGAATGGATTGTAAGATGATTGAGATCAAGAAGAATCCAACAACACAGAAGAGTATATGACCAGGGGAGCCAATGTAGATTGATGAGAATCAAGATGAACATGCAAGATTCGTTGGTGTCTAATTGCAAGAGCTAGATGAGTTTGATTAATAATATCAGATTTCCACAATCCATATTTGATTACAATTGCATTTCTGGATTCAATTGTGTTTGTTTTTAGCATCAACATTTTGAATCACACTCCGTGATCCATCATCAGGAATAGAGAGAGCAAGGATGGTAAAAATTGTGTGATCCGAAACGTTGATGCTAAAAACAAACACAATCGAATCCAGAAATGCAATTGTAATTAGATGAGTTTGATTAGCCATTGGCCCATTGTACTTTGTATTGCAAACTTGATGAAGTTGAATATCGATATATATCTGATGAATTTTATATTAATTAACTATCATATTGTTTAAATAAATGATAAATTGCAACTTCTTTTACCATATTTTGTAATTACTTTGTCAGTATTAATTTTAATACGGCATATAACTTTAACAGTCATCCCCTTCCCTTGTTGGTCCTGCAATTTTTGAAAAAAAAATGTCCCCAAAACTTGTTCCCTAAACTCCATATCACAGAGTATCAGAGACTACACAGAACACTATATGTTAGATGATGACCTTTACATATTAAATTAAGGCTTTCAGAAATGATTATTTTCAAGGGTGTCACATCCCTCCTGACTACTAAACTTTGGGTGTTTTTGCTTAATTGATGCCCTAGATGTATATTTGGTTTTCATTTCCTGCTTATCATGGAACATCAGTTCGAATATTGTAAGAGGAATGATATAATGATTTATGTTCTTATCTTGAGTTATGAAATTTAATTATTGCATATATATAATGTTGAGATGATGATGATTACAAACTGACTATCTTTCTTGACAAAGTGGTTGTAGGAACTGCTCGTTTTCTAAGGAAAGAGGGGAGAAAGTATCACCGGGAAAGGGGATGCAAACATGGTCATGAACTCAAGCTACCCGAGTTCCAGAACAGGTAAGTACTAACTAGGTCCAGGTAGTGCAAACCTAGGTATAGGTCTTGACTAGAATCCTAGTTGGCCTTGTGATGTTAGTGAATCGTATTGTTAGTAATATGGGTTGGATAGGAACTTGCGTCTTAGGCACATATCTTATTCGATCTTTTTCTCTTATGGTGCTTTAAGTGATAACTTTAGTATTATCATTTCTAAAGAATATTATGGCATAATTTTACCATATATATATATATGTGTGTGTGTGTGTGTGTGTGTGTGTGTAGTATAAAAGTATATATATAAATATGTATTTATATGTGTAAATATATGCAATCATGCCAACATGGTTCGTAATTATTATATATAAGTGCATATTTATATGTATTAAATATATGCAATCATGCCAACATGGTTCGTAATTATTATATATAAGTGCATATTTATATGTATTAAAATATTACATATATATATATATATATATATATATATATATATATATATATATATATATATATATATATATATATATATATATTTGGTTATATAAATATATATACATATATATAAATATGTGTGTGTGGGTGTGTGAATTTGTTATTAAACATTTGATTGCATTATAAATATGCAACCCCTTGTTATTTCATTATTTTAATATTAATAAATTGTTTTTTTATTAATTCCATTGAAAACGTATGTTATGTGATGGTTTTATACTCCATAAGCCACGATAGGTAGTGGCGAGATTATAGACCAACTGAGAAAAGGATTAAGAGGAATTTTCAACCGTGCCTTATTATTACGGTTCATCTCAATCTTATTTGAATGAAACTCATATTGTAATTCCTTGTGTTTTCTTGTGATTGAGATGAATTTTACTGGAATTTACTCACTGCCATAGCTTGGGTTGAAACTCAGCGAAACATAAGGAAATAAGAGCGAAATGGAAATGAATTTGATGAAATCTAATTTGGGATATATAAAAACGGTTGTTCCAAATTGGAACGATATTATTTTTAGAGATGGATAGATATATAAAAAGCATGACATTACTCTTGGCTCTGGCACGATAGAAAGGAAAAGAAAGTTTTGTGTTGTGGAAGGTGACAGCTTCTTAGAGGAAGCAATACTAATCTGTTGGACTACTGTAGAAGGTGGTTGAAGGAGTCACATCCGCACTCAACCAAGGCACGTATAGAAACTGTATTCTCTTCCGCAAGAACACAGTGAATACAGCCAGCTCTGTATTTGTCTTCCACAAATTTCACAGGCACGTGTAGTTTCATCCAGCTTTTCTCTTGTTAGTAAATTGAGAATAATATCTCATGCTTGGAAACATAGAAAAATTTTGCATATAATTTAGAAGAATGTCTTATTATAGAGCAGTGCATGTATGAGTCTTTTATGCATGTAAGTCTGGTTCTATTCCTGTAGCTTCTCCTTTTGCTTATAAGGAAGAAATTTCATTAAAACCTAGCATCTAAACTGAATATTAAGCTTTATAAAGCTAGGAATGTTCCTCTTAACGCCATAAGGGCCCATTTGGTGCATGGAATATGGGCTCTAATTCCGGAATAGCATTTTCGGATTATTGAATTCCATGTTTGTGTCCATCCAAACAAGTAGGAATTGGAATTTCGAAATTCCAATTTTGTCCACAAAATGGGCATTTCATCTTCCATTTGAAAAGGTGGAATTAGAAATTCTCATTCTAATTCCACTTTTCAAATGCCCATTTTATGTGCCTTCGGGTCCGCTTGCTGTTTATAATTTTTGGCGTCCGAAATAGATTTCATTTTCGGCCGAAATTCTCGTTCATTTTCACCATTCGCTATCATTTTCGTTCGCAGCAAATCGGCTACTCTGTGGCGCCAAGCTGGGTTTCATTTGCTCCCTATTATCTTCCTGGTAGTGCTTGAGATTTTCGAGTTGTCCTTGTTCTATTCGAGGGCTCTTTGAGGGTTTTTGGAGATTTCTTTTTTTTCTCAAAAAAATAATGGTTCTCTTCCTCCAGAGAACTTCTGCTCAGAAAAGAAAGGGAACGATTAAAAATAGAGCACATGCGAAGTGCTCTGACAGCCTTATTGCTGTTTTTTAGTTTATTGCCGCAAATAATTAACCGCACTGTTCGGACGAGTAAAATGTGTCCTCATGGTGTTTGAGCAGAACGTTGATTTTTATGAGAATGTGAAAACAGCAGTACAATGAGAATGTTGATTTCGTTGGATCTTCCAGGTGAACCAAACATCTCTATCGCAGGAATTAAAATTCCTTATGCATCTTCTTAGTCATCTTCGGGGTGAACCAAACAGGTCATCCCATATTCCGGAAATCATTTTTAGGATTTGTATCTTCCAGAATTGACTATATCTGGCATTTGGTATTCCATGCACCAAACGGACCCTAAGTGAAGTTTATGATTCTTTTCATAAAAAGAGCCTGTTCCATGGTATCTCAGTTCTGAGACAAGGAAGTCAAAAACCATAGAGACATTCTGGAAAAATGAATAAGCCACCAGATCTTGCAATATGAAGTTTTATTTATGTACTTAATGTGGCTGAAATTCTGATAAATTAAGGTAGATTATACATGTGTAATGTTGGAAAATACTGAGCCATACAATTATATGCTTACTTAAAACTACATAGTTGAATGGTAAATAATTTACTTGTCCTCGAGGTCTGTAAAAGAGATTAAATCAGTTCATGTAATCCTAGAATTCAATAGTGTATTGAATAAGAGGCACTTACTTGAACCACCTCACTGTATGCTAAAAGCAAGCAGTTTACAATTCTGCTGCTAAAGAAAAGGCTAAATTGTAACCTTGAGTTTAGAAATAAAGGAAATATTCTACCAGTTCACCGCTAGCAATATTAGAACTGATATAAACATTCCCCAACTCGGAATGTTGTATGAGAACTGATTGTAGTAATTCAACATGGGTGGTTAGAGAGTTGTTGAATAGATTCATTTTTTATATGAACAGATTACAACAAGAGCAAGTAGCTTATACGCATATGCTTGTAAGGGTACAGATGTAGTTCCCTAATGAGTATGTGAGTTTAAGGGGTGTGTGTTGTACAGCTCTATGCCCATCGGTGTTAAGTAAACTACAATTGCATAATGTGAACAGCAACTAAAATAAACAAGTAACCAAGATAGAATGGTTAATCATGCTGGGTTCTAAAGACAAGTATGCCAGTATTATAGAGGTCAAATAGAAAGCTCTCTAGTATGCTTACAAACTAGCCTATCTCATTCTATAGGGGATTCTGTACCAAGTCAGATTGGGTGAAAAACTAGACTGAACCATACAATTATATGCTTACTTAAAACTACACAGTTGAATGGTAAATAATTTACTTGTCCTCCAGGTCTGTAAAAGAGATTAAATCAGTTCATGTAATCCTAGAACTCAATAGTGTATTGAATAAGGGGCACTTACTTGAACCACCTCACTGTATGCTAAAAGCAAGCAGTTTACAATTCTGCTGCTAAAGAAAAGGCTAAATTGTAACCTTGAGTTTAGAAATAAAGGAAATATTCTACCAGTTCACCGCTGGCAATATTAGAACTGATATAAACATTCCCCAACTCGGAATGTTGTATGAGAACTGATTGTAGTAATTCAACATGGGTGGTTAGAGAGCTGTTGAATAGATTCATTTTTTATATGAACAGATTACAACAAGAGCAAGTAGCTTATACGCATATGCTTGTAAGGGTACAGATGTAGTTCCCTAATGAGTATGTGAGTTTAAGGGGTGTGTGTTGTAAAGCTCTATGCCCATCGGTGTTAAGTAAACTACAATTGCATAATGTGAACAGCAACTAAAATAAACAAGTAACCAAGATAGAATGGTTAATCATTCTGGGTTCTAAAGACAAGTATGTCAGTATTATAGAGGTCAAATAGGAACCTCTCTAGTATGCTTACAAACTAGCCTATCTCATTCTATAGGGGACTCTGTACTAAGTTGGATTGGGTGAAAAACTAGACTAGATGTTTAACATGTTGCATTAATCCTTGGCCAAGGTGCACTATACTATGCTAGTGCTAGTCAGTTTGTAATGCTCTGGATACATCCCTAGTCAAGTGTCATACTAAGTTAGCAGCAGCTACAGGGTGTGACCGACTAAGGCCATGTAGGATCTTACACCAGTTCCAAACTGGCTTGTTTATAACCATGTTTACATCCCTTGCGAAGGGTCAGGCCCACTTTAAGTAGAAGGTGAGCAAGGGGGATCATTGATAGATCCGGCGTTGGGTGGTAAAATGCCTTAGTGATACTTTCTCCCCTATGTTACATTGTGGAACATAAAGAAAGACAAAATGGATTCCATGATGCTAGTATATGCTCAGTAAGAATTATTATCCTTACTTTGTATTTTATATCAAGTTTGAAAAAAAAAGATAATTTATGATGAGATATTTCCTTGAGCAATTTTTATGAATCCGTTTAAAAAAAAATCAGCATTAGAATTTTTACATAAATATATATGTATGTATGTATGTATGTATATATATATATATATATATATATATATATACATATGTTTCTCTTGTTCGTACATTAGGTTTTTCTTTTATTTCTTTTTTATTTCCGTCTTAGTTTGTTTATATTGATGTTCTTTATTTGTTTGCTTGCACATAAGTGTATATTTGTTCATATATAAACTTATGTGTCTTTGTTTTCATTTATTTTTTGCCTAGTTGATATATTTATTCGCTTATTTTCTTCCGCTTAGTGTGCTACTCGGCTTGTTGACCTCATTTCGTGTTCTGGTGGTTTCCTCCTTTTTATGACTTTTCCTTGTTTATTTTTTAGTCTTTTTCATCTGTTTTTCCTTTTTGGTTTGCGTGTTGCCTCTTCTCCATCTCTCCTTATATCTCATGTAGGAGGCTAAGTCTGCATATTTTATTTTTCATTCTTCACTCTCTATTCTTGATGATGGATCACGGAGTGTGATCCGAAATGTCTTTCATATTTCATATTTTATTTTTCATTCTTCACTCTCTATTCCTGATGATGGATCGCGGAGTGTGATCCGAAACGTCGATGCTAAAAAACTCACACAATCAAATCCAGAAACTAATTTGCATCATAATGTATTGTGGAAATCTGATGTTTTTAATGTTAGCTTAAATTTGTGCTTACAAGTTCATTTTTTATTTATAGATATATCAGTTAGTGTTATTAGCTTGCTTAGAACATTTTAGATTGACACAAAAATCCAATACCTATTATTTCATTCGCTCTAAGCTTGCATAATGTTTATGCTTCTTTAAACATTATGACAAATCAAAATGCACAAACCAACCTAGATATTGCCCTGTACCCCTCATCTTGCTCAACCCTTACTCCTAATCTAGTTTTGTCAAAGTCGGATGGAATAACTACTAAGAAAAATACTAAAGGTGATGCTTAAGCAGTCTATTTGAGATAAAGTCTACCGAATAGGTGATGTCCAATGTAATGTCCCCTTTTCGGGGCACATTATTTCGTGTTGTGTCGTTAGCCTTTTCATCATGGTCTGGTGGGCTAACCGAGGCTTGGCAGTGATCAGAGGGGTGTTTGGCCTAGGATATTTTAGTTTCAGGCCAATCGGAGTAGTTTCCACAGGGTTTCCAAGGTACTTACCATTTATAGTAAGTCGGCAGAACTCAGTTTTCTTGGCATTTCAGTAGTGGACTTGGAGCGTCTTGTCGAGAGCTTTCCGGCAAGCTATCACACGTCATCATCTGAGTTCGTTTGTTCCTCCATTTTAATGCCAAAAGATTCCTCACTTTATTTATTACGTCACTTTATAACTTAACGGTTATATTTATTTCAAAGTGACTTTAAGTGGAATATGAAGAGACAGAGTGGGGAAACTGAAGAGTCACAGCTGCAGCTTTAAAAGAAGGCTTGGAGTCTCAATTGAGGAGGCTTAGTTTATGAATTTTATTTCTCTTAGAGAATCCAGGAAGCTTCATCTTTCGGTTCTGAAACCTGAGGACGGAAACCTTCAGGCTTTCTCGGTGGATTGGACGGAAACCCATTTCATCTCTGGTGCCGATTCATAGCAGAGTTTCCCATTGTGTTTACAAGTTCTTGATCATCCAATCTTGTTGTAGTATTCTGTATTTCAGATTGGATTATTGTAGTTTCATTGTTTCGTATTGTTGTATAATACGATAACAACAATTTTCTGAGTTTTGTAATGGAATGTATTGCTGGTTATTGTTGTTGAATCAAATGGTTATTTGCATGTATTCATTTGTTTAAATCTGTATGAGATATATTTGTGGAATTTCGAGAAAAGACCGGTTCGGGTCATTACAGTGGTATCAAAGCTAAAAGTCTTGCCAATCTGTGAGGTTTTTCTTCAAAAATCATACAGAGCTCCAACATTTTGGTAAGAGTGAAATATTTTCCTCTCGGCACTTCTTACAAATCAAGCATTTTGCATACTCTAATCAGTGCGACTCAGTTTGTGCTTGTACGGCAGCATGACGGTGTGAGATAACATCGTAAGTGTGAAACACTTGGTATTCATGCGCCAAACTCTGGCATAAAACCATAAACAGTGAAGGGGAGTTGTTGGTAGTCCCTAGTAAATATGACTGGGGAGAGAATTTTTGCTGCAACGTTAGTGGGATAGCTAACGTGCTGTAAAATAAAATAAAATATCGGGTGCCAAGTTCTCATTAACCTACCACGAGCACGCAAGCATGGGAATTGTATATCCTACATCGGTTGGCTCGTCTTGGCAATAAACTGATGCTCTGTGTGTATTTTCCCTTGGCGACACCAGGCTAGCTACAGCCGTGTCGTTCAGTTTATGCGGCAGCATTCAAACTGGGCGCTACTGTGTTCCTCACATTTCCTTGCACCAGCACGAGCCATCTTCGAGTGCAGGCCGGCATTGCTGGGAGGGCACATTACAAACGCGCTAGGACATTACATAACAACCGCTCCAAAGCCGTCGCAGCTATCAAAACGTCAGTGTGAGTGTTCAGTTTGGGGAGGTCGTGACCTCTGCACTAAGAAAAACGGTACATGCGAACTCCCTTTGGGAGTTTCCACTTTGTCATTGCCGATTGCAACAACGTCTGAAGCTTCTGCAGTCACATCTCTAACCTCATCAGTGCGCAGATTGGACGCACCAAACACGGCCAATCACACACACTCACACAAATGTTGGTGTAGCTCGAACACCTTTGAGCACCCAGTTTGCACCAGGGTTATGC
This sequence comes from Chamaecyparis obtusa, assembly GCA_027943335.1. Lineage (NCBI taxonomy): Eukaryota > Viridiplantae > Streptophyta > Pinopsida > Cupressales > Cupressaceae > Chamaecyparis > Chamaecyparis obtusa. The sequence continues at coordinate 1,150,317 of BSBK01004645.1, read as the reverse complement.
GAAAAGGAAGTGAATGCAACAGCAGATGTGGGTCCCGGTCTTCAACTGTTACCAGCGTCATCATTGATAATCCAAAATCATAGAACAAACTCCTGCTTCCTGTGAGGAGTCTATTGCAGTCGATCATTGTGGAGATTGGGTGTCGAGGAGGAGGAATTGCAGACCGAACTCCCTCCCAGTATCGGGGTCACTACTTACAGGAGTAGGAAAGCTTTGCAAGGAGCCATCAAGGAGGTTTTTTGTAGAGAAATTTGGTATTAAAGGAACAGTAGAAACATACAAAGCATTTGTAAATGAATTCTGGGAACACTCTGATTCAGAAAATTATGGCTCCATATCAACTGATACGTACCCAAATAACTCCATCCATTAGTTCATTTTATTTGAAGAGAAACTAATCTGGTCTATTTTACTAGAAGTGGATTACTTGCCTCTCGTTAACTTTTGGACTGCTCAACTTGAATATACACAGGCAAATTAGACTCATTATAAGAAAGATCAAGCAAAAAAATAAGAGTGGGGTTAAACTTGAAAAATTCTCAGAAATTAGATGAATCTATGACTTCTATCTTTGTATCCTTAATGAGTTATGTACAGAATCAAAAAAAAGCAGAGGATTGATGCTACTAGGAACTGTAGTTTTGGTTAAGCATTAAACGAATAAGCTGCAACTTCCAGTGCAAGTAATGTATAGGCGCAGGGGGGACGAACAATGACACACTATCAGCATTGATGGATATCTGAGAATTTGAATTTCATATGAGTAGCTTATTTAATCTTCATGCTGAAAGTTGCTTACTGTGGAGATTGTAGTCATGGAGGATTCACATCATAAACAGTCCAAACATTTAACCATTAGCAACAAACTCGAGATACAAATTGTTTGAGAAGCCAAATACAATATTGTAACTCAGTGAGGTAGTAGTTGAACAATTATTATGGTTTCTTACTAAGATAGAACCAGTAAACTTCATCACTTCCAGCCAATGGTAATTAGAGAATTTTCAGTCATGATTGCCTTGATCGTTACAGTGATTTTACAGAGGTAAAATACTTTCAGCAGGTGGAATCTGAGTTATTATTGTGGTGACAGCATTTAACAGTTACAGGAGTGATTTAGTCCATTACGTAAAACTTGGAGAAAATTAAAGCATGGAGTCCTTGGAAAGCCCAATATTCTCAAAAGAATTCAATGACATGTTTTACAGTGTGCAGCTAAGGGATTTTCGGAAGGAAATTGAGATAGGAAATGAACTTTGTTGTCTTGGATGGCAATTGGTGGAGTAGAAAATGATGGGAAGTATGCTTGCCAAACTAGATGAAATAAATTTGTATCTATCTAAGATAGATCAATCTGATTGCAGGCTGTTCAATTGGGCCATGCATCCCTCAATGGTTGCCTTGGTACAGCATAGGTTTATAAATCATCCACATAGAGACGTTAGGCTTGCAGTCACCTCATGTCTTAGTGAGATCACACGGATTACAGCTCCTATTACTCCTTATACCAATCACATTTGGAGATAGGTATAAGGACAGTTTAGGTGGATTGAAATATGACAGAGATTCTACCTTTGGTAAGCAGGTAAAAATCTTGGAGTTAATGGAAAGTACTTGGATTTTCAGTCACATGTTGAATCTAGGCTGTGATAAAATGGTTCAACAATTATTTCAGTGCCTCCTAAGTAATTTCAGGAAGTGTCATCCAGTTGAGGTGAAGGCGTGCATAAAGACTATCTTATCCTTGATCTTAGATGAGGACAATGACATATGCAAACAATTGCAATCAAAATTGTTGGCAATCTGGAGAGGAGGAATAAAGTACTCCTTCATGGCATGTGAACTCTCAGCTGAATTAATTAAGCTTCAGGGTGAAAAATTCAAGAGTTCATTGACTGAAAATGAACAAGTATCATTAGGCTTACAAGTTGCAGGATCTTCGGTAATGGGCCAGGACCAAGTGAGTACAGGGCAGACTTGTTTCTTATGCCAAGAGGGCTGGTCACAGGGGCATGTTTGCAATATTAATCAAGGGGAAGATAAATTGCAGCCTAGTGATAAAGAAAATATAGTTGTGACCACATCTCTTTCCGGACTTAGTGGAGAGTGTTCAGAATTTTACTTTGGTGACTTGATGGCTGAGTTTGACAAATCCATAGTCATAGGTTGTGGTAACCAGTTGGAGACCTTTAGCAATTCATTTAATGAGGAATCGTGTGACTTCTTTAGCACCTCACTCATGCATCATGCTGATATGGATGACCCATTTTGTAGTACATCCCAGGATAACATTGATGATAAGCGTGCCTTGAAAAGTCAGCTGAAAGTCAGTGACGATGCCATTATCGCAGCTCTTGTTCACCATGGTAGCACTCACCAGGTTATTGATGATCTCTACAGGAAGGCTCAAAGGGATAAAGGGCAAGACGATATAAGGATTGGATCCTATGTTGCAGATTTACAAGGGGTCAAAATAGCATTTGAGGATTGGAAATTAGAATATCTGAGTTTACTTACAAACCGTGACCACCCGTTACAAGTTGCCAGGAAATATGTTGAGCAGTTGAGGGAAAAGGAGGATGAGATCAATAAGCTCAATAGGGAGCTTAGTGCTACTCAGGGCACTTTGGAACATACATGTATTGCTCTACAGGAGGCGAGAAATCAGATTGTTGCCTCTAGCCAGTACAGGGAACAGGACGACAAGGAAAGGTCTGAATTCTTTCAGGAGGTGATTCAGGAGCTAGTTGTCCAAAAAGATCTTTGGGTCACCCAGAGTTTCTTTATGAGTTAGACCACTTTCAGGCAGTTGATAATTCCTCGTTTGAGATGGGTGTTGATTTGACGTTTGATAATCCCCTCTTTGAGATAGACAAGGGAGATACTTCCTATTCCCAGGATGAGGACGAGGTTGGTTGCAGGATTTGGGACCCAGGTTCAGTTATTAGAGATGAGTCTTAGTCACCGGATTGGAGTAGCGGGATGAGCTCAGTTGTTGAGTAGTGTGGTTTTTACATCAGCAGTCCAGGATGGGCAGTTATGTCCTGTGGCATGATGGGTGATATGCCTTTCCTTGCTCTACCTCTCACTGATGGTGAGATGTCTCGTGTTGGTGAGCATCCCTTGGTTCATTCCTTTTTTCACACAGATGCGACTCCACTACATTATCATTCTGATTCATCCAATGCTTATGATAATTCTATCACCACATATTTTGGGCATGATAATGACGATTGGGTAGAGCTTATTCAGTACGGGGTTTATTGAGCTTGGTATGATGATTATGCTTGTTGGTGTGGATTTTTCACACAATGGTGTGCATTGTATGACTCCAGGTATAGTGAGACAGCTATGGAATCCTAATGTTGATTCAGGATTTCCAGTAGCGTTGGTTAGTGCATCACATATTGACCACATTGTATGGGATGCATTTTGTTTTCCATTCACCCCACCTACGGAGGACCTTCTTTTCATATTATTGCATGGGTATGGGATGAGTGATTGGTTGAGTACGCTTCCCTGTTTGCAGGAGAAAGCCTTGTCCGGCAGTCTTGGTAGCATGCCTATTCAGTACAGTTTCCGGTTCAGGCTACAGATCAGAAGGGCAGTGTTATGGCAGTTGGCCATTTCTGATGATTCACTCAGTATGGGCATGGAGCGGCAGGATATTCCAGTCAGCAAGGGAGATGGATGGCCCTTTTGTTTATGGGATCTAGGAGGGACATACTCACGGTTGGTTATTATTCAGAGAGCTGATTGGTACGATGTTTGGTCTCCCCCTTCATCTGACAGTAGAGGTGTTGGTGACCTCAATTGGAGTGAGGTTCTCAGTTGGATTGAGCACTTTCTCACAAATGATGGCAACACACGGCAGATTGGTTCGACTGATCCTGTGGTGATTTGGGATCCTGGCATTAAACTAGTTGTTGTTTTGTTGCTGTGTGAATGGCATCACAAGTCAGGGCATAATGTTTGTTTCTGTCATTCAAGACAGATTGGTGGAGCAGTTTCCCTGAGGTTGGTATGGGATCCAGGTATTATGGTCACAGCATGTTGACACCGATTGCTTGAGGGCAAGCAATCTTCGGGGAGGGATGATTTGTAATGTCCCCTTTTCGAGGCACATTATTTCGTGTCGTGTTGTTAGCCTTTTCATCATGGTCTGGTGGGCTAACCGAGGCTTGGCAGTGATCAGAGGGGTGTTTGGCCTAGATTTCAGTTTCAGACCAATCGGAGCAGTTTCCACAGGGTTTCCAGAGTACTTACTATTTATAGTAAGTCGGCAAAACTCAGTTTTCTTGGCATTTCAGTAGTGGACTTGGAGCGTCTCGCCGAGAGCTTTCCGGCAAGCTATCACACGTCATCATCCAAGTTTGTTTGGTCCTCTGTTTTAATGCCAAAAGATTCCTCACTTTATTTATTATGTCACTTTATAACTTAATGGTTATATTTATTTAAAAGTGACTTTAAGTGGAATATGAAGAGACAGAGTGGGGAAACTGAAGAGTCACAGTTGCAGCTTTAAAAGAAGACTTGGAGTCTCAATTGAGGAGGCTTAGTTTATGAATTTTATTTCTCTTGGAGAATCCAGGAAGCTTCAGCTTTCGATTCTGAAACCTGAGGACGGAAACCTTCAGGCTTTCTTGGTGGATTGGACGGAAACCCAGTTCATCTCTGGTGCGGATTCACAACAGAGTTCGCCATTGTGTTTACAGGTTCTTGATCATCCAATCTTACTGTAGTATTCTGTATTTCAGATTAAATTATTGTAGTTTCATTGTTTCGTATTGCTGTTGTATAATATGATAACAATTTTCTGAGTTTTGTAATGGAATGTATTGCTGGTTATTGTTGTTGAATCAAATGGTTATTTGCATGTATTCATTTGTTTAAATCTATATGAGATATATTTGTGGAATTTCGGGAAAAGACCGGTTCGGGTCATTACATCCAAGATATGCTGACTTCAAATGTTTCCCCTCTCCACATACAACATCAATAAGGATCCTCAAACCTGTCAATGTGCAGCCTGAGCAAGTAATAGAACTGTCACATAATGTTCACAAACGCATAGATCATTTATGTAAGTCCAACAGCAGGACAACACTAGAAAAATCAACGCAGCCAATGCCTTCTCTTGTGGGGCACATAACTTCAGAATAAGTTGGCAATCAGTTGAAGACATTTGAGAATATTGAAAAACAGCTGGTAGATTCATCTTCTGAACAGGAAAGAATAGCCTCTTCAAATGTTGCATTTCATTATTTGTTGGTTTGGATGTCATACGTGAATAGTTATCTGCATCATACAGTAGCTCAGGAATTCATTATTTATCTACATAAAGTTCTGACCACCTATAACTACTCTTTCAATAGAAAAGGTACAAGACTTACATAATGTTGAGAAAGACAAGAACATTAAAATGAACACCATTTTGCAAATAAAAAACAGTATGGGCAAAGACTATATGATTAGAAACTTACAAGATAGTAATATCAAGGGCCAAAAGACAGAAGAAAGCTGTATAAAAAAGCTGGGGATCAGGTAAGGCTTTTCATTTCAGCCATAGCAAATATAAAAGAAGCAAACAGCCACTGAAGTGAGCATTATGATATCTATACTTAGCATTTTGTTAAGGGAATTATGCATGCAAAACAAAAGAGGAAGATTAGGTTAGGTGTAGAAGTTAAAGGGCATAGAAATAAATAATGTGTAATGTCCCCATTTTTTTTGAGCATCAGAGTTTGAGGGATTAGCCTATTTCCTGACCCTCGTAGGCTAATTAGTTGGATAGGGGTCTCGGTTGGTCGAGCCAGAGGTTGTTTTTCCACTCTAGTGGTCAGCATGGTTCAGGTTTGCTCTTCATTCGAGGCAGAATGGTAAACCTACTATTTATAGTAAGTTACTATTTCAGGATAGCCGGAGTTGGTATTCTTATCAGGGCACCTGAACAGGTTGATGGGCAGTGCAGAGTTGTGGGGACATCAACAGATCTTTGTTTTGAGACTTACTATTTATAGTAAGTTGATTATGACCAGTTGCTATTTGTGGCAAGGCACCTTGGCGTCAGGCTAAGGCAAAGAGCACTTGGATTTTGAAGGAATCGATTGAAGGAGATAATGAGTTAATTATTAAAATTATAATCACTAATTAAGTTTCACTTAATTAATGATGAAATTAAAAGTTTATATTATTAAGTTGACAAGTGCATTTAATGATTACATTATAAGTTTAATGAAGCGCCAAGGGGTTGGAGGGAAATATAATTCATACTTTGCAACAAAAGAAAATATAATTCAATTGCCTGAGTTATGATTCAAATTATGAGAAGTGTGTTGTTGAAGGCTCTGGTTGATTTGGGTTTTGGGAATCATAAAAGCATTCAATGCAAGGAATTATTCATTCATGTTGCATTTGATATTTTGTGAATTGGGTGAAGAGTTGGGACAAGGGTTTTCTCTGAATTTATCTTCAAGAATTGATAATTCTTGCAAGAAATCGTGGCACGCCAGGCAAATTGTGCTAACAATAATCTCATTCAGAGATTATGTTTCTGTTTACAATTAGAGATTCGAATCAGATTTTCAGCAGAGATATAAGTGACAGCAAAGAGCCATCAAATATGCTTCATAAGGGGATCGATTTGGGAATTAGAGTTCAGCTTTTTGGTTCAAGAATTGCCACAGGCTGTAGTAATCAGCTTACAATGATAATTGACAGCCCTAGGCGTTTGGCGTGAGTCTTTATTTGGCTGTCACGGATCATAGAAGACACGCGATACAGGAAAAGCTATCACAGGTGGCTGGAAAGGCGCGTGTGGGGGTTTAGATTATCACTTGGGCTGCAATTCATCCCTGTGGCAAGGATCCACAGCAGATTTTCTATGCCGTCACTCATTATGATTTCCTAATAACTCCCATGGCTCATCCAGATTTTACTTCAGTTTGTAATAAGTCTCTTTCATGGCATTAATCTGCATTGTTATTAGTTAATTCCTTATTTTGACAAAAGAAATTTAGTATGTTGCAAAGATGGTATAATTCCAAGTGTTGTAGTATATTGTCAAGTGTTTGACAAAATGCCTTGTTGAATATTGAGAAATTTGAGTGTTATTAAATGGTTCTTTGCAAGTATTATCATTGTAAAATCGGAATATTGGTGAAACTAGCTTATGAGCTTGCATGAAAAGTGTTTGAAGAAATGTCAAACATGACGTTCAAATAGCAAATCAATGTGTTGGTGAAGCTTGACCCAGCAGGGTTCTTACATAAGGTAAGCTGATGAATGCTGCAGATGGGAGAAAAATGCAGCTGCCCAAAAGAGAAGAATATATCAGAGTTCAAGTGACATATATAGGCAAAGTTGCTTGAAAGAGCATTTAAAGTGATAGAAAAGAAGCTATGGATGATGCCATAGAAGCAATGAAAGCCACCAATACACTAAAGATACTTTACAAAAGAGAGATTCAGTGACGGGAATCACTTCAGCCACATCTTCAATTTCTAACTAAGATTCCACTCAGCCCCTAAGAATGCCTCTGTGTCCTGCCCTATGCTTCCATTAGGGCCTATTCCATCATATCCAATCCCAACAATTCCACTGCATTACATTGCCAAGGAAACTGACAAGATTAGAGGTGGTTATAGATGTCAATTGCAGAATTGCAGGCAGAATTTGTCATAAAACATAAATAAAGGAATGATTACCTTATTAGTTGCCACACCTACCTCTTCTTTTTCCTATATGTGATTTTTGTATCGAAATGATCCAAGCTCTTCATTATTGATTTTATTATAATATCTGATGAGAGTCAAACCTAAATTGTGGAAACAGTGCAGATCATGACTAGATTTATCAACAAAATCATTACATTCTCTCTATTCTTCTGTGTTGATGATGATTGTATGTGAAGCCTCATAGAATGTATCTGTTCTTTTAGATGGTGATGGACATCACATCTGTTTGTACATTTTATACCTACAATCCTTGAAAAGGCAGTCACAACTAAGTTAACTTTTTTCAATGTGCAAGGATCTATCAAAATTCAGACTTCTCAAGAGTTGATAAACAACAAACAATATCATAAAAGACAACAGCCTTACAGGCTGTATACTTTCAGATTTACCAAATGACACATCCTTGACTCACAATAAAATATACAGCCAAAAACATATGAATCTCCAAAACAGGAGAATCTGAAGCTGATTAAATAGAATTGAAACTGAATTATAGGCAGATGTTGAGATGGCTAATGCATAATGGACAAGATAGTTTTTGAATTTTTTATGTTCTGCCAATTTTACCTAGGAAGCAAACCAGAAATGAATAGTCAATGTCCATTTCTCACCACGCAGTTTTTCCAACATGGCAATGCATAATCCTTCTGTTTCTGCTAACATAAATTAAATTTAAGTTTTAACTTGTCATTCAGACCTTCGCTGTAAAGGAGATTTTTCAAAAATATACTGATCATCTTCAGTTTGATGCTAAGCCAAATATGTTGGCCTTCCTGTCATTGTTGGAAATTAACTGATAAATGAGTTTCTCACTGCTTACATATTTGATGCACCTTTTTGTGTATCAGTACTTCTTAAAAGATAATATAATGTTTCGTCTATTAAAATTTAAGGAAAAAACCAAAGAATTTCCAGAAAAGTATACCTGTCCATTACAAGCCGTACTATATACTCCTTTGGCATGTTTGGAAGTTGCCTTGCAAAGATATTTTTTAATCCAATAAGCCTGTAATTGGTTATAAGACAGTTTCTCAGATAAAATTAAAACTCTCTTCATTAAAAATGTTTAAATTATACGATTATCAACACCAAATGAACATAGATGAAATCTATCTACCCTGTGCCAGGAAAATTAATCCTAGTGTCAGAGAATCAATAAGAAATGTCAAGCTAGAAATTGCACCACAAGGAACCAAAACAAAATCCTGACCAGCTGATAGAATTAGAGGAATGAAGCAAGAACAAAGCACCCTAGGCCTAAACTATTGAAAAGATCAAATTGTGTTGAGGAAAAACCATATCATATGCTGATCCTTTCCATCATTAGGGGTACAAACAAATTTGAGCTTGCTTGCATCTTCCTGAAAAGAAAACCATAAATCCAGCCATATTAGCAGACAGTTAACATCATAAAGCAAATATTGCCCTGCCACTTTTACTTAGACATGAGAGGGCTTAATGCAATTTCAAACAAAAGGAGCTCCCACTGGTTAACATATGTCAAGCTTTCCCAATTTCCTCATCTCTTATCATTACATGTCAACCTCAGTTAGGATCATGCATTGTTTCAATCAAAATCAAATGCTGCAGGACATACACATAAAAGAATTTTTCAAACTTCAACCAAAATATGTTCTGTATTTGCATCTACATTGGTTAACAAATATCTCATACTATATGTAAACCAATATAGATTAACAATTTAACACATGAATTTGCTTAGAAGGGCATACTCTTAGGAGCATTTCTCAAACTTTGTTCACACTGCATTCTATGGTCAAAAAATATAATACAGCCAAAACAGTTCAACAAACAATATCTTATCTCATTCTACAGTTGCCGGATTCGCCCAGGCAACCCCGGATCCGGGTCCGGGTCCGGATTCGCGTCGGATCCGGGACGGATCCGGGCAGGGTCCGGACCAAACCCTGTGGATCCGTCCGGATCCGCGGCTCGCGGATCCGGACGGATCCACAGGGTTTGGTCCGGACCCTGCCCGGATCCGTCACGGACCCGCGAGGATCCGAGCGGATCCAAGAGGATCTCGCGCGGATCCGCGCGAATCCTCAAGGACCCGCGGCATTGGCAAGTTAAAAAGTCAAACAATGACTTCAAAAAGAGATTTTTATATTATTTTTTTTACTTCTAACCCTAAAACGACCCTTTTTATGAGTCTTCAAACACATTTTATTTCTCATTGTGCTCTTTATTATTCTCTTTCATTTTGCTCTCTCATTCATGCAAGCTTGAAGTGAGGTGATTGAATTCGAAGGAGCTCGATTGTGGAGTGACAAAGACCTTCCAAGAAGCACTATTCAGTCTATTTGAGTGACTAAGGTATGCATTTGAACCATATTCTCAAGTTTTTTTGATAAGTTTTGATTCTTGAAGTATAAGTTTTTCATTTTGTATAAGTTTTGAAGTTTTCTTTTTTCATTTTTGTTATAGATTGCAACAATGAGTAGTCAAGGTTCAGTGGGTGGGGAGGGATCTCAAAGATTTAAAATTGATAAAGGGTCTCCTTTGTGGAGACACAACAAGAATTTCTCAATGTGTTGGAGGTGGGGGGTATGTATGGAAATGTAATTTTTGCAAAATACAATATAGAAGCTCCTACTCCCGGGTAAAATATCATCTTTTAGGCCCTGCGGGTCAAGGGATTAACATGTGTGAGGGGGAAGATAAGAAGGGATTGCCAACTGCACAAATAGCAGCTTTGGTAAAAGAACAAGAAGAAGCTGATAGAATATGTGCAAAAGGGAAACAAGTTTCTTATACCAGTAAACAGAAAACAATGCAGCCACCCACTCAAATGCAATCTAGATCACATCCATTCTTGCCTATGCCTTCTAGGGATGAAGATGTAGATCAACCACACAACACCCCCCGCAAGAGAGGCCCATTAGAGAGGGGATTTCAAATTGAATTAAGAGAAATTGCAGATGCCAAAGTTGGACATTGCCTCTTTGCAAATGGTATTCCATTCAACTTTGTGAGATCACCTTATTTTAGTGACATGTGTGAAGGAATAAATGAAGCACCTTCTGGTTACCGTGGCCCTAAATATGAAAAGTTGCGCACCACCATATTACAAAATGAGAGAAAAAATGTAGAGCACCTACTACAACCAATAAGAGATTCTTGGATTCAATCAGGTGTGTCTATTGTTTCAGATGGATGGAAAGATTGTAAAAACCGTCCTTTAATTAATGTAATTGCTGTATCCTCCAAGGGGTCAATGTTTTTGAAGGCGGTTGACTGTGAAGGCGAACTTAAAAATGCAAAGTTCACTGCCCAGATTCTCATTGAATCCATAGAGTCCGTGGGTCATCACAATGTTGTCCAAGTAATTACGGACAATGCAAAAGTTTGCAAGGCTGCAGGTGCTTTGATAGAGGCTAGATATGATCACATCTTTTGGACACCGTGCACCGTCCATTCTCTCAATCTAGTGATGAAGGCAATTGGCACCGAAATAGACTGGGTGAAACAGGTGTATGAGGAGGGTGAGGAGATTCAAATGTTTGTGACAAATCACCATATGTCACAAGCAATTTTCAAAACTTACTCAAAATTGGAATTGTTGAAGGTAAATTTTAAAATTTAATTTATAACTTATTTAGTTTCATTTATCATTTTATAATTTTTATGTCATGTTTTAACTTTCTACTAACATGTTTTAGGTGGCTGAAACCCGGTTTGCCTCTCACACAATTGTGTTGAGACGGCTTGTCAAGGTGAAGGAGGCCTTATCACAAATGGTTATTAGTAACCAATGGAGCATCTGGAAGCAGTCCAGTACAGTCAGGGCCCAAAAGGTGAAGGCATTGGTATTAGATGATGATTGGTGGACTCGTGTGGAGTATGTCTTGGAATTCACTGATCCCATCATGTCTATGCTTCGATTTGCCGACACTGATTTACCATGCTTGGGGGATATCTATGATAGCATGGACACAATGTTGGAGAAGATAAAAATGGTAAGTCATAAATTTAATACATTCCTTTATCTTTGTTTATTGAGAGTTATTTAAATTCAAAATTGACATAATGATAACTTACATGAACTTCATTTGATATCCCAGGTCATACATAGGAGAGAGAATGATCCTGAGGACACCTTATACAAAAAGGTGGAAGCAATGGTTCTTCATCGTTGGAACAAGATGACCACACCATTGCACCTCCTAGCATATGCTCTTTCTCCTAGGTACTATAGCGCACAAGTACTTGGTATTCCAGGTAGAGTGGCACCATATAGAGATGCTGAGGTTGCCAGTGGGTATAAGAAGGCATTTGATAAAATCTTCCGTGATCCAGATATTGGGGTAAGTGTTAGGAGAGAATTTGGATCATTTATCTCAAGAAGAGATCTCCACCCTACTGCTATCAATGACCAAAGCAAAATGGATGCTGTTACATGGTGGTATCTTCATGGGCAAGATTATCTATACCTCCAACCTCTTGCGATTAAGATTCTATCACAAGTAAGTTTTTAAGGTTTAACTTTTTTTTTCTTTTTGTTTTGGCACTTGCATTGTAGAATTTAATACTTAACGCTCTTCAATTTATCTTGTATTTTTTTAATTTTGTTGGTTTTTTCTCTAGGTTGCGAGCTCTTCTGCTGCTGAGCGGAATTGGAGTACTTACTCCTTTATCCACTCAGTCAAGCGTAACCGGTTGGCTGCAAAAAAAGCAGAAGATTTGGTGTATGTTCACAACAACTTGCGTCTCCTATCACGGAAGGATCCAAAGTAGAAGAAGGGGCCAACGAAGCTTTGGGATGTAGCACCCGAATCTGCTGACCTAGATATGACCATTCACGATCTTGCTAGAAGCACTTTGGCTGATGTGGATTATGATGGTGATGATGATGATGATGAGACAGCACCCTCTAGTGCTAGTGGAACTTTGGGTTCCATTAATGATGATTTTGATCAAACACTTGCAGCTACTGGAGACCGCATTGATCCAGATTTTTTTGATAATCCATTTGATTGATGAACCATTGAACATTGAATCATGTCTCAAACTTTAATGAACAATATTTTGAAATGTCATTTTGTAATTCAGTAATATAATTCAATGTGCTGATTTTCTTTAGAATTGTCAACATAGAATGATAGATCAATGATCAAGTATGCTATTTGAAGTTTTAATGATCAAGCATCATAGATTCATACTCATAGTATGAAATGATTTAGTTTTAGAATTAAGTATATTTCTCTTATATTTTTTGATATATAAATTTATAATGCATATATATATATATATATATATATATATATATATATATATATATATATATATATATATATATATATATATATATATAAACTCACGAATCCTCACGAATCCAAAACGGGAAAAAAAAATTTCACGAATCCACGAACCGGATTCGCGAACCCGATTCCGTCCCCGAACCCGAATCGGCAACTAAGGACAATATACAATAAATATGAAATTGCTTCAGGTGAGCAGAACTGAAAATATCACTTCCCAAACAAAGTTTATCTACATTTCAGAGAACAGATGCTAAATCTGTTCTACATTGCCAGTGAATTCTAGATTTTAGATAATCAACCTCAAATCTGCAATATATTGCTAGACAATAAAAGAATTTTAAAGTTTGAACAGGTAAATATATGAAAACTGCAAGCACCCATGAGATGCTAAAATTGCTGTGCGTAATGCAGTCATTACAAAGCTGCAAATCATGAAAACCATGGAATCTCAATATGTGCTCATCACATTAAGAAATATTGCCGCAAATAAATGCAGAAAAGAGCAATAGCTACATCTGAAAGAAATAAACAGAAATCACCTAAAACCATTGCTATTGCAATTTGTATAAATGAGCTCAAGCAGTGTAACATTCAACAAAGCATAAGACAACCTCTCAAACAGGAATATTGAAGTAGATAATATAACTCTGTGTCTGTTCCCTGCTTACAAAAGAGAAGCCTGTATATAATATATATAAGCTAAAGATATTACAATGACAATGAATGTTCGTAGCCATCTACTTCTAATTTACTCTTAGCTTTACAGTTGTTTCAAATGACCGCCTACCTTTAACTCATTACCATCTGCTCTTTACAGATGTTTCCTCTGTTACCTTCTTTAAAAGGCTACCCTTTGTTCCAGCTATCTACCTACTTTACATTCATGCCTATCAAATAATCCTAAGAAATACAAGTGCTTAGGTGCAATAACATTGTCAACACTGTCTCTTTGCAAGTAGGGTATTTTTGCATAACCCAAGAAGTTATATGAGCATATATATAAACTTCTCTGATGGTACTTCAGACCGTGGCTTTGTCAAGATAGCTGCAACTTGTTCTGCTGATTAGATATACTCCACCAATTAATTTACATTTTGATGCAGCTTTGGTTGTCACAATAGATAACTTGGGGCACTGAAGTTTTTGAAATAAGTTTTTGTACCAAGATGGCCTTGCAACAAGCAGAGGAGGCTGAAATCTATTGAGCTTCCACTGAGCTAAGTGCCACCGTGTTTTGCTTCATGTTGGACCAAAAAATCAAGACTCACCCTATAGTGCCTAAAAATGAACAAGCATTCATGATTCTCCAATGATGACCTCATGAGGCATGTAAATAAATTATTCTTTTCTTTAACTAGTTTCTCCTTGGTGGACATGTCTAGTCAACTTCTTAGGACCACCATTCTGTTGTTTTGTAGTCCTTTGTTGCCTTAAAACCAACCTCTATTTTTAGCCCTAAAATCATGAGTTCACCCCTTGTATTTCAGTTGGCCCTGGTGAAGGGTCTCCCCACCCTAGCAAGCAATTTTCTCTAAAACTTGGTATTCATGAGCCTTTGAATGCACATTATATATATCAAATCACATCATGGGAGCTATCTTAAGTCTAACTCTTGCAATCCATTCCAAACCTAGTCCTCTTATTTATAGAGTTTTGATGACCATTTTGAGGGTCCAAATCATACTAAAAATACATGTTAAAATCTGAGAAACAGATTACAACCCAGAATCAAATTGAAAGAGACGGATCAAATAAATTGTAAATAAAATAAACAGCAAAACAGAGATACCAAGAGAAAACTGATGTAAAATGCTGCAAGGCAAAATAGCATCAAATTACTATCTCCAACTATATGAAAATACAAGCAAGGTAGTGAGTTTATATAGACCTAGGTGAGGGAAGAGGTGGCAAAATTGACCAATAGGGAGAGACCGCTATGTGGGTTAAAGATAGCAAAATGCCACCTCTAAGAGGATGTTGACACCTCAAATCACCCACTCACTAATTAAACTCACTTTATTTAACCTAAGCAAGCTTAATAAAGTGTAGGAAAAACCTAGGAAAAGGGAAAATAATAAACCCAACTAGGAAAATAAACAACCTATAGTAACACCCCCCTTAAGTGTAGCTTAGGTGGGTGAGAATATGGGTCCTAGCAAATGAAGCTTGATGAGGTACCCATGTACATAGAATTCCCCCCCCCCCCCCCGCCCCACCCCAGAATAGAGAGAGAAAGAAAGAAGGAACTAAGAAGCCCCCTAAAAGACTACACCTTCTGCACCCCAAGCAAGGCTCTCAAATGAATGAACTTGCTCTCAATGAAGGGTTTGGTGAAGATGTCTGCAATATGATATGAGGTCTGACAGTACTGAAGATCAAGGACCTACTCATGAATCAACTCCCAAATGTAGTGCATGTGAATCTCAATGTGTTTGGTCTACTGATGATGGACCGGATTGCGAGAAATCTTAATGGCATCTTGGGATGATTGTTGGCTTTTGGAAAGGAATGTCAAACTTAGTGAGAATGTTCAAAAGCCAAATGGCCTCAATAGTTGCATTAACTGCTCCTCGATACTCAGCCTCAATGGATGAAAGAGTAATAGCAAACTGCTTCTTGCTCAACCAAGAAACTAGACCTAAACCAAGAGAGAAGAAATACCCCAAAGTAGACTTGTGATCCTTAGAATCGCTTGCCCAATCTAAATCTGTGTATCTCACCAAGTCAATATCCATGCCCACTGCATAATGAATTCCATAACTGTCAATTACCTGGATATAATGAAGATTCTGCTTAGCTACTTTCCAATGCAGCTCATGTGGCTCCTGCATGAACCAAGAGACTATGCCCACAACATACGAAATATCAGGCCTCGTGTGAGTCAAATATATGAGGCTACCAATGAATTGGCGATACAAGGTAGCATCCACCAAGGGTGAAGAACAAGAAGCCTCAAGTTTAACTCCTAACAGAAATGGAGTCGGTGCAGGCTTACAGAAAGCCATGCGAAATCTGGAGAGTGTATCAAGAGCATACTTAGGTTGTCCAATGAAGATACCAGAAGGCGAATGAGTGATCTCAATCCCTAAGAAGTAGTGGAGAAGGCCTAAGTCAGACATCAAGAACAGATCATTAAGGGTAGTTTTGACTACCTTGATGCGGGATGAGTGACTCCCCGTGATCAACAAGTCATCAACATAGAGAACAAGGAAAGTGAGAGTAGCATCCTGCTACAAAATGTAGACATTCGGATCAGAATGGCACCGAGTGAAGCCAACTGACAGAAGGAGTCCATCTTGGCTTACCAGGCTTGAGGGGCATGTTTAAGGCCATAGAGAGACTTCTGAAGGAGGCAAACAAGTGAAGGATCCCGGACAAACCCCTGTGGCTGCTCCATATACATCTCCTAAAGGTCACCGTGAAGAAGAGCACTCTTAAGATCCATATGATGAACTTCCCAACAATGGGCTGCAGCAATAGCAAGAACAACTCGGATGGAATTCATCTTGGCAACTGGCGCAAAAGTCTCGAAGTAGTCAATCCCAAGAACTTGGGAGAATCCTTTGGCGACCAGACAAGCCTTATGCTTATCAACCGACCCATCTGTAACAAATTTTGTCATGTAGACCCACTTGAACCGAACAAGCTTCCTTCACTTAGGAAGAGGGACTAAATCCCATGTATGGTTCCTCTC
This sequence comes from Chamaecyparis obtusa, assembly GCA_027943335.1. Taxonomy (NCBI): domain Eukaryota; kingdom Viridiplantae; phylum Streptophyta; class Pinopsida; order Cupressales; family Cupressaceae; genus Chamaecyparis; species Chamaecyparis obtusa. Next base: position 1,133,602 of record BSBK01004645.1, on the reverse strand, counting down.
CAAGGAATTGAACTCCTCCTGCATAGCAGCATCCCACTTAGGAACACTTGAGGCTTCCTGAAAGGACCGTGGATTTGAAGCTATAGCAAAGAAGAGATGTGGAGCATGCTCAAATTGTGACCTTGTTCTTCTCTCATCTCAAGGATCACAAACCCAATCACCAGCTAACTCCAATGTTTCACGAGCCCAAAGAGGCATAGTAGCTGGAGAATGAGGAGAATCATCGCCCTCTAAATGATGACTAAGAGAGGAGGAAGAATACTCCCCATCATCAGTTGGGCAAGAGACACAATTGAAGATTGTTTGTAGGTTGTCATTGATGGCAACTACGTCTATTTCATTGGCCCCAACAGATTTTGTATACTAAAGGACTAGTTGGATAATCGACTAAGTATAAAAGTTTAGGAAGCAGTACACAGTCTCAGTAGATGGATCAATATAGCATTGGTTGATCGAGTTATGAGGAGAGAAGTTAGAATATGATTGATGAAGGTCGGTCTTTACTATGATTCTGTGTGATTGCAGCAATTAGAGATGTGAGATGATCAAGTTTTGTTATTATGTGTACCGGTTGGCAAAGGAGTGTTGTAGACAGAGTCAATTAGCACTTGGATCAATCAGCAATCCTATCGGATCAATGATCTGATTTGTTGGATGGTATATTTTGGGTAAGCTAACCAACTACACATTCTCTATGGATTGATAAGGGTTAGCATAAAGATTTGATTGGTGTTTTGCTCAAGGATATGCGCGTTACTCATTTCACTATTGGAGTCAACAGTGGACCTATTATATTTTGGTAATAGGTATATAAGATCGAGTTTGAGTATTGATTTAAAAGGATGATGATGCAATGTTAAGAAGTTATTATGTGAAGTTCTGAGATGCTATATGATCAGTTACAAAAGTTCAGTTGATGATTATGTACTGTACTTTCAAGGAACTGCTCAGACATATGTGATGCTATTTTCAGTTCAGCTTTTGGATTGTAGTCAAAACTTGTTTTGTAAGCAATGCACTTTATAAGGGTTGTAGCACTCTCTTTTGTAAGTGAGCAAGTGTGCTCCAGGTGTGTGCCTAATGCTTTTGCATTGTCATTGTCCTTAACAGGGTTAATTTTATTTCTGCAGAAATATTTGTGGGTTCTATCCCCACTGTTTTTTTTCCCCTAATAGGAATTCCACAAAAAAAATTGTGGTGTCCTGACTTTGTGGATGCTTTCTTTATTCTGTACTTGTTTACTATTCATTGGAATTGCTTAATGGTTGTGGAATCAAATTAAGAAAGTTAAAAAGAACCGAACACTAATTCACCCCCACCCCCCTCTCAGTGTTCCTCAATACCAACAATTGGTAGCAGAGCGTGGTACCTCAAAGGAAGTTTAACAGCTTGAGGAAGGTCCTAATGGCTGATTCGACAGTTGCTAACAGTGTTCAGAGACAGCTCTTGGTTGCCCTTGATGATGTTGACAAAGCTAATGCTAAGAATGTTGAATTAAAGGAAGATCTCAAGGAGGAAGCTAGAAGCTTTATTGAAACCATAAAAGAACAAATGAATAAATCCAGAGAGAAGAGAATGGATCTTATTGAGCAGCTGAAGTTAACAGGAAATATTGATGATACTAAACAACTTGAAGCGATTATGAAAGAAAAGCAGTACATAAAAAAGGAAATGGAAGCCCTGAAAAAGGAGATTGAGGACAGGAAGAAGAAACAAGATCTTGAAAAAGCCTTAAAGGAGAAGTCAAATGAATGTCACAAACTAAATTTCCAGATTGGTTAGATACATCTTAATCTAGATGAAACTAAACATAATGAACAAGAGCTTGAGAAGATTAAAGGAATTCTAAGGAGCGAACTTGTTGCAGCTAATCAATTCAAAGAAAAGTTCAAATCCAGCACTAAGAAACTTGATGAGCAGTTGGATAGACAGAGATCTAAGGGAGATACTCGAAGACTTGGCCATGAGAAGGGAGAAAGTTCTAATTCTGCAGAACTAAATATCACTCTAGATGGAGAACCAAAGAAGATACCTGAAATACAGAGTAATGGACAGAAATTCAATGGAAGGTGCTTTACATGCAACAAATTTGAACATAAAGCTGAAGAGTGTAGGAGCAGACCTGTTGCACCACCCTTTTCTGGTTATTGTTACACTTGTTGTAAATATGGGCATAAATCAAGCAAATGCAAAACTAGGATGAACCAACCTGTGAGTAGGAGCATTACATGCTTTAAATGCAACAACCTTGGACATACAGTGAATCAATGCAGACTGAGACCAGTTCAAGCGAATCAAAGGTACGGAAATTCTAATGTGAAATGTTTCAATTGCAATAACCTTGGTCATATTGCTAAGAACTGTAGATATGATAAAGTAAGTCAAAATGCAAGAAAATCGGTAGAAAAGAACAATGCACAGAAAGTAAGGGTAAAGCAATAAATGTTGATGAGGTTAGAAATAAAATGAACAAGAAATAGATGAGGAAAGAGCAGATTGATTCTTCTGGGCAGATCACACCAGTTTCTAGTGTGGATAATTCATTGGCAAACTAGTTAGGTCATAAGACCGAAGGGGTAGTTCTTTAAAGAAAATCTTACCTATCCCCTGTCTTCGGAAGATTGTTAGATGCGATCGATGTTGAGAGTTTCAGAATTGAAGTTGGATATTGTTGATCACTCATTTGGTATATTTGATAATGAGTTGGAGGATAGTAGAACAAAATTGGTTTCTCTAGTCATGAACAACTTTTTGAGTATAGGTTCGGTAGCATTTAATGTGAGTCAAACTTTGGTGCGTGCAAATGAATATAAAGGTTTTTCATGATATTATTTGGCACAATGCTATTCATAGAACGAGCTTGCAGGAGGATTGAAGGAGATTTGAGCAAAATTTGTGAGTCACATTTGCAAACCCTAGTATTGACGGAAAGAGGTATTTATCATTATGAAGCCTGCTAAATCTTTCTGAAATTATGGATACTCCTATGGTAGTAGATGTAAAGGACAGACCTCGACTTATTTTCAAGAAACATCTGTATAAGTCCATGGAAGCTAACCCTAACGAAGCCTTTTCACGAGTTCCACACTAAGTCCTGCATGTTGAAGACATTAGGGCATACATTCATTGTCAGTTTGAGGAGCTAGGAGAGAATGATATATATGAGACATATAAGTCATTATGTGAAGAGACAAATTGAAGGAAGAATTCAAATCGTTGGAAACAATGAAGATTTCACAAGTCATGCAGTTCATTACCTTCGATGAACCAGAATGGACACAAATTGTCTTGAGCAGAATTCACGATCAATTTATCTGGTTGGACAAACCTTATAAGATCACAATTGAGATTTTGGAGGCTGTTACAGGTTTTAGTGCCACTGGTGAAGTCCCATCCCTAAGGACGACCTCGCAGAAGCTTGTTACAAAATTGCCCGAATCGAAAAGGAATAAGAGGGCGATGATAGTTATGACATTAAGCAGCCTGATGTGAAATTTGCATCTATGGTGTTCGGTTACAAAGTTCACAATTCCAACAAAGAGGATTTTATTTCAAGTACCATCATTTACATAGCCTACCAAATGGTTAAGGAAGGAATCTCATTTGATCTATGTGAAGCCCTAAGGACACAACTTTTGCAGAATTTGGAGAAGATCAAGAAACTCAAGAAGCAAATCTTCAAGTATGGATCACTGGTAATCTATATCTTTTTCTATTTTATGAATTATTTTCCTTGGAATTGGCAATGTTACTTGGAGGAAGGATGTACCTATTGCAAAGCAAATATCAAGGTACTATCTTATGTTAGATGAATCTTCTAGGAGAAGAGAGCTTTGGGATTATTTCAAAACTTTTTAGGAGCAAATGAAGTTAAGATGGAGGATTCCAAGGCAATTAGTAGAAAAGTATGAAAATGATATATGTTTCATGGTAGAAACTGATGCATGTTTAATGGAAGCAGCAGACCCAAGAACTTCTTGGATTATGCCTATGGGATATGAGGTTGATCCTGTTGTAGTTGAAGCACATGTTGAATGGCTTCTGAAGCAACTAATTGATAAGACACAGAAAAGGTTCGGTACTTATGAAGAGAAAAGTCTTGAGGTGCATCTAGTAGTAAATAAGCCTGCTATGAAAAGAAGAGTCAAAAGAGAAGTGGAGATTATGGGAGAAAGATTTGGTTTTACCAAGGGGCAAATGGGAAAAGAAAGAACCAAGCATAAAGAGGGAAGAAAGGAAGCAAAAGAAGATAAGCCTATTAATGTTGAGGATGTAAGTATTGATCCAGCACCTTATGTACCATTCTTCAGCAAAAACACTAGGAGTGCAACTAAGGCATCAGTTACTCCATCTGAGGACAAGAAATCTAAGAAGAAGGTGACCCCCAAACCTACTACACCGAAGGCCTCATCTAAGTCAGTCAGAGAAGAGTTCTAAATCTGCAAGGCCGAAGAGGAAAACGAACAAAGAAGAAGAGCAAAACGAGTTTGCAGAGACTGATGACTCAAAGAAGAAACTGAGATTAGAAGGAGCTAGAGCAGCTAAGATTGTGACCGGTTCAGTACCTGAAGAAATCTCTATTGGTAAGCCCCCATTTTCTGATGTTTTAAAACAATTTTCTAAGTATGGAATCTTGGTTAGAGTAAAGAAGTTCTATCATAAGTTTAGTGAAGAAGAGAAGAAGTTAGAGGAAGAAGCGATAATTATCTGAATAATTTCAAAAGAGCACTTGTAGAGATCAAAGGGGAAATCCCTGGTGATCTATTTTCTAAACTTGAGTAGAGAAGGTTGATAGCTTTAGATGAAGATAAGAAGATAAGGGAAGGTGTGTTGAATAAACTTTGCCCAGTGATTACATCAAAAGATTATAGCAGAATCCTTGAGGAATCTAAGAGAAGACTCTTAACTAAGACAAGGATAAACAAGATTATAAGTGGTAAGGTTGATGAGATTGTTGAGGAGACAGAAGATGTAATCTCTAAAATACTTTTTGAGAGTCGATCTGATGATCTTTTACCGAAGGAGAAGGAGAAGGAGAAGCCCACTCAAAAATCTCCAGAGCATACAGATTTTTATTCCACAGTTGAAGAACCTGAACAGTTCATTAATGGGGTACCCATATCACTATCTACATTATAGGATGATGAGGATATTCTTGGTGTAAGAAACTACAAAGCTGTAGTAATAAAGGAGTGTAAGGAGTTCATGGGAGCAGAAGAGATTACTAATGACAAAGCTCTTGATATTGATCAAGAACCACCAGAGATTGAGATAACTCGTGTAGATGATCGGAAGGAAGAAGAGGTCAGAGTTGAATGTAATCTTACTGATGAGCAGTCTTTCAAGAAATCTAAAGACGTAAAAGTTGAGTTGTCTGATGAGGCAAGAGACACTGGAGTACCTTCTTTATCAAGCAAAGAATTTTCTGATATGCAGTTGCAAGATTTGGATACACCTGAAGAAGATCAGTTGATAGCACTTGCTACAATTGCACAGGCCAAGGCAAGGGAACGCATAATGAAATCAAATGAGAAGGGAAACAGATGGTTATCTAAGGCAGCAGATGTATTGTGCAAGATTATGCTTGAATATGCAATGAATCTGAATGAGTCAGTGACTAATCAATTAGAAGGCTTATTGGATGCAGTCGACACACATTTCCAGTCTATTGAGAAGTCAGGGTCGGTTAAGGTTCAAAATGGGTTCAATGAGAAGAGGTTCAATCAGTTGACTAAGTCCATTGCGAAGGATAAGGCATCATTGGGCTTAGCAATCCAAGGATTGAAAGATTCTTTGATAGAGGGTAGCAAATTATATCAATCTTGTATTGATTATCCTAAATTTATTGCAGATATTGATAAAATAGTTCAAGAAAGTGAGGCCAAGCTGATTGAAATATCACATGCATATGATCCTATGAAGGTTTTATCTTCGATCCATGCAGCTCAAGCAACACAAATGAATGATAAGATCAAGAGTCTTGTTACTAAGAAGGAAAAGGATGAAAGGGAGGATCGGAGAATTGATAAATCAGATAGTACCTAAGCTTGATATCCTGACAAGAGGTGTATATGAGGCCACAACAACCTATGTTTGACCAGACCCTCCTGATATTTGCAAAGCAAAGGAGACAGCCTATCTTGTGTGTGGACAGATTCTGATTTCTGAGAGCTTGAAGAAAAGATGGGATGTTGACTTTGCATCCTTGAAAAACAATTCCAGTGATATTTTCAAACGTTTGTAAGTACTCTTTGTATACTTGTATATAGGCGACTAATAGGATTTTGGTAGTTCAATTTTGGTGATCATTCCTACCTTTGCCATTGATGTCAGAGAGGGGGGAGACAAGGAGAAAAATGAGATGATGAGCTTAGGGGGAGCATGCATTTTTTATGGATAAAACCGTTTTGGAGTTCGGCATTTTTTTTGGAACACTTAGTCATTTTTCTCTAAGTGTTGTCATCAATGCCAAAGGGGGAGATTGTTGGGCAAGAGACACGATGGCAGATTGTTTGTAAATTGTCGTTGACGGCAACTACATCTATTTCATTGGCCCCAACAGATTTTGTATACCGAAGGACTGATTGGATAATCGGCTAAGTATAGAAGTTCAGGAAGCAATACACAGTCTCAGTAAATGGATCGGTATAGCATTGGTTGATCGAGTTATGAGGAGCGAAGTAAGAATATGATTGGTGAAGGTCTTTACTATGGTTCTATACGATCGCAACAAATAGAGTTGTGAGATGATTGAGTTTTGTTATTCTGTGTACCGGTTGACAAAGGAGTGTTGTAGACAGAGTCAATTAGCAGTTGGATCGATCAACGATCCTATCGAATCGATGATCTGGTCAGTTGGATGGTATATTTTGGGTAAGCTGACCTACTACACGTTATCTATGAATTGATAAGAGTTAGCATAAAGATTTGATTGGTGTTTTGCTCAAGGATATGCACGTTACTCATTTCACTATTGGAGTCAACAGTGGACCTATTATATTTTGATAATACGTATATAAGATCGAGTTTGAGTATTGATTTAAAAGGATGATGATGCAATGTTAAGAGGTTATTATGCGAAGTTCTAAGATGCTATATGATCAGTTACAGAAGTTTGGTTGATGATTATGTATTGTACTTTCAAGGAATAGCTCAGGCATATGTGATGCTATTTTCAATTTAGCTTTTGGATTGTACTCTAAACTTGTTTTGTAAGCAGTGCGCTTTAGAAGGGTTTTAGCCCTCTCTTTTGTAATTGAGCAAGTGTGCTCCAAGCGTGTGCCTAATGCTTTTGCATTGCAATTGCCCTTAACCGAGTTAACTTTATTTCTGCAGAAATACTTGTGGGTTATATCCCCACCATGATTTTTCCCCTAACAGTTTCCACGCAAAAAAATTGTGGTGTCGTGAGTTTGTGGATGCTTTCTTTATTATGTACTTGTTTACTATTCTTTAGAATTGCTTTATGGTTGTAGAATCAGATTAAGAAAGTTAAAAAGAGCCGAACACTGATTCAACCGCCCTTCCCCCCCTCTCAGTGTTCCTCAATACCAGTATCATCATCATCTGAGCCAGAGGAACAAGACTGCTCAACAAGATCAAGAGGATTAAAATCCTCAGAAGAACTATCATCATGCAGTCGCAATGTCTCCATAAGAATGAAAGATGGAGAAGTGGAAGAACTTGACATGTCCTCCTCAAAACGAGCATTCCTCTCAATGAAAAGCTCATGTGTGGTAGGATAGAGAAGCCTATAGCCTTTGACACCATCTGGATACCCAACAAATATGCAAGGCTTGATCTGCGGATCCATAGCCTTGCATTTTTCTGTCAGAATGTGGGCCCATGCAAGAGACCCAAACACTCGAAAGTGTTTGGTTGTGGCTTTCTGACCAATCCAAGCTTGAAAAGGACTTACCCCCTTCACAGCTGAATAAGCAACCCAATTTTCGATATAACATGCACAGTTGATGGCCTCTACCCAATACTGAGGTACTAATGATTTGGAGTGAATCATACAATTAGCCATTTCCTTCGAGGATCGATTCTTAAGTTCCGCAACTCCATTTTGTTGTGGAGTGTAGAGAACTATGTATTGAGGATCAATGCCTTCGGTGACACAGAACTGCTCAAACCTTTGGTTCACATATTCCCCCCCAATGTTCGTGTGCAGAACCTTGATGGTTTCCCCTGATTGTTTCTCTGCAAAGGCTTTGAATTCCTGAAAAGACTCAAAGACTCCAGACTTTTGTTTGAGAAAATATACAAAGATGTACCACGAGAGATCATCAATGAATGTCAAGACATATTTGGCCCTGCTGAAAGGATGTCAAAATGGTCCTGCCAAATCACTGTGTATTAGCTCCAAAAGTTGTGTGGCTCTCCATGCTTTGCCTTTATCAATTTTTTCTTCAAGATGCTTGCCAAGATTTCATCCTCAACAAACTCCACCAGAAAATTGAATAGAAGGCAACCCTATAACCATGTCATGTTGACTAAGTTGCTGCAAGTAGCAATAGTTCAAGTGGCCAAACCGTTGATGCCACAAATGAATCACCTCATCTAAGTGAGTGAGCAATGCAAGTGAAGGAGAATTAGAAACAAAGTGAGAAAATTGATACAGTCTGGACTGATGATATGCGTTTCTCACTACAATTGTAGACCCATTGTGCATTTCACTAATTACCACTATGTCTGGAGTGAACTCAACCCACTTGCTAGAGCCAGTGTGAGTGATCTAATAGACAGATAGGAGATTAGTTGACAAAGATGGAATACAAAGGACATCATGAAATGTTCATTCACCCACGTCAATAGACCCTCTCCCATGCACTTCAACAGGAGTGTCATCACCCAAAAGAATAGATGGCATAGAACATGACTCCAAGGAGGAAAAATTACCTTTTGATGAAGCCATGTGGTGTGAAGCACCTAAGTCAATGATCCAAGAATTAGGTTGTGAAGCAACAGCAACTAGGGCCTTGCCCTTTGCTTTCCCCTTACTTGTGTCCTTTGAAGATTCCTAAGATGAGCTTGGTTTGATAGAATCAGGCACCTTGATGTTGTTCTTTTCGAGAAGATGAGACAAGTGATCAATTTGTTTCTTCAAACATTTATGTTCATCATGACCAAGTTTCTTACAATAGGAACACATAGTTTTCTCCTTCTTGAAATCACCTTTTGAAGAAGATGCATCATTAGCTGCTTTTGGGGCAGCTGGTTTCTATTCTTGTTTCTTTTCTCCTTGGTTCTTTTGTTTCTTCTCTTGCTTAGAAGGCCTTTTTTTTATCTTTTGTGCCCTGATTTGCAGTCATGGCATGAGATTTAGAGGGCTTAAGTGTGCCCATTTGAATCAGCTTGTCTTGTTCTTTTGTGAGTTCATTTGCAAAATCATCAAGAGAAGGCATCTTATAGTTGGTTCCTAAGGCACTTTTTGTGGCATAGAATGTAAAAAACAAAAAATGAATAGTTTGGACCAAGTTTGGAAAGAATGCTTAGAATCAATCGTGAATTTTTCTTGTCTATCCCACACGCCTTCAATTGCAATCTTACGGCCTTTAGTTTTGTGAAGAAGTCTTGAATTGTATCAAAATTACATAGATTTAACCCTATTAGCTCATTCTCTAATTGGTGTCCCCTTAATTCATCTTGTTTACCAAACAACCCTTCTAAAGTTGTCCATACATCATTTGGAATTGTAGCACATTCAACATGAAAAAGAAGATCGGGATATACAGACATGCATTGAGTACCATAAGCTCATCACATTTGTTAAACCAATTTGGCTTTTTTGCATGTAGTGATGGTCCAGTTTCAAGACCCATAGTTACTCTAAACAACTCCAACATCTTAAGATAGATTGTCATTTTTTACTTCCACTCATAGTAGTTATATAGGGTGTGAGTATTGGTACTGTAGTTTGATCCATTTTAATGAAAAAGTAAGATTGTTTTGCCAAAAAGAGAGAAAGAATAAAAACAAAGAGAGCACATGGGACCACCCCGCTTTTACTAGATCTGAAATCACCCTCCAAATATTAAAAGTTGGCACTTTATAGTTTAGTGCATTTACAATGCTAGAGTTATTTTCCACAATTTTACAATGTCCAAGAAATAGACCCAAATACTGAAGGTAAAAATAAAATCTCTGAATAAGAACATCAAACCAACACCAATGTATTATGCTCAAAAAAATATCCACTTTCAAAAAAAGAATGACCTCAATCCAAGATCATATGTGAAAGTTATAGTGGTTTGAAATTCAAAAACGAGGATTACCCTTCAGATCTGTTGAGAAAACTAAATTTTGGAAAAAATGGGAATTTCTAAGGAAAAAACGATTACACCACTACAAAGAGCATGAAATCCTACCCCTTTTCAAAAAACTTGCACTGAAAAGTACCTCCATATGACTGAGAACGAGTTATTTGATGATCAGGTGCAAAAATGAAAACTACAATGCTGAGGGGGGCAGCGAAAGCATTCTGATGCGATCTTCTCACGATTTATTGGCTCCTTGCAAAAACTAATTGATACCCAAATAGTTTTTTGATGTGATGAAGATAACCCAGAAAGCGTTTTTATTTATCACTTGCAAAAAATGTGGCCCCAGTGTAAAAAAAACACCTCCAACAAGGAAAAAACGGCATGTAAAACCTCTAGTGTCAAATGTGCACGAACCTTATATGAAAAAGGGGGTTTTTGAGCCTCCCAAACACAATGGAACTACCAAAAATGCTTCCAAGATGCCCAAAATTGTTGCAATCACCCAAATCGAAAAAAAACATATCTGCAAAACAAAGATTATGGGATCTTCATAAATGTTTGTTGGTTCTCCAGACCGTGCATAACGCAAGAGAAAACATAGCAAGATTTGACAAGATCTCTACAAATAATCAAATCTTCCAAAACATACTCTGATACCATGTTAAAATCTGAGAAATAGATTACAACCTAGAATCGAATTGAAAGAGATAGATCAAATAAACTATAAATAAAATAAACAGAATAACAGCGATACCAAGAGAAAACTGATGTGAAATGCTCCAAGGAAAAATTGCATCAAATTACTATCTCTAACTATACGAAAATACAAGCAAGATAGTGAGTTTATATAAACCTGGGTGAGGGAAGCGGTGGCAAAATTGACCAATAGGTAGAGGCCACTATGTGGGTTAAAGGTAGCAAGAGCATCTTCCCAAGATAGCAAAATGCCACCTCCCTTGGAGGATGTTGATACCTCAAATCACCCACTCACTAATTAAACTCACTTTATTTAACCTAAGCAAGCTTAATAAAAGTGTAGGAAAAACCTAGGAAAAGCGAAAATAATAAACCCAACTAGGAAAATAAGAAACCTACACTAACAATACATACCCAAACTCAATGAGCCCTAGTGACTTGGACTTGACAAAGAATCAGCTCCCTTCACAATTGGTCACCCCAAATATAGAAAATCCTGAAAAACTCACCATTCCTTTTGTCAGCGACTAGAAATGATGCACTTCCTATGCAAACATGCTAAACACAACAGCAAAAAGTGCCAAGCCATTGCATAAGAATGCAAAAGTGAAAATGAGTGCCAAGCCTAACTAGTGAGCCAGGGTCCAAGTCAAAAATCAGCCACACAAGTGCAAGCCTCGTTCGATTCTTGTAAAACAAGTGCCAAATTATTGCATAAGAATGCAAAAGTGAAAATGAGTGTTGTAATGGCCACCCCGGAATTGGACTTTTGCACATTCTGATTTGTTTGCCAAAATTCTGATTTATTCTTTTTCTAAGTGTTTCTATTTTTTTTAAGTTTTTGGTTTTTTTAGGGTTGGTTTGATGATAAAAAAATGCAATGCTTGAATATAAATTAAAAAATATTGAAAGAGGCTAACAGCAACTACTTCACACCAAGTAATGGAATTAAGTTTTATTTATTTATTTCAAATGATAGCTAACATAACCGTACCAGGCATGTATGGATCCAGGCAACTATGGACAGCAATAATTGATATATGTAGACCTGCAGTTCTGATTTCTTCACTGCCAACTCCCAAATTTGCTAATGCAGATCCAAAGAATCTTATTTAACACCGTCTGCTGCTGATGTACTATAACGTCCAGCTAAGGAATGGATATGGCTCTTCCTAAGATGTATGGCCGGGTTTGAACAATGATAAAAAGGATTATAAATGCTGCCTGGAGCTGTACGGCTGAAGCTGGGAACTTAGAAATTGACCTGTATGCTGTCCAAACTTTAGATGTGCAAATTTCACAACTGATACCTCCCCTTTCCAAGTCTGTTCTGTGAAATTTCTTCCAAGGAAAGATGTGACTGATTCCAATTCTGATCTATGTTAAATCCTGTCACCAGGAGAGCTGGGATTTCGTTCAACTCTCAATTCCTCCAATAGTTTTCGTTCCTAGAAGACCAAATTGATGTAGAAACCTTTCTCAAAGCTCAAAATCCAATGCTGGTGTAAAACTTGATAACCTGGATGCTCAAAATGAAACCCCAAAGCTCCTTTTTACTTTTTCTCCTTTCCCTCCAAAAGGTTTGATTCAAATTAGGGTTCTAGGCTGCATTTTAATAAACTTTATTTAAATAAATTCTCCCTCTAGAAATTTGAACTTCCTTGAGGCCCAATTCCTCATTACAAAGTGATCATCTTTTTTATTAATAACTTATTCTCATGATGTCTACGAAGATGTGCCATGGCGGCCTTTATTATATTTTATTAATACTTTATTATTTCTCCTAAGTCACCCCTTTAATTTAATAATAATAAAATATTAAAGTAAATACTTTAACATTTCTAAATTTATTCATAAACTCACCAACGGGACTCCAAACTGAGTTATGACTGCTACCACTAGTCCACGAATGATGTCTGAATGTTGCAAGTGAACTAACGAACTCCCCTAAAAAATAGGGATCATCCCTAAAAATAAGAATTGCAACCAAAGTCTCCAAAATGATCCCGGAGGTCCCCTGATGCGTTTCGGTCAACTCCCAATCAATCCCTAATAACTAAGAATCTCTCCTAAAATTTGGGAGACTGTCCCCAACTGTCCAAATGCCCTATAAAGCCCTTGCATAGCTCCACAAACCCCTGGATGGGTCCCCTATCCACTCTGCTGACCTACAGAAACCCGGATCATAGGCCAACCTCTACTGAAATTTGAACTGCTTAAGGAGGGGATATTACAAGTGCCAAGTCTAACTACTGAGCCAGAGTCCAAGTCAAAAGTCAGCCACAGAAGTCCAAGCCTCGTTCGATTCTTGTAAAACAAGTCCACAGTCATTTGTAATTATTGCTCTAAGCAATCCAAACATTTGGGAAATTTGGTCCAGCAATTTCAAAGCCTCTCATATAGTACAATATGGATTCTATTTTGCTGTTTTAGTCACCAACAGCTTCCAAGCTACCACAACTAATTCAAATTACCAAGCTATTGTGGCCCAAAGTAACCTCAAAGCTTTTATGAAAACATTGAAAAGCACTACACCCAGCTCTTGTTTGTGTATCAACCAATTTGTTGCCTTTCCCTTTTACTTTCCACAATAGAGGACCCACACAGTTGAAGGAGAGAAGGATAGCAAATTAGCCAGGTCCCTAAGGACAATTGTTTGTCTCCACATTGCTACAGAACTTGGATATTGTTGAGCCTAAGTGTAGGCTTTTCATTGGATTTAGTTGACTAGATTGATATTATCTTTGGAGATTAGTTTTAGTTGTAGATTTCCAACCCACTCTAGGTCTAGGATAATTCTCCTTTTAGGTGTGGATTTAGATTAAATTATATTATTGTTTTGTGATAGAACAGATTTAGTTTGCAAAAATAGTAATGTAGTTTAATTAGTAGTTTTTTCCTTCAAAGTTTGCAAACCAGAACAGTGGATCAAAGCAATTCAAATCAACAGAATAAACCTTCTTTTCACACCAAAACTCAGATCTTCAACTTAAAATTATGTTCTCAAATCACGTAATAACACCCCTAGAATTTTAATTTTTTTGTTTGCAATAAGGAAATTATGACATGAACAGAATTCATGACAACATACTGCTCTTATTAAATTGATATCAAAATCAGCATAGGTAATGTCCCCTTTTTCGTGAGTGTCATCTTTCAAAGGATTAGCCTATTTCATGACCCTCATAGGCTAATGGAGTTGTTCAAAGGGTCCAGTCGGCAGAGTTGAAGGCCAATTCCCACTCCAAAGGTCAGGGATGTTCAGGATTGCTCTTCATTTGAGTCAGATCGGCAAACTTACTATTTATAGTAAGTGTCTATTCCGAGAAAGTCAGGGTTACTATTCCAAGCAGGGCACCTAAACAATTGGTAGCAATTTGGAGTTGTGGTAACATTGACAGAGCTTCCAGTTTGGGACTTACTATTATAGTAAGTCATTCAGGAGTTGCTATATCTGGTAGGGGCACCCGGACTCGTGGTATGCACAGTGATTGACTCACTTGTCAGTTGGCTCAGTTTGAGGGACTTACTATTTATAGTAAGTCAATTATGCCCAGATTACTATTTTTGGCAGTGCACCTAGACTTGGTATTAGCAGATTTCATCAGTTGACGAAGTGGAATAAGTTTATTGGCTCAAGTTCAAGGCATTAAATTATTAAAAAAGTATTCTTTACTAATAATTATTTATTAAAAGTTATAATATAAAGTTTTAATTTAAATGGGGCCAATTGACTTTAAAAGTGCATTAAATGAACATCATAATGTGGACACCTATTTATTCATTATCCTAAGTCAAGGTGGGACATTGGAAAGCAAATATATTAATGTTATTCTAAGAACAACTTCAAGCAAGTGGATTTGGTGTCAAGTATTTAAAGGGGTGTTATAAAGTTTACATTTCCAATGGGGCCAAAGTCATCATTAAGAGCAATTGATGGTCAAAAGAAACAAAAGCAAATGTCATTTTCATTAACGTGCCTTCTTGGACAAGCCTCTTGGTCCGAACCATTCTGTGGAAATATAAAAGCCAGTGCAGGGAGAAATCGAACCACATTGTGAATGAATGAAAGTACTTGACATTGGTTTTTAGGTGTGTGAATTATCCTTGGATTTGGCATTAAACCACCAGGGTTTCTGCACTTTGAAGGACGATAATTCTTCAAAGTTTTCTATGCATTTGAGGTGCTGAAATAAGCACTGAGCTTTGCAATCAGAGGTGGCTCATTTTGAGTCATCATTAGTGCTTCAACAGTGAAGGGTTTCAGATAATTTTGAGCAGACAAAGGGTTTGAATCTGTAGCGAGTTTGTACCAATTAATGGCTTTCATTTAAGTCTGCAATCAGTGGGCCATACAATGCCATGGCTGGCTGTGAGGGTTTCCAGAGCTCACGTGAGAGTGCAGACTGGGATGTGACTTCTCTAGGCCAATACGCCTAGCCCTTGTGCTGCCTTTGATCAATATTCAGGTGTCTAACTCAAGCAAAGAGCAGTGCATGAAATAATAAAGGTTTCCAGCCAATTGTCTTCACATTGCTGCTAACATGAGGATCCCAGGTTTTTTTAATTAGCTGCAAATTTATTCCAGAGATTCCTAGAATCAATAAAGTCTTTTTCAGTACAATGTATAATCCTTGCATTGAATAAGGCACTCCCTTTCAGCATTGTATGCAATCTGAAATTGAACATGTGTGTTTGCCAATAAACAATTGATCAGATTTGAAAATATTTTCCTATTTGCATCAGCATTCATTGTTGAATTAAATAACTGCAATTGTATATCATTTCTTGGCAAAAACATCCAAAATTTCAAGACCAAATCAGTTTAGAGACAATGGCCTAGTTTGGGATATTACAGCATACATTCATCTGCAGTTGCACTAAACATAATAGAAGTTCAAAGCCATATAAAACAATGAACTAAGTAGACAATGTTTTACAAACACCCATAATGAGAAAGATCGTAATAACAGAAATAGAATTTAACAAAAATGAACATTACAGGCCTGAAACATCAAATAGCTCAAGCTACAGGTCTGCCGTTCACAACTTGTTGGATACGACAAACATGAATGACTTCAAAGACTCCTTGTTGCTCATATGACACCAAAACCATTGTAGAAAGATGCATCCCCTGTTCCAGCTTCATTTAACACCACTTAAACTACTGAGAGATGACAAAAAGCTCTCATCAAAGCAACCCAAACAGCAACATTCAGATTTCTGGGTGTTGGTTCTAACTATGCAGCACCTTCAATACCTATTCAAACCCCTTGCCATCCTAAAAACTCATCAGCAAACCCTTCCAATAAAATAATAACAGAAAAACCCTCTATTTAAGGACTCCAGTCTGATTGCCTAGTAAAGGCAGAAATAGCCCAGATTTATAAACTTGTTCCAGCTCTTTTTTGTTACATCCCTCATTCTTGAACCTTCCATGTAACTGTTTTAACTGCTTTAATTGGAGATTAGATGTTAATGTTGAAATATGTTTACTGAGGCATATTGATGAATACTGATGTATATTGATGGATTATGCTAGCAATAAATGTTTATTCTATTGATACCAGAAGGGTAAGAAGATTATGTCTAACTACCTTGTGTGTCTAGTGGATGTGGGGGGATGGATCACCCTCGAAGAAAGGAGGGAGAGTATCATTAGGAAGAGAGGATGCAAACACAAAGAAAGGGAAAAGCTGCCATCTAAGGCTAGAACTTAGCAATAAGTAATCAAGGTCATCTGGTCACCTAGAATCATAGGGTCAGGAAAGGTCGTTAGTCGCTAGTTGTCAGTGATGGGGATAGGAAACCCTTCTCTTGTTCATCTTTTAATTAAAATGATATAATCTACATCGATCAGAACATTCATCTTTGTGTAAATGAGAATTGGATTATTTGTCTGAGTAAATCAATCAATTCTATTGGTTTTATAAGAAACAACCTCGTGACTTCCTAAGTATATATTTACAAGTGTGTGCGTGTACACGCGAAGTACATAATACCATATGCGTATGTATATGAAAAGGTATAACTATATATACATGTATACACATACATACATTCATGAAATCTTATGAACAAATGTATGCATACATATACACATGAACATATATTCGCATACATAGGAATATGTAATTATTCATCGAGCATATATAAATATATATGTGTGTGTAAGCATTCATATCTTCTTAATAATTAAAAAGCATAATTTAATTCCAATTCAGAATATTCAGCTATAAGCAGAAATGCTTGATCAATTAAAAGGTGGCGAAGGAGTAACTCCTTGCCACTAAAACTTGCAAGGAGTTTTCATTGTATCATAAGAAGAGAATAAAAAGGAGGATCGCATTAAGTTTCTTCCTTTGGCTCTTTTAGCTCTCGCTACCTTTTGACTTTGGGCTTATGCAGTTGTACAATTTCCATTATCCAATGCTTTGTTAATCTTTTCACCTCTGCATTCTTTGTGGGAAACCTGTAACTGCAAGTTGCGTCAATCCTCAAGGATCGTCTCTTCTTTGTTATACTCATTAATCGTAAGACGTTATATGTTTGAAAGATCAAGAGTAAGGATCACTAGTTGATCCAACACATTCACAACATCGTGTCAGCCAAACTTCATCAGTTTATTGATTGGACAAGCTGATTCTTGGCATTTTAATTCTGTATGATTACTATCGTTTAAAATTTGACCATTCAACCATGAATCGAAATACATCTACACAAAATTTACCATCAACAATCACTGTCATTCAATTGAAGTTGCATATTAGAAATGTGAGAGATGATGACAATAATCAATGTCATTTGACTGAACTCTACATATTGGAAATGTGATATGTGTTATCTATAGTCATTGTCTTTCAATTGAAATCTGCATATTAGAAATGCAAAATGTCATCCATAGTCATTGCTTTTCAATTGAATCTGCATATTAGAAAAGAGAAAGATGTTATCTATATTCAATGACATTAATTGAATCTGCATAAGTATAATGTGAAATTATGGTCAATGCCTTTTGACAGGTTTTATACATAATCATTGCATAGTACCTATAAACTTCAACAGCATGACTACCCGAAGGGGAAATATATCCTCAACCTTGAACAATTGCTGTTACACCATGAATAATTGAATCTATATGAACCACTAGTTCAAACAATTGATCTGGAAATACTTATAATCAAGAAACTGAATTGACTTGTATCTACTCTGCAATTAAAGGACGCAGAAGCTGCATGATAGGAAAAGACACTTTATCTTATTCCATTTTGGGATTCAATCCACACTGAGTCTGATTCTGATATTAAGTTCAAGGGATTTAATCCAAATCCATTGCTAATTCTAATTCTGATTAAGAAGAGCAGAGGTCTGTTAGGAAGGGTTCTTTCATAGAAGGTCGTGTTGGTGCTCAAATCAACAAATTGGATTTCCTATGGATTCTTATTTCCAATTATGAGAAACCCAAAGGGATTTGGCCAACTGACAAGTTCCATCCTTTCTAGGATGTGAACTTCTACAATTTAGGCTCTGCAAGACCAAGGCTGGTAGGCCTATACCTTAACCAGATCTATTGGTTCAAAGGCTTTTTATAGCAGATTGTTGTACTTCTTCTGAAATCTGATTGCTTTGAAAACTGAAACTGCCTTGATTGTGTGCTTTATTGAAAATAATTTGTGAATTGCTTGAAATGGCTTTCGTTAGGATGTCTATTGATTAATCCCAGATTATATCTGTCAATAACCAACAATGAAACCTCCAACACAATATGTTAGACTAGTGCCTTGTTATTAAGGTGATATATATTATATCTTTATCAAATATGTTTGATAGTATAACTTTGGAGACAACAAATAGTCCCTCTAAGACAGTTTGTTATCACTTTGATGATGCTTTAATTGATTAAAAAATTTAAGGAAACAGTAATCTAGTCCTATTGATTTTAACTTCCCTGTAGAAGCCCAATAAGATAGAACACAAGATTGACCAATCAATACATATGTTCTAATTTTTCTAGTTTAAAGTTCATTCAAAATAACCAAAACAATTGTACTATCAATCAAAGTAAATTACTGATTTAATCCAAAGAAATCAAACAAAGACATAAGACAGAATAATATCACCAGAATTTGAAGAGCAACTGAAACTTCGATATTGCATTAAAAGTTATCATTTACCACAGGAGTATTGTTGATACATCCAACATATAATCCAAGTATTGTATAAGTTATTTATAATCTGGAAAAAGTATTATATCTCATCGTTATTATGTCTCTTTACATTTTACATTATGTATATATATGTGTTTGAGTGGCTTTCACACCTCTTTAGGGTGAAAAGACACAACCCTTATTACAAATTATTTTGAAAAAACAATAAACTAACTAAAAAATAACTACCTAACTTTCGGATTTGGGTCTGGTCGAAAAACCAGAACACCTCATGGAAAGCTAATATTTTTATTGGAGATAGGAAATTTGATTTTCCGAGCTGGTTCATTTTTAGATTTTAAAATTCGACCATCTTCAAGCTCTGTCGGTATCATCTTTGCAGCAGGTTGAAATTCCAACATTTTCTGAAGGCTTCGATTAGTTAGTTCTATTTATTTGTGTCATAAATCTTCCTTCCTTTGATTTTTTTAGTATTCCAGAAATTTAGGGTACCACCAGTGGCTTTTTTGGGGATGTATGCTCCCTGTGGGCATTTCGAAAATCCAGCTATCTCTGGTAGAAGTAGACCATGTGCGAAGTCCATTGGGCTATAGAGTCACTGCATATTTCAATAATCAAATCAAATCTCATTCGGCAGCCCCGGGCCACCAAAACATGGAATCAACATTTTCCCCTATCAAACACTTGATTATGATCATGTAACACTTAGGATTTCTTGAATACGATGCCACCATTCCCATGGACAACATTCATTGCTTTATTAACATGATCTGACTTTTGTTCAGCCTTCGAAAATTCATCAGGTGTACTGTAGTCCTTGCTAAATAGAAGATTCTCATGCATTTGATCAGCCCTACAAGTAACTAAATTAAGCTCTTCTACTTAGATGCATTTATGTACACAATCTACCCTATACTCAAGATGTTGTTTCTCTTCACAAAAAGGATTTGAAGATAACTCAGATTCATGAACTTCCTTCTTATCAAGAATCTGATCAGATAGGACACTCGGATAATTTTCAGAATCAGACTTATATAATTTCACCTTATCTTTGCATATTTGATGTATTTCCGGCTCGAAGGATAAACTGAAAAATGTCTCACCTTCTACATGCATATCATGAATTTCATCAACTTCAAAAATATCATTAGGCTTGTTATCTTCATCATGATGTTGATGGGCTTGATTGCATAGAAAATCTTCCTCAAATAATGGATTCAAGAACATAGAAAACTCGAGTGTATCTTCTTCTGCTTTCTCTTCAAACAATGGATTCAGGAACATAGAGAAATCAGGCATACCTTCATGAGAACTTTCATCCGACTCCATAGGTGTTCTATCATAAAAGATACCAGCAAATTGTATACTAAACTCATCCTTTTGAAAATCATCATCTGCTTGATCAAAAAGACTGATATCTTCACTAGCATTATCTCCTGAAACATCTTCCTACTCGCCTTCCGTATGCAGTTCTATTTCATCTTCACTATTTGATTTCTAGAAATTATCATCTGTTTTATCTAGTACCCCTTGATTATGTGCTGATCCATCAACTTGTTCATCATGGTGAATTGAGAAAAAAAATTGACTATTTTTCTCAACATGTTTTTGATATTCCATGTCTAATAAGGCTGAGATTTCTTCTATGTTGAGAAGACTTTCTTCTTGATCATGACATTTTATATCCATTTCCACACAAGTCTCATCTTGGATGGAATCTTCTTCCATCTGATTCAGACTTTCTTCTTCATCCGAATCCAGGGCCTCATCTCTTGTATGTTTCATGTCGTATTTATTATCTTTTGCCTTTATTTCATCATATATATACTTGAGAAAACTACATGACTGAGAATCATGAGCAATCCCTAATTCATATATTTTATTGCATACTTCATGAAATGAAGGTTTGACCTCTGAAGGTATCTCCTGATAAATATCACACATCCTCATGAACAACTGTATCGTAGATTCACCTTCATACCTTTCCAAATTAAAAAAGGCATCAAGTGGAGACATGTTAAGATCCTCCTCCATGTTGTAGCTTTGGTCTTCATACTGTTCATAACACAAGTTATCTTCATCGCTTGCATCATGGAATTCATATAGGAACCATTGTTCAAATTCTTTCCAAGATGAAATACTTTGTGTAGGTAATGATTCATATGCTTGTCTCGCTTTAATGTCCTGACAAATAGCTTCATTACTTGATCCTCTGTAGAAACCTCATAATCTTCTCTAAATGTATAAAATGCACCCAAATGTTGAAGTGTTGATTCATTTCATTCTCCATGGAACTTTGGTACAAGTTTTGAAAGTTGTGGGGATAACTTGCTAGGTTCATAATCAAAATTGCTAAAATCCAATGGCTTGATGCCATCTGGAATAAAAGGCTTTCTTTGAAATGATCGATACATTTGAAAAAGCTATCTACCATTTCTTTCTAAGTCTTCTCCCTCAGTAGAGTTACCAACTGAAATCTTATTGAATAGAGTCGCCACCTTCTTCATAAGAAGGACAAAATCATACAATTGATTCTGAGTTTTGTCCCCAGTAGAGTCTGACTCTCTAATCACCACAAATTTTGAATAATGTTGTCACAACAACTCCCCAGCAAAGTCGCCAATTTGTTGGTGCTCAAATCAACAAATTGGATTTCCTATGGATTCTTATTTCCAATTATGAGAAACCCAAAGGGATTTGGCCAACTAACAAGTTCCACCCTTTCTAGGATGTGAACTTCTACAATTTAGGCTCTGCAAGACCAAGGCTAGTAGGCCTATACCTTAACCAGATCTATTGGTTCAAAGGCTTTTTATAGCAGATTGTTGTACTTCTTCTGAAATCTGATTGCTTTGAAAACTAAAACTGCCTTGATTGTGTGCTTTATTGAAAATAATTTGTGAATTGCTTGAAATGGCTTTCGTTAGGATGTCTATTGATTAATCCCAGATTATATCTGTTAGCAACCAACAATGAAACCTCCAACACAATATGTTAGACTAGTGCCTTGTTATTAAGGTGATATATATTATATCTTTATCAAATTTGTTTGTTAGTATAACTTTGGAGACAACAAATAGTCCCTCTAAGACAGTTTGTTATCACTTTGATGATGCTTTAATTGATTAAAAAATTTAAGGAAACAGTAATCTAGTCCTATTGATTTTAACTTCCCTATAGAAGTCCAATAAGAAAGAACACAAGATTGACCAATCAATACATATGTTCTAATTTTTCTAGTTTAAAGTTCATTCAAAATAACCAAATCAATTGTACTATCAATCAAAGTAAATTACTGATTTAATCCAAAGAAATCAAACAAAGACATAAGACAGAATAATATCACCAGAATTTGAAGAGCAACTGAAACTTCAATATTGCATTAAAAGTTATCATTTACCACAGGAGTATTGTTGATACATCCAACATATAATCCAGGTATTGCATAAGTTTTTCATAATCTGGAAAAAGAATTATATCTCATCATTATTGTCTCTTTACATTTTACATTATGTATATATGTGTTTGAGTGGCTTTCACACCTCTTTAGGGTGAAAAGACACGACCCTTATTACAAATTATTTTGAAAAAACAATAAACTAACTACCTAACTTTCGGATTTGGGTCTAGTCGAAAAACCAAAACACCTCGTGGAAAGCTAATATTTTTATTGGAGATAGGAAATTTGATTTTCTGAACTAGTTCCTTTTTAGATTTTTAAAATTCGACCATCTTCAGGCTCTGTCGACATCATCTTTGCAGCAGGTTGAAATTCCAGCATTTTCTGAAGGCTTCGATTAGTTAGTTTTATTTATTTGTATCATAAATCTTCCTTCGATTTTTTTAGTATGGAGAAACTTGCTTCTTGATAATGGATTGGGACTCCTAAATTCTCAAAATTTAGGGTACCACCAGGTCGTTTGACCATTAAGATAGCGAACTACTTAGCAGTTGCTTATTGGGGATCACCATCCCATGAAGGTCAAAAGACCGTTAATGTCAATTGACAATGGCAGTTAGCCTAATGTTGGTCATTAAGACCAAAAGAGTCAATTGAACTCAATTGTTATATATGTCAAGTAGAAATGATGAAATCTGACAGACAAGTTAGTGCTAGCATACGTATAAACCTTGGCCAAGGTGGTGCAATGCAAGATGCATGCGAACGTCAGTTCATATGAACCAAAAATACACATCTAGTCAGAAGGGTCACATTAGTTAAGGAGGAACCTGATTGTGTGACCGACTATGAATGATGTAGGTTCTAAATGCCAGCCTCGGATGGCAGTCAAACCTAGCCCCACAACTACACCTCTCATGTAGGGTCAAGCTACTTCCAATAGGAAGTTGTGCAAAGGACCGTTGGTCACTGGTGGGGAGGTAAAGGCCCTGATGATGCTCTCCCACTCACAGTTATACCAAGGCTTATACAAGATTTACAGAATGAAAGAAAGAACAATAAATCTCTCTTGTTTATGTATTCCTTGAAAAGATAAGCAGTTGATCCTATTATTTAGTTATTATTCAAGTTCATGTGAAAGCAGTTGATCAATTAATTAGTTGATATTAATGTTCATGAGAAGGTAGTTAAATTTGTTAGATGCTTATTATTTTTGTTCACTTGAAAGTAGTTAATTCTATTCTTGATTAGTTTTAGGATCATTTAAAAGAGAATTCATTTCCATTCCGGTAATAAATAAAAAGGAAGGCAAAAATTTTAAATTATCAGTTTTATGATATAAATTGTGATAGATTTTATTTGTTATATTTTGGTATGTTACATTTGTTTAAAAGTCAAAAAATATTGTCCAACAATTAGGGCATCACCTAAAATCCTCAGTTGCATGGCAAGCATAGAGAATACCTAAACACCACAAAATATCTGCAAAAATAAAACTTGCAATGAAAATACCTCGAATATTTTCAATCTTTTTGAAACCCCAGTCTAAATCTGTGAAAACAATTGTGTTTCTTGAGGTAGTAACACACCCAAACCAGCTAGGAAGGATCTTTCACCACCGAAGCGAGTGCTTTGACAAGGGTTTTCATCCACGAGCAACTTCAGAAGAACTTCTTTGTTCACTCCAGCAGCATCCTATTACGTATGCAAACTCTCAATGAAGAAATGAAAGCCAAAACTCCAACTTATAGAGTTTGGAGAGAATTACAGCACTTTTAAAATTCAAATATTTCATTTTCCCTCTAAAAGCTTTCAATATTTTTTTAAAACAGGTTAGGTCTGCCCCCTACATCACCTAGGCATCCAACTTTGGGGATCAAAACATAACACTTTAGTATTTATACACTAAAGTGAATAATTAAATGTGAATATATAAGTGGCAAGATATCGCAGTATCAAAGTTGAATGGGTCTCATGGGTAGTGGTCCATGCAGAGGTAAAAAGCCAATGCCCAAATTCGAAATTGAATGCAATTTTAGAAGAAGTTGGGGAGTGGAGCTCAAAATTTTCCTTCTCAAGATCTCTTATTGCTATAGAAACCAAACCAAGTGGCTGACTTCTGGGGTAATCAATGGGCACTGCTTCTAGATTTTGTTTTACTAGAAAGTAAAGATATTAATGATTGGGAAAATTCAGCATCCATAATTGAAAAGAAACAGCGGCTTTGGGACCTTATTGGGATAGATAGTCATTATGGCAAGTAAAAAAATTGTAAAGCTCAAGGTGTAATTATACATAATACGATCATAGGAGTTTCGTACGAGATGGCATGTTAGAGAATTTATGTAAGCATATGGCACTTTGGGCAGCTTGTCTCTAGGTTGTGCAGCTAGCGCTTCATGTGTGGCTTGGATGATAGGTGTTGGCATCGTGTAGCAAAGTAGTTTTGTTTATTTCCTTTGTATGGCAAAGGACAAACAATCAAAGGATTCTCAGTGTGATGAAGAAGCTAATATGCAGCTGGTAAAGGCTGTCTTAGGTAATGCAGGATGAACTAATAGTCTAATACACAATTTTTTAGATCTTGTGCAATGATCCTTGATGGTTTTGACAAAAGACTAGCAAAAGCTATAGCGGATGAAGAAATTAGAGCTTCTATTTTGGCTCCCTTGGTCAGTGTAAAAGATGAGTAAGAAGAAAAGGGAGGTGATCTTTTCTATAGTGAGCCAACATATGCACCAAGTAAAAAAGAAAAGGCATCAACAGTTGGGTATAGTACTAGAAGCAGCCATTTTGCAATCGCAAGAAGAAGTGCATAAATTGAGGGTGGATAATAAAATACTAGAGTAGTCATGTTAGGACCTACAAACAGAAAAGCAACATATGGTTATTACCATTGATAATGGTACATTGGAGTTATCAAGTAGCTTCACAGTTTACTAGGGCAATGCGGAGGACATTGATTATCAATGGCAAGCTGCAAAGAATAATGTCAATGACAAGTGCTCTTAGGGAGCAGGTATCAAACCATGGGGTGTGTGGTCAAGTTGCAAAACAATGGAAAAGGCTCTTTGGGGCAGAAATTGTGCTTAGGTTCTGTTAAATTACTGTTGGACTATGTGTTCTAATGATACATTTCATAGTGTCGGGTTTGATTTCTGTGAATCTCCTAGTTTGTGTAACAAGAATTCACTCTACATGGTTCAAGGTAATTAAGTACGACATGAGGCCAAGGAGGATAAGTTCCTGCCTTGGGCCTAGGGTTGAGGGTCAAGGACACCCTATTGCAGCTCCACTACCAGCCCCACATTGATCAATTGTTGAAGTGAGTAAATCATAAGAGCCGAGAGGTTGACATGAGGCAGAAGAATGGCGACTAGGTACACCACCTCATGATGATGGCTAAGGACCATCGGATAAGGACTACATGAGGCCATAGAGGATAAGGTCCTACTGTTGGGCCTATGGTAAAGGATACTTGGGACACCTCATCATGTCTTCCAATATAACCATTGTTATGGTTGGGCTCCCATAAAATCATTAAGATTTGTTGTGCAGATTCGTATGTATATTTCCTAACCCTAGAATTGGATGTATTTCATGAAAAATACCTATGTTATTTTATAATCTGGTTGCAGATTTCCAAAACAGGTTTATTTTGTCTTATTTTGGAGACAAAAGATTATATCTCTAACTATGTTTTGCTATTTGCTTCACTTGGATTTGTAAATTTAGGGCAAAGTATAAGGTTGACCAAGAAGGAAGCATCACAGTCCCATGGCAATAAACTAAAAAAAAATTTCAAAATAATGAAGATAGTATTCTTTATAATAATATTCCTCAGTTATTTATCACCCCCTTTACAATTATTTAGAGCATTCCAAGAAAGAAATTGATGGCGTAATGTCATTTAATAAAATGGAGACTTTATTTGACATAAAAAATGATGACTCTAATCAGGGAAAGAAGAAATAACAATAATGAAAGTTGCCGGTCTAAGTACATGAACCATAGCTGTAAGCTAAACCATCCCCAGCAAAAGTGAAAACATTCAAAGCCAAATGTGGTCAGATTGAAGGAAGAATGCAGACAAAGGAGTTATATACACAGCATGGCACAGACAATACATCCGCACAGTTTTTGAAGGGGACGGATAATGACTCTAGGGCAATAGTAGAGAGAGGCATGCGGTGGCACTGTGGCCACAAGACTTGAGAACATTACCAAACAGGTTTTTTTTATGCACAATCATATTGCAAAACTGTGGGCAATTTTTAGCCATCTTGGTCTGCTAAAGCCTAAAATCCTCATCTTGGTTCTTGTGTTCTTACCCTGATGATGGATCATGGTGTTTGATCCAAAATGTTTGTAATAAAAACTCTACATGGTCAAATCCAGAAATATATTGGCTAAAAAGTTTTCCTGTGACTTTTGCAAGTTTTTGAGAAAAACTCATCTGTTACTCAACCATGAGTTTTTGAGCAAATTAATTGTAAGCCAGATTGACTCGCAAGTAATCATGAGTTTATAAGTAATTGGCAAAGTTTACAACTATGGTATACAAAACATATCCAACACAGCACCTGTCAAAAAAAACACTATAAATCTGTCAAAGAATTGCAACCTATGTCCATTCTTGAAGTATCTTATGCAGCTAACTGGCATGGTTCAGTCAATTCATTATATGTTAGGATAAACTTCATTAAGTAAAAAAGAGGCATCTGGATTCTGTAATCAGTCAAGTATGATTGCAGCATGACTTTAGCATGATCATCCACTGCTGGAAGCCTCACCTGACAATATAATAACAACATGCCAACTTGAAATGAAAGAATTCTATGTAATTTGGCTTCCCTTCCAGGAAAAGCAAAATGATTGCCTTATAAAGAAAACTCCTCTAATCTGGCTGCTAGATTACGATGGCACACACAATATTTAGACACCTCTAAACACACAAAGAAAACAAATAGCGCACAGGGCAGTTGGAGCATGCTAACTGAGGTAATTCCATTATTTACAACATGACACAATCATACAGATGAAGGAAATAAAGAATGTCAGATAGGGTCCTGCAATTAAAATTGCGGATTACTGACTTTGTTTAAGTCATTATATACAGAAGGAAAGGTTCATCACAAGGGCAGATTGACTAATACCTTTTCAATGTAAAATGAGCCAAAAGGATATATACTTCCAATCAGCCCTTCTCGATTATTGGTGTTAGCAGAGAAGTCCATGAGTTAGAGCAAAAAGGCCATTTTTTGTATTCTCTTCTACTGGATGTATCATGTAAGTATTTTTCAGGTTTCGCAGTGTATATTTTGTTATAATGGATTACTGTTTAATTTTTTAGATTCCTTCCATTACCTGTTTTTTTTCTAGAACAAACGCGAAGGCAGATCTCCCAGTCCATAGGAACCTTCACTTTTGTATCATAGAGGCATTTAAAACTTGAAAGCAAAGTGCTTCTCTGGGAAAAAGATATTTCCGTTAAGTTTAATCTTTAGCAATGAGTAGCTAATATATACGTTAGAAGATAATGCAGAGACCTGACGCAATGATTTCAACAATAGAGCTTTACCAGTTATACAGTTGTATTTGCTTTAAGTTTTGATATGTTTAGCAGGACGCTTAAGTTACATATGTCAGCCACTATTTTACATGTATCTCGCACAATTTTGTTTTGTTTTTGTCAGATCAAAAAGAACGTTATTAAGAATTCTCAGTATATGTGACTTACTAAATGGGACTGTTGCATAATGATTTTAGATAATTAAGGAAAATTCGTGTTTAACCAGAAAAAAGAGGAAGTGTAACATCCTAGTGCCAAGAATTGACCTCTTTCTTGAGGGCTTCTTCTCTTGCACAATAAGCTCCACTGGTCTGGATATGATCAGGGGATGCTGTGAGTTTGTTGCCTTCCTCTTTCGCTGTGCTCAGCAAAACAGCAGTATTGCTATTATTGTTATTACTATTGATAATCTTCTCTTGTTTGACATTGACAGTGTCGGACTCCACAATTGGCTCTTTTTTTACATTGACACTGACATTAACAGTGGCAGCAGCGGTAGCAGCAGCACCTAATTCCGTCTTAGGCTTGAGAATTCTTGAATTAGAATTATGTGGGCCATTTTCCAATCGAGCAGCTGTAAAAGCGTGCATAGAATCCTCCTCGTCTTCCTCCATTTCTTCGTCGTCTGAGACATCATTGCCATTGTCGTCGTCGTCGTCGTCATCATTGTCCCCTTCCACTTCATCTTCTTCATCCTCTTCCTCGTCATCATCTTCTTCATCGTCGTCAGGACCATCTGTGTTGCCAGCACTCATACTGTCCAGCTGCGAATGAGAATGAGAATGGGAATGGATGCCACCGCCGGTGAGATTATCGTCTTCGTCATTAGAAGTGAGGGCGCCATCTCTGCTCTCTGAGAGAGAAGACATGCCCAGAGGATGCCCAATGCTAAGGTTATGGCCATGGTTATGATTGTGGTTATGGTTAAGGTTCGAGTAAATGTTGAGATGGGGCATATTGAGGGGAAACATGGGCAAAGAAGAAGATGCGGCATGGTCTTCGCTGCGGCTGTGGCTGTGGCCGTGGCCGTGACTCTGGTTGCGCTTGCGTTTGTGGGAGGAGCTCGACACAGAGAGCGAGGCCGAGTGTGACGGTGACGGCGAAGGGTTTGGAGAGTGTGAGCTTCGTGAAAACCCTGCCTGCCCCGCAAAATGACCCTCCATTACACTTCAATTTGCCCACTCAATCCCTGATCCTCTCTTCTCTGTTCCCAAGCATTTACTTGCCATCATAAAAATTATCTCCTCTCTCAATAGAAGAAAAATGTCTGTTAAACATGCTAATTTTAAATGACGAAAACAGTGAATATCGATCCAGGCCTGCCACACTTGCGAAATACAAAGGTGTGAGTTTAAATCTTGTAATATCTGGAATCTATTTCTTTTCTAATCTTGATCTTCTTTTGTAATATTAATATTATAATTTAATTTGGAAAATATTTCTTACTTGTCAATTGGTGAGCTTAAGGGGCTTTCTAATGAATGCTTCATAAGGTACAACACTTAGTGAAGGTTTTGCAAATGGGGTTGCAAGTAGAGTGAGTTTAATCATGGAGGAAACTTTATAGTTAAGTGCGCTCAAGCTCGAGTAGTACTGGGATGGGTGACCCCAGAAAGTCTCGATGCTCCACCTTTGTGAACATCACCTAGATCTAATGAGTGTTAATTGTTTCATTCATTCTCATGAGAGATGGGTTTGTGTGAATCACTATTCACGAAACATAGTTCAATGAGTTTGATTCAAAAAACTACATAGTTGAATCCTGATAGTAATATCACAATTTGACTTCTTGTGAAAAATGTCTCTTACTTATCAATTGGTGAGCTTAAGGGGATTTTTAATGAATGGTTCATAAGGCACAACACTTGGTGAAGGTTTTGCAAATGGAGTTGCAAGCAGAGTGGGTTTAACCATGGAAGAAACTCCCTAGTTAAACGCTCAAGCTAGAGTAGTACTAGTATGGGTGACCTCTCAGGAAGTCTTGGTGCTTCACCTTTGTGAGCATCACCTAGATCCAATTAGTGTTAAGTGTTCCATTCATTCTCATGGGAGATGGGTTCATGTGAATCACTACTCATGAAACATGGGTCAATAAGTTTGACTCAAAATGTAGTGTCCACCCATGGTTTGTTTTTTTCAAGTTTTATATTACCAAACACTTTTAGGCCACTTTCATGTGTGCATTGATTATTTTAGTTTTATTATGAGGTTATGAATGTATGACATTACATGGTGATTTGATATTGGATAGTCATAAAATATCATATGTTTACAGTTAGATGATGTTAGTTACTTTGATGATTATTATTTATATGTTTTAAATGTCATTTATATTCATGATTTTACTCACTCCATACTTGCATGTGTATGGCTATCATGTATGTTTTACCTTTCTATTTGATGTGTTTGATGTGGTTAAGGGACGGAGTCATAGTTACCTGCTTGCAGGATCCACACAATGTCACGATATGTGTCATTACTTGTTATATGAGTGTGTGTGTGTGTGTGTGTGTGTGTGTGTGTGTGTTTTATGTAGGTTGCAGGTATCGGACATCGACTTCTTTGAATTGTCAGGATGAGCGTGCCCTATCGCAATGTCTCAACGATAAGAGAGGGGAGATATCATTCTGGTCTAAATCCCAACCTAAGTCATTTGATTGTTCTGAAATAGTGGACAAGTTTCTAATATATCACCTATCTGAATTTGTCCATGTGACATGAATTCTTGAGTCTTTTTCATTGAGCATGATTGTCATTTTGTTAGGTTCAGTTGTTTTTTTGTTGGTTATATGGCTGATCTGATTGTTGTGAAATGGTTAAGTAATTTACTGAAATTTATTATGTGGTTTGATAATTAAATCTTATTAAAAAAAATTAAAAAGTTAAATATGAAGATATTTATACATTTAGTAATTAAAAGACTTAATTAAAAGTTTAATTATGAAATTTAAGGATTTAATTAATTATTAAATTCAAAATTTTAATTAAAGATAAATCTATTAATTGATAATAAATTATCAATTGAGTTATTAATTAAAAATAATATTCTTTTAGTTATAATTTTTTTTTTATCGATAAAAGGCCGAAGCCAAATATTTTATTAATATAAAAAGGAGTACATAAACCTCATTCTGTACAGGCCCTAGTAGGAAAGAACAAGGTCAAGAAAACCTCCAGCCTTGCCTAGGACAAAGTCCGGATTCTAATACATTGCATACTTAAGAGAGCATTCCCTCTGATTTTCACAATTTCAAGGACTTTACAAAATTTATAGGATACATAAGTATGACAATTTAGTGTTTTGCCATATTCATAATTAGTTGCTGGGGGTTGGGATGGAGTCTTTTTCCTTTATTTTTTGCACCTTCAAGAATCTTGGCTAATGTTAGTATCTAATTAAAGGGAGCATAAAATCATGAGAAAGGAACATCTAAACAAATTTATAAAGTGAATTCCCACGTACCTTTGGATAACTTCCGCAAATATTACCTAGATATGCACCTATCTAATGCTAGCATTCTAATGCAAATGGTTAAAGGATCGATATATCTGACTACTTGAAGAAGTATATATTAATTTTGTCTCAAAAATGAATTTTAGAGGATCTCTATCAGAATTTGCGTTTAGATAAGTTTAGACTCTATAATTGAATCCGCGCATTCATATATTAATGAGATTATTTAATGATGTTTAAATACCTTGCCTTCTTGTTTTAGCAACCCATATTTAAGACCATTGTAAGCTTTATTGAAACTTCCTCTCATGATTCTATGAACTAGATAAGCACACACTGAGAATACCTATATATTAGATATATACATGTTTTCCTTTACATAAAGTACATAAATATGTGTATCAAAATAGAAACATGAGAGAGGTGAAAATATATTTACATATGTCATTCTTATAATCATATATTAATGAGATTATTTAACGATGTTTAAATACCTTGCCTTCTTGTTTTAGCAACCCATATTTAAGATCATTGTAAGCTTTATTGAAACTTCCTCTTATGATTCTATGAACTAGATAAGCAAGCTCTGAGAATACCTATATATTTAAATATATACATGTTTGCCTTTACATAAAAGAACATAAATATGTGTATCTAAATAGCAACAAGAGAGAGGTGAAACTTCATATCCATTTTAGGTAAACATATGTCTGAATGGTTATGGAAGGGGAATACATGTACATAGACATATAGCAATAATCCTCTGCTCCGAATATAGCTAAGAATGAATCATATACCAAAGAGAAAAAATACTCTGAGAAGCTAAAATATGGCGCTCAGGAAGCCAAAGAAAGAAAGCTTATGAGAGAAGAGGAAAAAGATTATAAAATTTGAGGATGTGATTAACATGAGGAACAATGCTAATAAGTGGACCTGAGGGTTAAAAGAAATGGGGATTATCAGGTTATTCTTTTAGTTATAATTGATGCAATTAAGTTTTGTTTTTTTTTAAACAAAAGTGGACTAGCCACCATATATATATTTATAAATACTCTGATTCAAAGACTCATCCGGGAAAGAATCAAGAAAGAAAACCCGGAATCCTTGTCAATACATATATTAGAGGAGATCCTCGAATTACAATTTTCCAACCAAAAAGATAACGTCATGTACAAATAAAGTTTCTATCCAGCAAGACTCAAAATGTTTCCAAAAAACCCAAAATGAGTATCTCCACTACGGACTGTCATACCTCCATAACTACAAAATCTAGCAACATAGCATTATTCCTCCATATCTACAATATTCCCAAGAGAAGGGACCCAACCATCTTCCCAACCATCTGGAGGGCCAGATGAAACCAAAGAGTCCCACCCGTCATTATCAGATTGCCAATGTTGAGTTAATTGATATGTTGAAGCTGGTGGCATCTCCTGCATAGTCACTAACTAATTACCCACCAGCACAGGCAAATTAAGGTCTGGAACAGGGGACACAAAATGTAAAGAATCCAAACCAGCGATAGTAGCTAGCATCAACCATGAAGGATGAGGAGGTATGTTGGGGGAGCCCAGCAAATCAAGCAAGGCATTAATAGTTCTTCTGATGGAAGCCTCAAGCTCCCGGCCAAGAACTGGAGCCACGATTTGCAGTGTGTTTTTAAAGATCCTGTAGCTATGGCATTCCAAATCCCTCTTATCATTGACGTGTATCATCATATGTTCATGTGAGGCCAATAGAAGGTAACGAGGGAACAACCCCCCACAAAAGCATCTCCACTCCACAAATCATATTTGTGAATAGCCATCATAAGCTTATTGGCGTCAATAAATTCTGGGTGAATTACCTTGTTTGCAATTAGTAGTAGTAAATCCACAGACTGCATCAAGTCCAAGGAGTTGGAGAGATGAAACCAAATGTGACAGAATGAGGACTTGTGAAGATTTAGGTGAAAGCACATTCTCACCAATTACTCTCCGAATAGACCTGCGAATCACCGAAGAGTGGCAAATGAAAACTGTGTCTATCAAGCTATCATCGACATGAGTTGGAAGTGGAAGCTCTGAAACCCCCGGTAGTAAGCAAACTCTAAAATTCCACGGCAGCAGGTCCTCATGAATCAAGTTGCAGGAGATGCATCGAGGATACTTTGCGAATGAGAAATCCATTATGTGACTAAAATTCACTGCACCTCAATGACAGGGATATTAATTATATAGTGAGATCATAACATTTCTCATACGTAGCCAGACAAATCAACATCCCATAAAAGATTTCACACTAAATGACATCGATCATAGGGAGAGGACGTGCTCATATTCATGCCCAAAAATGAATGTCCCGCAGTCCTCCGTATAATTCACGCACCGGAAGTCACATGGTGTATATCAAATTGTGAGGGGGATTTCAATCAAAATAATTAACAAATTCATGGGAGATGAGAGGACAGGCCGCCAAAACCAATATGTAGAGGTATGAATATTAATATGACAACGTGTTTGTCCTGCATCAATGATTATCCCCCCTGTTATAAATTAACGAAAGTACTACCCAGATCACTCCTGACAACTGCAAGCTTTTTTATCATCGGCAATCAAATTTTGCAAATCTACATTAATGTTAATAACATCTGCTGGGTAAATTTCATCATAAGCACAATCGTCACATCCCAAGTTTGCTAGGTAGTCAGCAAGGACATTCCCTTCACGAAGGGTGTGTGAAATAAGAACTTCTTCAAAGGTATCTAGAGTTGCTAGATTTGTTGAAGGATGTAAGCCAGCTTCCAGTTATGTGATTCTCTTTTTATGCAAGCATTGATGATAACCATGGAGTCGCCTTCAACTGGTATAAATCAAAAACCACCTTGTTTTTCCAGAACTAGACCTAGAAAGAGAGCATATGCTTCTGCTATGTTGTTTGATCCTAAAGGCAGGGGATCAGATTTGATAGCTAACACATCACCATAATGATCTCAAATACACACACCTGAACCTGATTTGCTTGGATTGCCCCTTGATGAGTCATCAAAGTTGAGTTTAACATGACCAGAAGCAGGAGGGATCTAGTGGATTTTGTCTCTATCTTGTGAAGGAGAAGCATTTGTATTTTGACACCAACCGATAGGCACATGTATACTTTTCCAATCACAAATAATAGTCATGTCCTAGTTAGACAAAACTAGATTGCATTTGTGTTTAGTGTGATTAGTATTAACAACTTAAGATAAGGATTTTTCAATGTTGATAAGAACACTTTCAATAGTCGAAGGGTTATGTCAGAAAATCCTCTTATTGCGCTCCCACCAAAGAGCCCAAACAATTGAAGTTGGGATGCAAATCCAAAGGATGGAGAAAAAGGAGTTGGAATAAAGCTCTGGCCAGGATTGAAAGAGATCCCACAATTTATTTGGGAGAGGAGTGGAGTAGTGTAATTTATCAAGAACAAATAGTCAGCATTGCTATGCAAAATGGCAGTTCAAAAAGAGATGATCTCCATCCTCAAGTTCTTGATCACAAAGATGGCAATTAAAGGGCTGTGAGATATGAAATTTAGATAATCTATCACTTGTAAGGGCTCTTTTTTTCAAAGCAATCCATGTAAAACACCCAGCCTTCAGGAGAGTAATTTGATTCTAGCAAAATGAGAATGCACAACATAGAGTTTTATTAGATTCCAGCTATTGGAGAATCCTATAACCCTATTTGATTGAGTATGAACCATTTTTCCCTGGGGCCTAGATTAACCAATCTTCCTTCCCAAAAAGATAAACCCCTAAACTTGAGAGTAATTGACGAAATTTGTCCTGATCAAAGGATGAAATGGACAGCTCCCCTAGGTCTTTCCAAATCACTTTTTTGGAGAATAAACATACTGTAGAGACAAAATCTATCAGGTATTTTCCCCATGAGTTTTCCGAGGAGACAATCAAGATATCCATAGGACCTGGTTTGAGAAGAGGAGGGGAGCCATTCTAAGAATCTCTCCAAAACTTGACTTGTTGTCCACTGTTCACCTCCCATGAGAGGTGGTTAGTCACAATGTCTCTGGATGTCATCATAAAGTCCCATAATGCCGATCCTCTCGGGGGGTCTTGCATTGAAAGTACTCTTGAGGGCCAATTGTTATCTAGGTATTTACATTGCATTATTTGACACCATTTATTCTAAGGTTTATAATACATTTGCCAAACTAATTTGGCACCGAAGGCTTTATTTCTTTGTACCAAATCATGTATCCTAGCCCCACCCAAAGATTTCACTTGAGCCATATCTTGCAATGAGATAAGAGGAATTTTCTTTACTCCATTTATGTTTCCAGACCATTAAAATTCTCAAATCAAATTTTGGATAGTCTGAATCACTGAAGGGGGGGATTTTAACATTGAAAGATAATAGTTAGGGATAGCGGACAACACTGTTTTGACGAGAAGAATTTCGCCAGCCAGTGAGAGCCATCTGGCTTTCCAAGCCACAACTCTAGATTTAATTCTATCAATTATAGGAGACTAGTAGCTTGCTTTGTTAGCCCCCATGAAGAAAGGAATACCCAAGTATACAGATGGGAGATGGTCTTGTGAGAACCCCAAAATATTAACAATTCTTATGGAAATAATTTGATTTGTATTAAACAAATATATCTTTGATTTATTATCATTGATTTTTTGACCTGATATAGCAGTATATGTGTCTATTACACATTTGATCTGCTTGGCTTCATTCACATTGGATGACCCCAAAAACAAGGTGTCATCAGTGAATAATGAGTGAGTAACCAAAATGTCTAAATTCCCAAATTTAGTGCCTTGTCAGTGACCAAGAGCATGTTGCCTTTGAATAAATCTGTTGAAAGCTTCTGCCATTAGAATAAACAATACCAGGGATAAAGGATCGCCCTGCCTTATCCCTTGTGTCGAAGAAAAGAAGCCTACAAGGACCCCATTTATAATAACTGAAAACCATGCTCCTGAAATACAAGCTCTAATCCATTTACACCAATTTTTTAAAAATCCAAATTTTTTTAGTACTTTGAAAAGGAACTCCCAACAGACTCGATCATAGGCCTTCATCATATCAAGTTTGATGATGAAATTTGAAGAGTTGGATGAATTAATTGAATGTAAAGCCTCATGGGAAACTAAGGCTCCTTCCATGGTTTCTCACCTAGGGACAAAACCACCTTGCTCATGTGAGACTAGTTTCAGTATCAGATATTGCATTCTCAAATATATGGCCTTAGTAACAATCTTGTAGATAGTTTTACATAATGAAATTGGTCTAAAATCTGAAAAAGTTTTGGGAGACTTAACCTTGGGGATAATAGCTATGTTAGTCATATTGAAATATTTTAACATAGCTTTACTTTTTCTAGATTCTTCAATTACCCCAAGTAATTCCTATCCTATGAAATCCCAATATGCTTGGAAAAATAATGCTAAAAAGCCATCTGGACCAGGAGCTTTATCCGGAGGCAAGGAGAAAACTACCTTCCTGAGCTCATGCATTGTGAAAGGAGCCATTAATTCTGAATTGTCAAATTTTGAGACTAGGGAAGGTATAGCATTGAGAAGATCTTGTGATTGTGCTTCATGGAAAGCTGGCAAAATAGGTGGTGCTAGTAAATTTTGAAAAAATATGACCCCTTCCTCTTGAATTCCCTAAGAATTTGAAATTAGGTGTCCATTTTCTGCATTGTTGATGTTAAAGATACGATTAGCAGCTCTCTTTTGCTTAGCAAAAGCATGGAAATATTTAGTGTTCTTATCACCATCTCTAAGCCACAACTCTCAGGATTTTTGGCACCAATAAATCTCTTCTCTATTACAAAGTTCTTCCCAATCTAGCTGAAGTTTGTTTTGTTTGACAAAATTATCCTTATCCATACCCTGATTGATAGTATTTTCAAGAATTTCCATCAACTATTTCTTAACTATCTCTTTTTCTTTAAAGATATTTTTAAAGACCAGCTCATTCCATTTTTTTATGTGTTTTTTAACACACTTCATTTTTGTTGCAAACTGATGCATTTTTTATTCGGCACAGAATGAAGCACTAACCCACCATTGCTTAAGTAGTGGCAAAAACTGAGGGTGTCGGAGCCACATCCTTTCAAATTTAAAAGAAGGTTGATGCTAAAATACATGATTTGCCAATGGTAAGATTATTTGTATGGCAATGGGGAAATGATCTGAACCTGAACAGGCCATAATTTTAGATTGAAATGTTGTGTTTGATAGATTCCATTCATGAGATACAAGGAACCTATCCAGTCTGATTGCAATTTGAGAGAATTTATCCCTCTTGTTGGTCCATGTGAAGGAACCATTGTTAGGCTCGATGTCCAATAAGTTATTATCCTCTAGAAAGTTGGAAAAATCTTGGACAGTTTTCATGGGAGGACATATTCTGCCATGTTTTTCTGATGGTTTTAAAATAGCATTAAACTCTCCACCTAGAATTATAAGTTGATTATTTTTTGATTGAATGATATGTGTCAATTGTTTCCACAATCTCACTTTGTCTTGTGTTGTTGTGGGACCACAATGATTGAGTAGAATGAAAGAAAGGTCAAACCTCATAATATTCAGTAATTGTCAATTGTCTTGTTGATCTAAGAGCTGACTTTGAATTACTTTGGGATCCCGTAAAACCACAAGGCCACCTGAAGCACCATTTCCCTGTCTGTGAACCAAATTCCACTGAGGCTATTTGTTAATTATTTTATCATAACTCTCTTGAGACAAATTTGTTTCCTGTAACAAGATGATGTCTGCTCTCATAGAATCAAGCTCAGACTTGATTCCACTTCATTTTTCAGAGGCATTTAAACCTCTGACATTCCAAGAAGCAATCCTCATTGCTGACAAGGAGAACCCTTAGTTTTCCTTGTCAATCTTTTAGTGGGTGTAAATTTATCATCCAATGTGGATTGAATGTCTGTTGTTATTTCTGCCTTTATTTTGTCTCCCTTAGGTTTTCTCCCTCTCTTTTTGGGAATCAAACTGTCTTGAGCTTTTTTATTAGGAGATTGTTCGATAGATAGTATTAAGATATGGTCAAATCCCCCCAAAGGGGCAATTTGAACAATCTCATTTGGACATGAATCCATCAATTGACCAGTGTCTACACTGTCCCTAACAATCTCTTTCATCATAGTGCTCTGGAAGGAATTCTAAATAAGGTTACTCTGATCTATATTCAAATAATCCTCGTTGAGCTCATCTGAAAAAGCCTCAGAATCTTGGAGGAAATTTTTCACCCTATCCCCAGTCAAGGAGTCCTTGATAAGCAAGGAGTCAGTTTGAAATTTATGATCAACAAACTTACACAGCTGGCGCTCAACCTTGTCTTCCTCTATGGTCTCTATATCAACTGAAGGCTGAGAGGGGACAATATCAGTGCAAAAATATTGAGTTGAAGGATTTGGATTACTAAAGAACAAGGAGCTTTCCTCTGATACAGTTTCATGGATTATTTTTGTGGCAAGCTCTGTTATCATAGTATCAGTGAAATCCCAAGCCTTAAGTTCCACAACAACATTGCTATGGAATACTATGTGCATATCTATTATATTAGATGGATAGTCCTGAACATTAGGTGGTGAACAATTGTGTTAAGATTTAAGGCGGACTGCTCTGATTGATCACATTGAAAGGTGTTGTTAACTGGGAGACAAAGATGGAGTTGAATGGGAGGATATTGCTTGATCATGAACATACATCTTAATGTGTAGAGGAAGAAGGTGAACACCTTATAAAAATGAAGTATGATCTTGAAATGGGTGAGGGTGAGAAGGGAATTGAAAGTGAGAGTTCTTTGTCAGAAGACTCCTGACTATCCTGTTTGGAACCCCAATTCAAGCATTTTGCAGGATTGGTACAATGATCTACACACACAGACATCCCAAAATGAGATAACGGCTTTCATTAGGAAGTGAAGTGGCCCAGTTTATTCTGAAATTTATGAATAGTATCCTCATTTTGAACAACAATACACTGAGTCCAAACCCCCCATTTTGAGTTAATACTGATTTGTTTTGGCAATTCCTTCGAAGTATCTATAAGGACAAAAACTCTGGAATCATAGTGAGGGAGCTCAAATGGAATAAGATCATGTTTAATGAAGATGCCTTTTTTATTAGCAATGATTTCCACAATGTCAATATCCCTGTACTCCAAAGGCAGTAAAGGTAAAGCAATCTAGTGGGGAAAGAAAAGGCAAGCCTTAGTATCCGGCTTAAAGTTAGGGGTCCAAATCATGGTGTATAATTCCAAGCCTTGACAAAACCAACTCTTATTTTTGTGAACAGAATCCCTACAAGTGGCAGACTCAAAAAGAGCAACAAAGAAACCCGAGTTTGAATCTAGATAGAAAATATCCTTCAGCCCGATCCAAACTTGAGAAGCCCAAGACTTAATATCAGAAAATAACAATGAATTCTTTGAGAGCTTACCAATGAGGGTTGTTTGTCGAAGGAGATCAATTTGATCTTGCAACATATGCTCTGGCAGAGTGATAATGCCTGAATTCTGAGAGGTACGACAGAGTTGTGGTGGAGACATTGCTTGACTGTTCTGTTGTGAAGATGGCTTTGTTTGTTTTACTTGCCAAATCTGCTTTGACTAGTTTGGATTGAAGGGTGCTCTAATCTACGTTCTCTAGGGGATTTCATCACTAAGCGCTCTAGCATGAATCTAATGGCCTATATCGGAACCCTGGGAGCCCGTAATAACACCCAGTGGGGGGGGGGGGGGGGGGGTAATAATCACTGGAGATCCAGGAGGGGTGCCTTCATAAATGTAAAATATTGGTTGTTTCTGACGATTTCTCGCACCTCCCAACCCCTTATGTTTGATATGATGGCCTGATTTATTAAAACGAGACCGGGAAGAATTTGAAAAATTTTCCTGCCCATTCGACTTTTTGAAAAAACCTTGATTTGAAGAGGGAAAATCTTGTTTGGATGAGACCTTAGGCTTTAGAGCAACTTGCCTTGTCGACTTGCCAATCTCAAAGGTAGAAATTTCATTGAATATGGGAGGGTTGATCGTGAGGTAAGAAGAAACGCCCTGTGAGTGAGGTTTTCCATGATGGACTTCTTCGAAAAGCTTCTGACCCTAATGTAGACCTTTATTATTGTGTGTGCAACTTAACATGAAATCTGGGATTAACAAAAAAGGGCTTCGCCGGTTGAATAGTCGCTTTACCTTTGAAAATCTTCATAAAGTCTTTTGCACCTTGCTGAGGCAATGAGTCAGCCTTATGTGTATTTTTTTGAGCAAAGAGAAAAGCATGGAAACCCTTGCTTTTAACTCGATGATCTGGGTATCTTACTAGTTGCACAACAGGAGGACCACAAAAGATGCTTGAAATGTCACAATCAGAGTATAAAGAACTATAGCGAGGCTTGTGGATATGTTGGGAATACTAATCTTGGCTATCCACAACCTGGAATCCCCTTTCATGATAGTATTGTTTGAACTTCTGACTCTGCGACTGCAACTGACGCCATCTTCCATACAGTCCCCATTCTTGCTCACCTGCTCGCCCGCTCGCCATCATTCTTCCAGATTCTTTTGATGCAATTAAGTTGCACAATCAATTAAAAATAAATAAAATAATTAAATAATTTTAATAGTTATGTGAATTGATAAAAACAAGAAATATTACTTTAATTTGAAATTGAGTGAAAGTGAATTAAGTAATTAATTATTAAATTGAAAATCATGTAAAAGGAATATTGATATTAACAAAGTTTAAGGAGTTAAGTTGGCTTCCGGGTTTGCATGGTTGAGTTCGAGTTCTGAGTTCTTTTTCTTTATTAGGAGAATTTGGCTATTATTCCTACACACAGGTTTCAAGAATTGGTCTGGGTTTTGGGAGTAAAAGAATTTTGTTGAAAGCTTGGAGTATTTTGGAATTGTTCAAATTTATATTGTTCCAGATCGATCGGTGTTATTAAGGTAGGGTTTGAATGCTATGTATTCTTTATTTTCAGAAAAGATTATTTGTGTTGTGTCTTCTATATGTAAGGGTTTGATAATAGATGCATTCTTGTGTTTTCATTCATGGGTTTTGCTTAAGAAATTTTTTGGTTGTTCAATTTTGCATAATAAGGGTTAGGGTTTGAATCTTGTCTTTTGGACTCATTGGAAATCCTAGTGTGTGTCTCCCCCAATAAATTTTATTTTATATATTCTTTTTTTTATATTAAAATTTTTAAATTAATAAAAATAATAATTATATATATATATAATTAAATAAGATAATCAATTTTATTTTATAATTAAAAATAATAAATGGTTATTAATAAAATAATAGTATTTGATTTGGTTGATATTAGATTTAGTTTAAATAAGATTTTTAAATCTTGTAATTATATTATTTTAAGTAATTAATAATTTTGGAATCAATTTATTTTAAATGATATTATAAATTAATTTTTTTATTTAATAGAATTTATTTTGGAGATGTAATTATAGTTGTGTTAGTGATTATTTTAATAAATTAATTTTTGTAATGATGTTTTACAAATTAGTTTATTATTAATAAATTCTTATGAATGTTTTCCTTCTGTGATTGTGGGTTAAGAGGGAATCTTTTTACATCATCATTTTTAGGATTGTTACCAAAGGCGGGGTTAGGGAAATGATGTTATGTTTGTTTGTCTTCCATACTTGTTTGACATTTGATTTTGTTATAACCCAACCTTATGGAAGCTCTTGTTTATGTGATGATGTATATTTGATGAAAGTTGGTTATGTGTGTTCCTGTGACATTTTGGAACCAGATCTTGACTTTTATGATTCATGATGATCTATGAGATATTTTTGAGACTTGTGAACTTAGGTGACATATTACCAAGGTGGAGGACCCCAAAATGGGATGTCCAACCTCATAGCTAAACACACATGGAAGCAACAGAGAGAGAGAGAGAGAGAGAGAGAGAGAGAGAGAGAGAATGCAAGATCAATCATTTATTCAATTAGATATATCATACATGTCAGACTGTAAGGCCTTCCTAGTTTAGGTCATACAAAATGAATTCAAATTTGAAAGCTCAGTGCTTCATGATCAGCCAAACTACCCTCCCTTTGAGAGTTCTTCCACATAATTACATTAAATTGAGTACATATACCCAACCACACAACTAGGGTTGACCAAGAATTACATTTCAAAATGAAACATGTATAAAGAAATAAGAGTCGACCACAAAATAGATCACAAGACCATCATAAGAAAGGAGAGAAGGCACGAACATAGATTTAGGTCCACACGTGACCCAACAATCACACACTATGATCACACATGTTAAAAATCAATGAGCAATGATCACACACATAATCTCCAAGGTCAGCCCAGGAAGGAAAGGAACATGCTACCCAAAGCAACCAAAAGAATCCAAACATGAAGGTCATCAATCCAAACATGATGCGATCAAAGGGAAAGGATCCCAAATAGGTCCACATTAAAAAATGATGATTGCAGCCGAAGAAACACAAGAACACGTGACTACAAACAAGATCATCACAAACAGATAACCAAAGGGACAGAGCATGGGCCACAAAGGAAGAAAAACTTGAATAACTCAAATAGCACTGAACCAAATGAGATGTGATCTAGAAGATAAGAACTACAAAGATTCATGAACAACATGTTAAGACTGCAACCAAAATATCTCAAAGATGAAAGATTGTTGCTTCACTCTCTCAGGATGAAATAATTGTTTTGGTTTATGCAAGATTTCCAAGGACCCAAGATGCCCATGCATCATTAGGGTAGGTTATCTAGGTGTTAGAGGGGAAGTGGCTTGATTTGGAGGCATCGGGGCCCAAAAGTGGCTACTTGGGTATCCTTAGTAAGTTACTTAATAAGTGATAATATAATACATTAAATGAAGTTTTAAAATGAATTAATAAGATAATGAATTATTTTCCCATGCCTTGAGTGCTAGTATAGGCTAAGGATGGAGTGGGAGAAGATGCTTTCCCATCTAGTAGTAACAGTGATTTCTGGCATGGTTGATTATCCTTATCTACATGAGAGGATTTTAGGTTCCACATATGATCACACTTGGGAGTTGGAGTCTAGTGAAATTATTCCAAGGGGTTGACATATGTGATGACACTTCCATGATTTCATCTTAGGTTTCCTGCGTGTGTTGGTTGTCTCTAGATTAGTATGTGTACCTTTGTATTTTAAGTTGTACCTTTGAGATAGGAAGCTTTCAGGATCCCTTGCCTAGTACTACATGGTGATTAGTTTTGGTAATGTTATCCAAGTGGGGTCTGATATTATCTCCTTAGCATGATGGGAGTGGAACCACAAGTTTCCATGAGGTCGGGAGGTAGTGATTCTCTTACCATTTGAGACTCTGATGTTCCTATACCAGTGATGGATGATCCTTGTTGCAGTTTCTTCTTATTCTTTCATCCTTGTAGATATTTTCCTATTCTTTTTTTTTGTGTATTTGTACTTTATACTTAGATTATATTTACATACCCTGTGACTTGTGCAGTGGATGTGGGTTGTCATGTATACCTTATAGTTTGGATGTATTCATTTATTCCTTATAAGATGATGTACTTTAATTTCATTAGGTGGAAGATTTATATGATTATTTTACTTAATAGATTCAATTGTATTTATGTAATTCTACGTCAAGGAACCTTGAGATTTGTAATCGGTAATTAAGATTATGTTTGAGTATGTATTGACTTTATATTATTGCTTCAGATTTGTTATTCATTATTGTTTGTAAACTCTTAAAGAAAAAAAGTTATTTTATAACTTAGTAACAGTTTTTAGGTTAATCTCTCCTGGGTTCCCTGGTGGGGCATTACACAAAAAATTACATATTTGAATCCTAATAGCAATATCACAATTTGACTTGTTGTGGAAAATATCTCCTACTTATCAATTGGTGAGCTTAAGGGGATTCATAATAAAT
The DNA here is from genome assembly GCA_027943335.1 of Chamaecyparis obtusa. Classification (NCBI taxonomy): domain Eukaryota; kingdom Viridiplantae; phylum Streptophyta; class Pinopsida; order Cupressales; family Cupressaceae; genus Chamaecyparis; species Chamaecyparis obtusa. The sequence goes on along the minus strand of BSBK01004645.1, from coordinate 1,089,102 downwards.
GGTTCACAAGGTACAACACTTGGTGAAGGTTTTTCAAATGGAGTTGCAAGGACATTGGGTTTAACCATGGAGGAAAATTCATAGTTAAGCACACTCAAGTTGGAGTAGTTTTGGGATGGGTGATCTCCCGAGAAGTCTTGGTGCTTCACCTTTGTGAGCATCAACTAGATCCAATGAGTGTTAAGTGTTCCATTAATTCTCATGAGAGATCGGTTTGTGTCTCCCACTCATCAATTTATGAGCTTAAGGGGATTTATGATAAATGGTTCATAATGCACAACACTTGGTAAAGGTTTTGAAAATGGGGTTGCAAGAAGAGTGGTTTTAACTTGAATGATGGTAAAATGGATTCACCACCATTCAAATGTAGAGGGGGAAATATGAGATCTATTCTCAAAACCCAAATTCCCCAAGGAAGAGATCTGATTTGATCAACCTAGAGGTTAATACACAATCGAATCAATTTGTGGATGAATATGGAAGAGAGAAAGTAAATCTAATATTTCCCTTGTGGATGGATATTATATTTGGAATATATAATAATTAAAATACAAGTACTAACCTCAAATTAGGGCAGATATAGAAAATGTTGAATTATGATGTCTGTGTACACTTTCGGGAAAATTTGAAACTTGTCCTGGACTGCAAATGCCGAGACAGAGAAAACCCATAAATCTTTCCTCAAGATGGCTCATCTTGGGTTTGACGCTCATAAAAGGTCAAATACCATATTCTTTATTTGAAGTCTGATTCAAATTTTGTTCGCAAATCTCAGAAGTTTGTCGAAAAGGGTATCCAAATTCGCTCTCAAATCCAAAATTCTGCACTTGTACCTACACAAAAATGGGGGTTTTTGTTGTATGGGGGGTTTGCCTTGGTCAAACCACAGTTTAAGAATTAACCTTGAAATTGAATTGAAATATATTGTGCACAAACAAAGTAATTGAAAAAAATCACCTTGCTTATGTTAAAGTCCTTGTAGAGGATTCGAATCCTCAAATCCACAAGTAGGAATGCTTCAATGGATGTAGGATGTCTCCAATCAATGGTATTTGATCTTCAACACCAATCTTGACTTGATATTTGCATATGAGAAGGCTTGAATGAATGGAGAAGGATGGATCTTCAAGGGGGGCTCCAAAGAGATTGAATCCTTCAATGGCTAACAATGGATCTCCCTGATGGATGGATGCTTGAACACTTGAATGCTTGAAGACTTGCTTGCACTTGAGAGCTCTAGATGCTTGATTGCAAAACTTGATTATGAGATATGAAAACTTGATGTGAAAATGAGAGAGGAAGGCCCCCTTTTATAGTGATCTAGGGCACACTCCTCTAGATGGGCCACCTTGGAGAATTAAATCCCAATTAGGTCCTCACCTTTAGAAAATATACCTAGAATAAATGCAATTAAATGATTTACCATCTTGAAACCTGAAATGGCCGACCCAGAGGTGGGAAAATAAATCTCTCGAAAGCCCGAAGCCCGAAAATTATGGAAATTGGAATTTTGAAAGAAGGGGTCAAAGTTGAGGTTGGACCTGACCTAGTTAGGGTCGAGCTTGACCCTAACCTAGTTAGGTTTGAACTCAACCCTGACCTAGTTAGGTTCTAACTCGACCCTGACCCTGGCCCCAGGTTGACTCAGAACCAAGTTAGGAGGTCCCGGGGATGCCCAAAAACCTAGAACTGATGCCAGAACATGATAGAATGTCAGTAATAGACATAAAATCCTATGATTATCATGATGAAGGCTAGGAGGATCCATTTCTAAATCCTACCTAGAAAATAGAGCTGTGGAAGAGGGAAATTCAGGAGAATCCTTAAGATCCTAACCTTAATTTCACCTAGAATGAAGAAATCAAGTGCAGGGAAGAAGTGGAAAGCGGGGAGAAAAGCCAAATACATGCAAAGACCCAATCAAGGTGCTTAACATGACCCCAAACCACCTACTCGGAGGGCTAAATGCTCTTATCATGGAAGTGCTTCTGTTTTAAGATGATACATAACCATGGAGGAAACTCTAAAGTTAAGCGCACTCAAGATGGAGTAGTACTGGGATGGGTGACCTCCCTAGAAGTCCTAGTGCTTCTTCTTTGTGAACATCACCTAGATCCAATGAGTGTTAATTGTTCCATTCATTCCCATGAGAGATGGGTTCGCGTGAGTCACTACTCATGAAACATGGGTCAATGATTTTGACTCAAAAAACTACATTGTTGAATCCTAATAGCAATATCACAATTTGAGTTGTCGTAGAAAATATCTCCTACTTATCAATTGGTGAGCTTAAGGGGCTTTCTAATGAATGCTTCATAAGGCACAACACTTGGTGAAGGTTTTGCAAATGGGGTTGCAAACTTGCAAGTAGAGTGGGTTTAATCATGGAGGAAACTTCGTAGTTAAGTGCGCTCAAGCTCGAGCAGTACTAGGATGGGTGACCCCCCAGGAAGTCTTGGTGCTTCACCTTTATGAGCATCACCTAGATCCAATGAGTGTTAAGTGTTCCATTCATTCTCATGAGAGATGGGTTCATGTGAATCACTACTCATGAAACATGGTTCAATGAGTTTGATTCAAAAAACTACATAGTTGAATTCCGATAGCAATATCACAATTTGACTTGTTGTGGAAAATATCTCCTACTTATCAATTGGTGAGCTTAAGGGGATTTCTAATGAATGGTTCATAAGGCATAACACTTGGTGAAGGCTTTGCAAATGGATTTGCAAGCAGAGTGGGTTTAACCATGGAGGAAACTCCATAGTTAAGTGCGCTCAACCTAGAGTAGTACTGGTATGGGTGACCTCCCAGGAAGTCCCTGTGCTTCACCTTTGTGAGCATCACCTAGATTCAATGAGTGTTAAGTGTTCCATTCATTCTCGTGAGAGATGGGTTCATGTGAATAACCACTCATGAAACATGGGTCAATGAGTTTGACTCAAAAAACTACATTGTTGAATCTTGATAGCAATATCACAATTTGACTTGCCGTGGAAAATATCTCCTACTTATCAATTGGTGAGCTTAAGGGGATTTCTAATGAATAGTTCATAAGGCACAACACTTGGTGAAGGTTTTGTAAATGGGGTTGCAAGCACAATGGGTTTAACCATGGAGAAAACTATGTAGTTAAGCGCGCTCAAGATGGAGTAGTACTAGGATGGGTGACCTCCCGGGAAGTCCTTTGTGAGAATCACCTAGAGCCAATGAGTGTTAAGTGTTCCATTCATTCTCATGAGAGATGGGTTCGTGTGAATCACTACTCATGAAACATGGGTCAATGAGTTTGACTCAAAAAACTATATAGTTGAATCCTGATAGCAATATCAAAATTTGACTTATTGTGGAAAATATCTCCTACTTATCAGTCTGCTTTTAGTTTATGTGAAGAAAAATATACTTAAGGTCTGTTTTAGTTCTAATTATGAATGATAATAAAAATTAACAAATCAAAATTCAAAATTCAAAATTGAAAAAAATGGATGGAAATTTTTTATTTAATTAAAATTAGTGTTTGTGAAGAAAATTATACTTAAGATTTATTTTAACTCTACTTATTAATGATAATAAAAATTAACAAATCAAAATCCAGAATTTAAAAAAATGGATAGAAAGTTTTTATTTAATTAAAAATATTAAAAAATTAATTATTTTTAATTCAATTGGTTCTTAAATTAAATTTGATTAGGCTCTTTTCTTGAATTAAAAGTTAGCATTTGAAATATGGATATAACATTTGGATATTCTATAATGACGTTTTATTTCTACTAATTATAAAGTGCAAAAATAGTATATATTTTTAGGTATTTCTATCTTTTGGTCTCACACTTAGATGATGTGTACTAGCCTTTAACTAATTTATTAACATTTTTTTATCTCCATGCTTATATAATCTCTTTGTTCATGGTCACGTGTAAGATTGAATTATCTAACATTGTATTCTCTTTTTTAGTTTGACCTTCTCTCTTGCACATCTTTTAATTTTCACATTGGTGTTTTCAAGACTCAAGTGTTTGAACTTCTACTTAATATGGTAAAAAACATTTACAGAGAAGAAACAAATATTTTAATGAATGTTCAACTTAATTCTAACTATTTGTAATGGAAAAATTAGCATATCTATGCTATTTTCAATATTCTTTTGGGCTCATTTTTACATAATGGTTTTGTACAATTATATATAAATGCATGGTGTATTTTTTTTAAAGGTGGTCTCTTTTTTTAATTTGTCATCCACTAATATACATTCTCACATATATGCAACCATATCTTATTTGTATCATCAAATAATTTCATATGCTTGTCATTATGACTCATTTATTACACCTACCTTTACACTTATGTATATTCATTCTATGTCCTCAAATTCACACTTCTTTGTTCTAGGCCTACCCCTCAATATTTATGATCAATCCCAAACTCAATGACGATCCATAAGTTTAAAACTTAAAATTCAAATTTTATTCTCACTCATTTCATCCCCTCCATGACCCAACTTGGTATATGTTGTGCATGATTTATTATTATGTAAGAGTATTTTATCATTTACTCATGTCTACATTAAGTAGTGGAATTATTTTAGGATTTTTTTTATTTAGAACACAAAAAGGAACATAAAACTACATCAACATTATAAAGCATTTACATGAATGGATAGTGTTGTCTTCACTCATTTTCACCACCATAAAGTCAATCTAATTAGGGGAATCAACCTAGGAGAACACAATCCTTATGATTTGGTGTTCTCCCTAATGTATTTGCAGTACTTAATATCATTGAAAATCAATAAAAACTAAGAAACTCAACAAATTAAAAAGCAAAAGTGAAAAATTACCAAATTAGATCTACAAGTCATGGGGCAAATATACACTAGATATAGAAATGACATAAATACATAGTAGTAATCCGCATTGGACTTGGCATAGCATTTTGATTCCTAGGCAAAGTACAAATAAAGAAGATGAATTTTCAATCTTGAAGTGGGCAGATTTTCATATAATATTAGAGTTATTGCCTAGTTGGCATGTTTTCTCTTATGCATGTTTATGTATCCCTTACTTATTAATTTGATTACGTAAAAATAGGTTTTGAAAGGACCCAAAACCTTTTACATCAAGATTATAGAATAAGCATTAAAATCCCAATAGAATCAGTGCAAAAGCACAACAAAAAAACACCAAAAACTAACGAGTTCTCCCAAAAAAGAGAAAAGAGGACAACAAGAAACAACATGACAACAAAAAGACAGCTAGATAGTCTTCATAAGTTCAACCGCTTGACCATACAACATTTGCATATTTGTTGAGGACACCTTAAGCTCCTCCAAATCTTTATTCTTACTAGCCTCCAACTTTTTAAAGCTCACTTTGGTCCTCTTACTGGGCCCCTGACCCTCCTTAACCTCCTTTGGCGCCTGCTCCCCTCTACTCTGTTCCAGCTTGTCCACAAGGATTCTGACATGCTCAGCCGAGGCCTTAAGAATGGAAAAGCTCTGCTCAACAATATTTCCAATAGTCTTCTCCAGGTGCACAATACTGCTCTCCATTTTATCCATCCTTTTCAACAAATTCCCTCCCTTAGAAGCAATATCTACCTCTTTCATTTTGTCCTCCATAAGTTGGACCTTCTTCATCAGGATCATAATCCCCTCTGCACTGCCAATAACCTCCTTCAAATCATCAATACTTTGTCCCATAGTATTATCACCCAAATTCATCTTACCAAGAGCCCCAACCTCCCGCTAAATGTTCTGAATGTCTTACTTATTGTTATATTCCCTTGCATGTCTTACTTATTCACGTATGTTTTTTGTACCTAACATAGTAATTCTTCAATTTCGTTTATTTCCTTCTACTCTTATATGAGTTTTGTATGTCCTTTCTATGATCTTTGTGTGCTTCTACTCCTAATGATTATCCATCTATGCTCCTATCCTTCATACCTTATTATCATTATCACATGTAAATACTTGAATTTTATCACATGCTTACAATATATTTTGCATGCCTTCTCATGCCCTTATTTGAAGCCTAATTAGCTTCCTTTCTCATTTGTCTCATCTTATGTTGTGGAAATATACTTTCAATGTCATTTTACCCTATTACATTAGGGTCACATACGTCCTGTTGACACCGAAAATTTCAGCTCCTAAAGGAATAGGACGTCAGGGAAGTATAATACATATTGGTCATATTTTATAAATCTCCTTTGATAAAAAGATTAAAATAGATAAAAGGTGTATGCAATTATTGTTTCCACTCTCATGTATTAGGTTGTAAATGTTTTATTTTATGCACATTTGTTTTTAGATATTAATAATTTTAAAAAATAAAAATATGTATAAAATTGGGCTAAAAAGGCGGTGAGAGGGAGTTGAACACTCAACCTCTCGAGCTGACCTTTTACTTACCTATCTAATCTCTCACCCCTTAACCAGTTAGTCTACATTATTCTTCGAAAGGATTAGGAGAAAGTATTTACTTATTTTTATTGTATGTGCAGGTGAGAGATCAAAATAACCTTTCACACAGGGAGTTATCTATCTCTTAATTACATTTTGTAATAATGTGATTATTATCTATTTATATATTGTCTTATTTTTAATGTTAAAAGAAAAAAAGAATGGGGAGAGGGAGTTGAACACTCGACCTCTTGACCCATTCCTTTTTCCTACCTAACTACCCAAAACTACCCCCCCTTACCAACTACTCTACATTATTCTTCGAAAGTATATGTGTGAATAAATATATAAATTTAAGATAATCATATTTCCTTCAAAATAAATTATTAAAATAAATATTGTTTATTAGGGAGAATTTTTGTATGTTATAATCACTTATAATTATTTTTATCCCTAATTTGTGTTTACCCTAAAAACTAAAAATATATGATGAAGTGAATTTATTTGATATATATTAATTTGTTTATGTTTTGATCAAATTTCATATCACTTCCTCATTTTCATATCTTCACAGGTGGATTGATCATTTCACCTTGGTTATAGTTTAACATTAATATTTTGAGGTAAAAAGATTTTAGTGTCATTTTATTATTATGAAATTCTAATCGTGTATGATTTGTAAGTTGATTTCTCATATATTATTAGGGTTTGAGTAATCATTGATTGATTTTTTATGTTTCAAGTCCTTTATCTTAACTTTTACCTTTTTCTTTTACCTTAATTTTAGGGTGTTAGTATTTTCATTTTACCATTTTTTAGTTAATCTTTTATAGGTATGTTTTTAGGGTTACTTTTATAAAGTTAAATCTTTAGGGTTCCCTAATCATATACACTTTCATAATTGTATTATCATTTTATATTTGAAATATTTTATTAGGGCGATTATTTTATCTTAATATGTTAGCCCATTAGTGAATAGATTTTATTTTAGGGCTAAATCTATTTTGCATTAAGTGGGTTTTACTCTTAATAAGTACATTATTTTTTATTTCAAAATAAAAGGATAATTACAAGCATAATGATTTATTTGTCTTATTATGTAAATCCTTCATAATTTAATAATTTTTGGGACTTAAGTATAATTATATTTTTATTTTTATGATATTTAGTTTCAATTAATTATTAATAAATAATAAATAGTTTTTATAAGATCACATCTTACATACATTATTTATTTTATTTTATTTAAGATAAACTAATAATGAGTATTTTTGTGTGTGCAGGAAATATCAATATTGTTATATATGGAACACCAAAGATTACTAACTAAATTTGTACGGGAAATATTTTTAAACAATCATTGTAATAGTTTATTATGCACATTTTAGGGTTAGTTGTGTGATTAGATCCTATGAAAGGGCATGTCCTTTCATAGGAAACTATTGAGATTCATATTTATAATTAATGGATTGTAAACATAAGACACAAATTTTTTTCACAACAAGATACCTTCGAACGGACTGGAATGTAATGGTTTAAGATCTCGTGAATTTTGAGCTATTATTTATAATTAATATATGCAATTTGAATGATGATAGCAAGGTCCGAGGACCTGATATTGTTTCCTTTCGGGCTCTTTAGTTGAGTTAAAAACCATAGGACCTGCATCTATTGTTATAAATTTTAATTCAAATAGAAATTTGTAGGGTGATGGTCTCGTTCTACAGGATGAGTTATCTGAAAACTGTCTCCGGTTATACACAACATTGAATGTATCTGACTCTCTTCCCAATGGATATCAGACACTAGTCTATTTGTTCATTTGATCTTGTCATTTATTTCATTATGTTAAATATATTTCAATCTACTATCTTATTTACAAAGCATTAAATTTAGCTTAGTATTAGTTCATAGCATAAATTTAATATCTAAACACCTGCTAATTAGAATATTAGGTTAATATATCCTCCAGGGATCAGTAGTCCCTTTGGAAGAATTTTTGTTGTTTATGCATATAGTTCGTGCAATTTGATAGTATACCCAATCTAGGCCCACCAGCCTTGGTTCAATCGAACCAGAATAGCAGAGGCACTGATTGTGCCTATTAGTTGGCCTCAAAATGATCAGCATTTTTGAGCCCCAACAAATTGGCGACTCTGCTGGGGACAGATATTAGTGAACGTTAGTTTTAGAACCTCTGGTTAAGTTGTGAAGACTCTACTGGGAACAGGATTTAGAACAATTATTAATTCCTCATGGGAAGTGAGGTGGTGACTCTTAAATTCAACATCAAACAAAGCTTATGTTAGGGAGAAGATCCCTAAAAAACAATTCATTTTCTGAATTGAAACCAAAAAAAAAGGAATAAGAAATCAAAGAAGAAAATGTTGTACGTATCTCCTGAGAAGCAGCCTGATGAAGATAAAGGTCAGGAATTGTCTTGTGAGCAATTCCCAACTTCAGATCATTGTGGCACAAGGAATTATAGTGAATAGAAGTAGAAGGAAAGGCATATGGATGATATAGTTGAAGGGATGATCAGGCTGGAGCATCAAGATAAGGAGATGCTCAGAGCCCTTAGAAGATGATCAGAAGAAACTCTTAGGAGAATAGGAATTGAACGGGAGAACCTTATTTCACCCAAGGGAAGTGATGGCAAAATAGTGAAAGTAAATAACAAAGAAGGTACAGATAGGAGCATGCAGATATCGGTCTATACTCCTCACAAAAAAAATAATGGTCATGTTACTCATGATAATGACAGTAACCCTATGTTTAAAATAGACAAAGAAAGGGGAACCACATAGGACGACAATGAATGGTTCAAAATTATTGATAATCCAATGTGTGATTGGAGTAACAGGTCAAAGGACATTGAGGGTTCCCATGATAATTAGAATAGAATTGGAAGAAATGACAGTGATCAGAAAAATAACCAGGATAATGAACATGAATTGAACAATTTTCAGAGACAACTTGTGCACGATAGAAAAAAGTATAGTTTATTCAATAACATTGATCATCCCTAATATGGTGAAGATTCACGGTACTGGAGAGAAAATAGTGATCATCTTGGTCATAATTTTATTAATTATGGGCAGACTCATAATGAAAAACATTATGACAATATGCAACAAGATGAAGAAGTGGAGGTTCATCATTATAATGGAGATGGATGCCCTAAAATTTATGAGCAAAACAATAATAGTCCTTATCTTCCTCTAAATAAGGAATTATTCAACCCACATTTAATTAATGGAGAACATTACTATAAAAGAGATGCAACAACAAAATATCAAGATGGCCAAAGCTTTGAGAATACTGGCATGTTTCAGCAGTCTGTGCAAGAAAACTTACAATATTCCAACGTCTATGAGCCGGAAGTAAGGTTTATGGGCAGCACATTAACAATTATCAAATGAATGATGTACTAGATCAGCAACATTGCTTCAAACAAAGGTCTGGGGTATTGCACCAGAATGTGTATCAACTTGCGTGAGAGGATGCACTGCAGTCTGAAGCCCATGCTCAGCCTGATGAAGTATATTATCCATGTGACCAGTTGCACAATTCCAAACAGGAAAAGGTGGAAGGTGTTGAGGCACATAACAGAACATGCGACAATCAATCCAAGTACACACATGAACATCAATGAATTGATACAAAACACCCTAATTTGTATATACATAAGGATAAAGGCATGCAAAATAAGCACCGAACTGAGTAGCCAAACTATTTTGCCAGAAGTCAGCATGTCAATGAGCAAGCTAGACAGGAAAATATACTAGGCATGAGGTAGTCCCAAATGTATAATATGCGGCAGGTTGATGTGGTAACACATAACAAAGGAAGAGATGAATACATTCGTGACTTACAGGAACCATACATGCAGTATCCAGATGAGTACATGCATGGCGTAGGTGATAGGAATATATAGATCAAGGGTAATGCCCAAAAAGGCCAAATATTACAACAGTATATTAATTCATGTGAAGGCCAAGACAACGGTTGTGAGCACGCACAGAAGTTGGAAAAGCACGAAGAGTATAAAATGAAACCTATTCATGCACATCAAAATAAGTATGATATGAATTATCCAGATGCCTATATGCGAGATATACATAATAAAGGTTCGCAACAAAACAATAGTGCGCATCAGCAGCAAGTTATGATCCCGTCTGGCTTGTGTAACATTGGAACGCATTATACTAAGGATGATAATCTGCAAAGTGATAGTACAAATCCATTTTTACTAAGGGATAATAAACCGCGGGACTACCCTTATATACCCACGCATAGACAAAGAAAGGAGTAGCGGATACCTGATGCTATTCATCCAGATTTCGTATGTTAGAAGCAAAAAAATTTGAAGAACAGAATGCATATAATGAAGGTGACAACCTGCCGTCAGAGTGCTTGCGCAAGCAACCATATAGGGTTGCGCAAAGCCAACACTATGTTGATAATAATATGCAAGATGGAGAGTTATGTAGGACACGTGAGCAGCTCCTGAAAGAAAGTAAAAGTTGTTTTAACCTTGTGCACAATAGACATTATAAAGTAAACAATAATGTATATGCCCAGCCATGTGGATACAACAATATACGGGAGCAGCATGATGTAAAAGTCACGCAAAATATGGGTGGTAAACTATGTAATGGAACAAACAATAACCTGTTTAGGTATGCGCATGAACAAAATGATAATTAGCAAAGAACACATGAGCAGTTTGCTGGTCTTGCGCAAGACCAAGAGAATGGGCATCAAGTGTATAACACGTGGAAGAGTGAGAAGATTCCCATGCAGCCCCAGAGAAATTCTGCAGCTCTTTCACATGATGAAGAGGGTGTAAACGAGCAATACAATGAACAACCAAACAAATATCCCTTTGTTTACGCAGAATATAAAGAAAAATGAAATATGCATAACACACATCATGGATATAATAAAATTCCTCAAAGAATTTTAACACAACCGCATTTTAATTTTGGAAGTGAGATGAACAAGCGAAAATCATTCCAAAATGATAGTGATGTGTATTATCAAAAGGAGGATGCTCACCATATTGCGCAGGGTTAGGAGAATATAATGCAAGTAGCTTCTAATATGCGACAATCTATTAATGCACGCCCCCCAGTCAACAGTTTATATGATATAAAGATTCACAATGAAAAATTTAATAGTAAATTTGATGGATCACTGAATACACGTAATGTGTATCATGATGATAATTTAAAAAATATATCTCCTAAGCAGCGACATAATCCACAGCTTGCGCAGAAAGAAGCTTATCAAAACAACAACAATGGAGCTTTCTAGCACTTGCAAAATAATTTGCGGTAGTATATTGACATGGAAAATGATGATTATCATTGTGCTAAAAAACAACAATCAGGTAATATTTGTCAGTCTATGGTTAACAAAGATGATTTTTTAAGGAATACTTTTATGCATCATGATAATGAGCAACACAATGTGTTGGAAAACAAATATAACCATGAGCAGCATGAGCGGCAAAATAGTGAATATGATATTCACAATAATAGTCAATTTGATAAAACAAAAGATGGATATCAAATGCATGATGCACAACGGAAGTATGGTGAGTGTGCGAAAGTTAGAAATAATTGTATGCCAGATGGTGTTTACCAACCTAGGCATGGTAAAGATGATTATGGAAATACAAATATTCATTTATAGCCAGACAGTTATTTTTATAATGGAATGAATGAAATGCATAATCAATACATTGAGAAAGAAAATATATATAATCATGATCAGAATTATGGAGAATATACACATCTAGGAAATTGTGTACAAAGACAAAATGGTGCATAGTTTTTGGATACCGACGTGGATTACCCAAACAAGCATTATGAAAATTATGAACAAGACATTAATAGTGATAATGAACGTCATTATCTAAAAACACAATATCCTGGAGTTACTGTGCAATACCAAAGGATTGATGGACAATCTTATGAAGATAGATATAATTTACAAAGTGGTATTGTACCCCATCATACACACAGGCAAATTTATCCAGGACAAAATTATTATGGTAATCCTCATCCTGGAAGAGCTCAGACACAACAATGTTATGCACAACAAGCAACCTAGAAACCTAGCTCATCAACAGTATTAATGAGGGTTGTTAAATCAAATGAGTATGGCTTAGCAGCATCACAATGGCCAATGTGGTAATCTGGAAAATCAATACCAGAGAGGTAACCCTATGCCCCAAGATCAATATTGTCAGAATAATAATAATAATAGAAATTTATTTGATGCCAGATTCCAGGAAGTAAATGAGAGATATAAACCATTAGATTTCTCAAATGTAATGTGTTGTCCTGATCCTATACCAAATAAATTGAAGACTGTTATTCCTAAGTTTACTAGTGATGGATCCCAGTTGGCTGAACAACATGTCATAAATGTAAAAAAACATTGTTTATGAATTTGACATCACTCATGAAGATGTGTGCATGAAAATGTTAGTTCTTTCACTCAAGGATGGTGTAGATGAGTGGTACAGAAATTTGCTAGATAGATCAATTGCTAGTTGGTAGAACTTTGTTGATCAGTTTATGGAGGAGTTTGGGGATCACAAAGATCCATCCTTTGCAACACATGAATTAACCACTATGAGGAAAAATGTGAATGAAACAGTAAGGGAGTTTAATAAAAGATTTAATAGGGTGTTGAATAAGATTCCAAGGGATATCCACCCTGTTGATCCTTTCCTAATTACTTTTTATTTGAAAGCTTTTGATGTCAAGATGAATTATGAGATAAGGTCTCATAACCCAACAACTTTACAGCAGGCTTTCAAGATAGCATTGAATATTGAAAACAATAGAATAGCTGCCAGAAGAATTGATAAAAGAAGTGATCCTAAGCTATTCGATCTTGCAGTCTTGAAAAAGAATAGTGAAAGTGATAAAATGGATGAATTAGTAGGTTTGATGAAGAATTTGCAACCAAACAGAAGTTATTTTTAACCAGGAAGACATGATAGAAATTTCAATAGAAATGATATATACAGGTTATAGGACATGCCTTATCATACAAAATGGAAAGATGGAAGGCCTTTAAAAAAGCAGATAGACACTCTAGATCCTCTCAAGAAAAATAATCATTTCATAGGGGATGAGTTGTCATGTGAAATTTGTAAAATGCCTCATCCTCAGGATCAATGACTTATAGCACAAAAGGTTCTAGAGGAAGAAAACCAGGGATATGAAGAGAGGCCTGTGATAAACGCTCTTTCATCCACACCCTTTTGGTCAGGAGATAGTGATGATTCAAATGGGGAATATGTGCCAGACAAAAGTTATAGGAGGTTGGGATACCAACAAGAGCAACAAGTCTTCTTAGATGATGATAGGGGTCTAGTTATTAGGAGGACAACAAAAGAAGAAAGAGAGGCTTACACTGTAGCAACAATAGAACAAGTGCTTAGCAAATATCACTTGAGGAATAGGAATGTGAACTCAAGAAATGAACAATTAGTAGGGATGTATAGATTCTGAGCAAGAATGCTGAGATAAAGAAAGCAAAGATAGATGCCCCTAAGAGGCATGTTGATCAAACATCGAAGATAAGCAAACCCATGGACAAATAGGGCAGTGGTAAGGAAATTTCAAACTGTACTTCATTTATGTCTCAAGCATTATCTCAGGTGAAACTTTCTATCCCTCTAATGGAAATAGTTAAATTAACTGATTGCAGGAATGAAATGATCAAGTTAATAAATGATGTTGTTAAAAAAGATGCAAAGGAACAAAATGATGATGAAGAATTACTAGTTGTTTACCTAGGAACTTCTATTAATGAAGAAGCTACTAAAGTAGATCCTTTCTTTCTTACTTTATTGATAAACAATAAATTGGTTAAAAATTGTATGTTAGATGGGGGCAACGATTAATATTATGCCTCTTGGAGTAATGAAATAATTAGGAATGAATGTGGATACTACTTATGGAAAGTGTTATGCTATGGACAATAGGTCAGTTCCAGTTATTGGAATAATGAAAAATGTTTAGTTTAAGTTCCCTTTGTGTCCTGAAAAATCTTATAAAATAGACATTACTATTGTAGAAGTACCACCTAGTTATGGAATGCTATTATCTAGACAATGGTCTAATTTAGTAGGTGGAAATATTCAACTAGATCTATCTTATGCTTCTATCCCAGTGAATGACAAGGTTGTAAGGATCGATAGAGAACCAAGATCTACTTACATCATTGAGGGTGTTGATCCAAGCCAGGTTACACACTTTTGCCACACCGACATGGAGAATTTTCAGGTAAGAATTCATAAAAACCTCATTAAAAATACTAGTCCTATTGAAATATGTGCCAAGGAAAATAATGATCTCATTTGGAAAATGTTTTTTGATGGATCATGTAGTAAAAATGGTAATGGAGTAGGTGTAGTGTTTATATCCCCAAATGGGAAATCTTTTAAATATTCCTTTTTGTTATCATTTGAATGTACTAACAACACTGCAGAATATGAAGCGCTCCTACTAGGTCTCAAAATAGCAGGTAAGCATGGTATCAAAATTCTTTCTGTTTATTGTGATTCTAAATTAATTGTATCTCAGATTAGGGACAAGTTTATTACTAAGAATCATATCTTAAAAAGGTACAAAAATGAAGTGTGGGATTCAATAGAAGTTTTTGATGCTTTTTCGATAACATGGATAGATAGATCTCAGAATATTCTTGTTGATTTCATGGCTAACCTAGCAGTTAAGCATAATGACATCCCATGTGAAGATATTGTGTAGATAGAGATCAAACCAAGGCCATCAATACCTGATAACGTTCATAATTGGCAAATCTTTGATAACGATAGAGACATCATAAAGTTTCTTGCATGTGAGGAAAGGTACGAAGATCAATTCATTGATTTAAATGCTTATGTTGAAACTATAGAGGAAAATGATACTTTATTTGGAAAAGATGTAATTCAACTTAAAACTAATAAAATTCCTAAAGGACTGGTTACACTAGAAAAGATGTTTGATAGGAAAGAATCTAGTGATAAGGTTAAAATGGAATGTACTAATATAGAGGAAGTAGAAAAGATAAATTTAGGAAATGAACACACTCCTAAAGAAATTTTCATTGGTAAAAAGTTAACTCCTAAGATTAGATCTAATATAGTTAGTTTATTAAGAAAGTATAGACATGTGTTTGCTTGGTCCTATGACGATCTTAAGGCTTATAGAGAAGACTTGTTCCAAAATGAAATACCCTTAAAACCTAATGCAAAGCCCTTTAGACAAAGGCAAAGACCGATCAATCCAACTTTGGCTCCTAAAATGAAAGAGGAACTCATTAAGATGAGGGACATTGGTATTATAAAGCCAACTAGACACTCTACTTGGGTTTCAAATTTGGTACCTATTAGGAAGAAGAACGAAGATATTAGGCTTTGTGTGGACTTCAAAAATCTGAACATATCTTTGTTAAAGGACAATTATGATTTACCAAACATGGAAGCATTATTACAGAAGGTCACAGGAAATGAATTATTGTCCATGATGGATGGGTTCTCTGGGTATAATCAGTTTAAAGTCAAAGAGGAGGAACAATACAAAACATCATTCACTACGTCGTGGGGTACATATGTTTATGCAAGAATACCCTTTGGGCTTATGAATGTAGGAGCTACTTTTCAGAGGGCCATGGATGTGGCTTTTGAGGATTTCATTGATATTATCATGGTAATATATCAGGATGACATCATAGCTTATTCCAAGAAAGTAGAAGATCATTACAAGCATTTAGAGAAGATTTTCAAAAGGGCCCTTGAGTATGGAGTATCCTTAAACCCTAAGAAGTGTCATTTTGGGGTTACTGAGGGTAAACTCCTTGGTCATATAGTTTCGAAAGAAGGAGTCAGAATAGATCTAGAAAGAATTGAAGCAATTGATAAATTTTAGATCCCTAAAAACATTAAGGGAATACAATATTTCCTTGGCCAGATCAACTTTGTAAGACGGTTCATCCCAAATTTTTCAGAAATCATAAAACCTATTGCAAAGATGTTAAAAAAGGGTGCAAGTATAAATTAGACAGATGAAGCTTTAGAAGCATTTGCAAACATTAAGAAAGCAACCAGGGAAGCGCCAGTTTTGAAGTCCCCTGATTTTTCAAAACCATTTCAGTTGTTCTCCTTTGCTTCTTTCCACACCATAGCAGTAGTCCTGTTACAAAAAAATGACAAAGGATATGAACAACCAATAGCATTCTTCAGTAAAACTCTACAACTTTCCAAACTAAATTATGACATACATGAAAAGCAAGCCTATGCATTGGTCAAATCAATTAAAGCATTTAGAACCTATCTGGTTGGGGCCAAAATCATGGCATACGTACCTAATGCAACAACTAAGGATATCTTAAGGCAATCAGAGGTTACAGGAAAAAGATGTCAATGGATAAATCAAATTCAAGAGTTTGACATTGAAATTCAGATCACTAAGTTAATCAGAGGACAAGGATTGGCTAAGCTTATGGCATAAACAAATCTGGATGTTGTGCAAGTAAACCAAGTAGATTTAGAAAGGGCAGAAATGAGTATCGAGCATTGTCCATGGTACACAAATATAGTATATTTTTTAAAACATATGAAGTGTCAAGAAGGTCTAAATGATAATCAGAAAAGAACTATAAGGTTACAAGCATTTAGATATGTGCTAATCCAAGGAGACCTATATTGGAAAAATAATGATGGTATCCTCCTTTTTTGTCTAGACACCTATCAGGCCAAGTCAGTTATTAAAGATTTACATGACAGGGTGTGCGGCGGTCATTTTTCGGCTAAGACAACAACTCACAAAATATTGAAAGCTGGGTATTACTGGCCTCATGTCTTCAAGGATTGTTATGATTGTGTAAGAAAGTGCAAGTCATGTCAAAAATTCTTTGGGAAATTGAAATACAATGGTGCTTTACCCCTTATTCTGTTACAAATTGAAGAACCTTTCAAAATGTGGGGAATAGACTTTATTGGTGAAATTGCAGATGCTTCAAGTGGAGGACACAGATGGATATTGGTTGCGACAGACTATTTCACAAAGTGGGTTGAAGCTATACCCACAAGGCAGGCTACTAGCAAGGTGGTCATCAAGTTTTTGACGGAGAACATACTGACCAGATTCAGAGTGCCTTATAAGATCATTTGTGATAATGGCATGTGTTTCAGATTTAAGGAATTTTTAAAATTTTGTGAAAAATATGGCGTAAATTTATCTTATTTGTCTCCATATCATCCTCAAGGAAATGGTTAGGCAGAATCAAGTAATAAGAACATACTAAAGATTATCAGAAGAATGTTGAGTAATAACAAAAAGGCTCGGGACTCTAAACTAAATTTAGCCTTATGAGCGGATAGAGTAACAGTGAAAAGATCAATAGGTTTTTCCCCTTATGAGTTGGTATATGGAAAACAAGCAAGGTTACCATTGAACAATCTATTGCCAGTCTACAAATTCATTCAGGAGGAAGAGCTTGAAGATGTAAACTTTATGGAAGACCGGTTAAGCCAGCTATTAGAATTAGATGAAACAAGAAGATTGGCACAAGAAAGGAATCTTCATCAACAACAACAGATCAAAACTCTTCATGATAAAAGAGCGTTAGATAGACCTCTCAAAGAAGGCGACTGGGTATTAAAATGGAATGCGAAAGACCAAGACAAAGGAAAACATGGTAAGTTCGAGGCATTGTGGCTAGGACCTTACATGGTGGTTTCGAAAGCAGGTGAGAATTCTTATTATTTGCAGGATACTGATGAAGTAATTTAGGAGTTCCCTACTCACGGTCAATATTTCAAGCCATTTTTCTCTTAAAACAGGAAGTATTCTCTAACTTGTATATTATTAGTTTTATTTTCTTTTAAAGCATCATGTTTCTTTTCTCACTATGGTCTGCTTCTCTAGAGATAACTAGGATCTCGCTGCATCCAAACATGAATGCACATCCCCAATAAGAGCCACCGTTGACACCAAAAATTTTAGCTCCTAAAGGAATAGGACGTCAGGGAAGTATAATACATATTGGTCATATTTTATAAATCTCCTTTGATAAAAAGATTAAAATAGATAAAAGGTGTATGCATTTATTGTTTCCACTCTCATGTATTAGGTTGTAAATGTTTTATTTTATGCACATTTGTTTTTAGATATTAATAATTTTAAAAAATAAAAATATGTATAAAATTGGGCTAAAAAGGCGGTGAGAGGGAGTTGAACACTCAACCTCTCGAGCCGACCTTTTACTTACCTATCTAATCTCTCACCCCCTAACTAGTTAGTCTACATGATTCTTCGAGAGGATTAGGAGAAAGTATTTACTTATTTTTATTGTATGTGCAGGTGAGAGATCAAAATAACCTTTCACACAGGGAGTTATCTATCTCTTAATTACCTTTTGTAATAATGTGATTATTATCTATTTATATATTGTCTTATTTTTAATGTTAAAAGAAAAAAAGAATGGGGAGAGGGAGTTGAACCCTCGACCTCTCAACCCATTCCTTTTTCCTACCTAACTACCCAAAACTACCCCCCCTTACCAACTACTCTACATTATTCTTCAAGAGTATATGTGTGAATAAATATATAAATTTAAGATAATCATATTTCCTTCAAAATAAATTATTAAAATAAATATTGTTTATTAGGGAGAATTTTTGTATGTTATAATCACTTATAATTATTTTTATCCCTAATTTGTGTTTACCCTAAAAACTAAAAATATATGATGAAGTGAATTTATTTGATATATATTAATTTGTTTATGTTTTGATCAAATTTCATATCACTTCCTCATTTTCATATCTTCACAGGTGGATTGATCATTTCACCTTGGTTATAGTTTAACATTAATATTTTTAGGTGAAAAGATTTTAGTGTCATTTTATTATTATGAAATTCTAATTGTGTATGATTTGTAAGTTGATTTCTCATATATTATTAGGGTTTGAGTAATCATTGATTGATTTTTTATGTTTCAAGTCCTTTATCTTAACTTTTACCTTTTTCTTTTACCTTAATTTTAGGGTGTTAGTATTTTCATTTTACCATTTTTTAGTTAATCTTTTATAGGTATGTTTTTAGGGTTACTTTTATAAAGTTAAATCTTTAGGGTTCCCTAATCATATACACTTTCATAATTGTATTATCATTTTATATTTGAAATATTTTATTAGGGCGATTATTTTATCTTAATATGTTAGCCCATTAGTGAATAGATTTTATTTTAGGGCTAAATCTATTTTGCATTAAGTGGGTTTTACTCTTAATAAGTACATTATTTTTTATTTCAAAATAAAAGGATAATTACAAGCATAATGATTTATTTGTCTTATTATGTAAATCCTTCATAATTTAATAATTTTTGGGACTTAAGTATAATTATATTTTTATTTTTATGATATTTAGTTTCAATTAATTATTAATAAATAATAAATAGTTTTTATAAGATCACATCTTACATACATTATTTATTTTATTTTATTTAAGATAAACTAATAATGAGTATTTTTGTGTGTGCAGGAAATATCAATATTGTTATATATGGAACACCAAAGATTACTAACTAAATTTATACGGGAAATATTTTTAAACAATCATTGTAATAGTTTATTATGCACATTTTAGGGTTAGTTGTGTGATTAGATCCTATGAAAGGGCATGTCCTTTCACATGAAACTATTGATATTCATATTTATAATTAATCGATTGTAAACATAAGACACAATTTTTGATCATGAGAAGATACCTTCGGATGGACTGGAATGTAATGGTTTAAGATCTCATGCCTATTCTTTGTATAGTTTTTTATGTTCAATTGATTTCTCAGATTACTCTTAGTCAGGGTACCCTACTGTGTTTTCAATTTTGAGCAATTATTTATAATTAATATATGCAATTTGAATGATGATAGCAAGGTCTGAGAACCTGATATTGTTTCCTTTCAAGCTCTTTAGTTGAGTTAAAAACCATAGGACCTGTTGCATCTATTGTTATAAATTTTAATTCAAATAGAAATTTGTAGGGTGATGGTCTCGTTCTACAGGACGAGGTATCTGAAAACTGTCTCCGATTATACACAACATTGAATGTATTTGACTCTCTTCCCAATGGATATCAGACACTAGTCTATTTTTTCATTTGATCCTGTCATTTATTTCATTCTGTTAAATATATTTCAATCTACTATCTTATTTACAAAGCATTAAATTTAGCTTAGTATTAGTTCATAGCATAAATTTAATATCTAAACACCTGCTAATTAGAATATTAGGTTAATATATCCTTCAGGGATCAGTAGTCCCTTTGGAAGGATTTTTGTTGTTTATGCATATAGTTCATGCAATTTGATAGTATACCCAATCTAGGCCCACCAGCCTTGGTTCAATCAAACCAGAATAGCAGAGGCACTGATTGTGCCTATTAGTTGGCCTCAAAACGACCAGCATTTTCGAGCCCCAACACATCCTCCATGAAATTCTATGCTTTCATTATCACATATTTCTCCTAGAGCTATCCTACTAGATTGAGGGCATCTTTCCTTCACATTCTCTATTATGCATTAATTACCCATATTTTTAAATTATAGATATTATAACTTCCTCCATATAATGTTATGCTTAAAAGGCTAAATTTTGTACCTTTAGTTATGTTACCACTTAGGTTCTCATACCTTCCTTATACCATTATGTGTTCATTCCCTTAGAACCACATTGGGAGCATATGCCCAACTAGTTTCATATGTACTCACACAAGAGTACCTAGCCATTGAATTCATCAAACTATTCTTTTTTACCTATAACCTGGATACATTTGTGTACCTTCATAAGTGTCCCTAGTCCATATGCTTGTCATTTCTTCATTCAAGTGATTTATCATTTATTTCTTTGTCACATGGTATATATATTATGCTCATTACTTTACATAAGATGCATGCTTCTATGCTTAGCTTTTATTTTTAATTTATTTATTATTGTTCACCTTCCAATTTGCATCAAATGGATGTGATCAATTAAATGGGTGTTTTTTCCTAGATACCAAGTCTCTTATGTTGATCTTGCAAAAAATCACACATACCAATATAAAAATTCATCATTATCACGTAGAAAGGAAACACCTAATGTGTTGTGCACTTCTTGTTTAGGAAACAAATATAACCCTATTGTATCCTCTATCTCTCATAACCATTTACAATTGTAATTTATTTTTACTTGTATAATAAAAGCTACTTGTTGTATATATTTTATTTATTTTGTTTGAAATTGATGGACTTCAACCAAAGAGGTACATTAATAGTACTTGTAAGTAGTTACAATCCTTATGTAGGAGGTTTTATGTAATGGAGAGGATCTTATAAGTTATCACAAAATGAAACGTCAAAGAACACATTGAAACAAGAAAGACTTGCTAAAACATGAGCTTTAGGCTAACATGAAGAGGAAAATTGAGACATTTGTTTGGAAAATTAGTACAAAGAGGGTAGCTACTGTAATCACTTGAAAATGGACAAAGACAATTAAGTAATAAATCAAAGAAAATCAAGGCAAATTAGAGTGCAAGATTTTATCAGAATTTTTTTTGTTAATCAATCAAATGGGGCATCGCATCAAAATGTATCTGTAGACTAGGATTTGAGTGTGCACCTAAACCTGTTTTGAAGGCCAAAGACAAACAAACGTCATAGCATATAATCAAATCAAATTTAATGGTAAACAAACTAAAATCAAAGCCACCTCAGTTTAAGCCTAAAACGGATGCGCCCATGCACCATTTGATATGCTTGGATATAGATGGATGTGGGTGTGCAAACTCAAGCACTTGGAGCATGCAAATTAGGATGATTTGAGGATCAAGAAGACCCAAAATGACACAAAAATAGGTATGAGGAACCTATTTTGCCTCAAAGGCCTCAAGAACACACAAATATGCAAAGCTAAATGAATGAATTAAGATTGATTAAACAAGAAATGAATCTATGTTAATCCAATTAAGCTAATTTAGATGTGATTTAAGCTTGGAAATGATCTAAAATGATGAGTTTATGCTTATGCTAGAATGAAAATGACATTATAACTTTGCTATTGAGTTTAAGAGTTGAAAGATGATTTGCCTTAGGAAGTGAGGGTATTTATAGGAAAAGGGAAGGGCTTGGTTTAAAAGGATGAGTCAAAGTTAGGGCTAAGGTTAGGGTTGAGTCAAGGACAAGTGTCCTGACAAGTGTCAAGGGAGGATTGAGTTGAAAGTTTGAGGGCATGTGCACAATTTGGTAAATGTGCCCAAGGCCAAGAGGTGGCAAGGAAGGGATAAGAAGGTCTTAAATGCATAATGAATGCATGTAAGAAAGATAAGGAAGGCTTAAATGCATCCTTAAATGCATTTGCAAGAGGTGGCCAAGAGGTGTCAATCCTTGTTGACTAAGGAGGATGACTAAGAGGAGGTTAGCATAAGTTTTGGTAAACCTTTTGCTAATGGAATGTGACAAGATTAGAAAGGGGATTAGGATTAGGATTAGGAGAAAGGGATGGGCAAGTGGCTTTTGGTGAGATTTAGATATTTATTAAAGGTAAATTTAATAAATATTAAATATCTAGGCTTAGGGTTTGAAGGGACTAGTTTAGGGATTTGACCCATTTAGAGGAAGGTTTAGGACTTTCTAGAAGAGTTTAGTGCTCTTTAGAATTTTGGCCAACTTTGGGATAAAAAATAAATTAATTTATTTTTGAAATTTTTTGGTCAATTTATTAATTAAATAATTAATAAATTAGGGATAATGTCCAAATGACATTTTTAGGCTAGATTCCTTAATTAAAGATTTTTAATTAAGAGAGGGATTTAATGGCATAAAAATAAATAAATTAATTAAATAAATAATTAATTAATAAATGATGATGTCATCAAGGATTTTCAGAAAATAAAAATAATTTATTTTCTGAAGAATTTTTTGGTGTCTACATTTTGCCCCTCTTTGATGCGATGCCGCAAGTGGCATGGCGTCAAAGACAAGAAAACAAGATGCCAAGGCTAGAATCAGAAGAAGAGGGTATGACGCGCGGGGGGATTGGAAGAAAGAGGATACATGCCCCGGTGGGACAAAATCATGGAAGATGCGCCCAGTGGGACAAGGAGAAAGAGGGATTACGCCCTGGGATAGAGTGTGCCCGACGGGACGAGGAAGGAAGGGCCTAGGAAGAAAGGGGAGATAAATAACCTCACTTCTATAAGCAAAAGGTGGATGATATGCAAGATGAGATGGAAATGCAAGATGCAAGATGCAGCTGTATGCAAAGATGCAAGATTAATCTATATGATAAATGCAAGGGACCAGATAGCTCCAAGTGCAAACGGGAGTGCACAACCTAGATTTAATATAGCTATGTTAGAGACCTGCCAAGGATACTGGGATCACGAGGCCTGTCAACAACGTCGCAGAGGACTAACGAGGACTGATGCTAAACAAACACACAGGGTTGCCCCAACATCACACATGAAGCGCAGAGGTGACATGGCGGAACCGATGCTGAAGGAACCACAAACACACAACTGACTCACAGGCAGAAGCGAAAGATCAAAAGACCTTGCCCCAGATTATCCGCACACGCAGCACACCGTGATATAAAGAATCGTGGTGACCCTAGTGGGATAAAGAGAAGCCAAAAAGATTAACAAGACCCAAAGGACAAAAAATCCAATATCAAAATGATAACTCCAAAAAGACATCCTTTGCCAAGGAGAGAGATTAGGTTTGATTGATGGTGGGAAGATTGGTCGGACAGGAGGAATGATATATCCTCAAGGACCAGGATGGAAGATTAGGTCAGACAGGAGGAACGATATATCCTCAAGGACCCATGGGTTGGTGAGAGAATAAGTGTAGTTGTTCGCTGGCAAAAGCTGAAGTTCAAGGAATAATCAGGATGAGCAAGGATAAGTCAACAATTGATGTTGCTAAAGCACAAGGCCCGAGTGGGACTAAAAGTTTTCTGAGGCTGGGGATGGGACAAGATATTTGATCAAATGCTGCTGTAGGACAGACAAAGGTTATGTACAACAAGGAGGAATGATATGCACAAGGGATATGTACAGAAGCTCAGGATTGGGGATAGGAAGATCGCACTCGGCGGGACTCTCACTAGGACGGAGACAAGAAGGATAAATACAGGGAGGATTGCGCTGTACAGGAAAGGGATAAGGATATGGTACAAGATATGGTACAAAGCTTTGGAATAGGATATGGATTGCAGATGGGTTGGAGGAAGATGGAAGCTGAATGCTTGGAAGATAGGGGAGATGGAACTGCTGGGAGATCTGTTAAGAGATTATGGATGGAGGAAGAGGACGGTAGCTGAAAGGACAACTGAATAGATAAATAGCTCAGTTTACTATGTTGGCACCTGTTTGCCAGGTTTTCACCAACATACTTGTCCAAGGCGCTTGAATTGCCAAGTTTTCACCGTTGGACGATTATTTTCTCTTTCTCTTTTCTTCTTTTTACTTTTTTGCTTTTTTGCTTTTTTGCTTTTTTGAATGTTTTTGGATTTTCTGATATATGCAGGATCAGGTTCAGGCATAGAACCTCTTCAGATGGATGATGTTGATAGGATCATTCAAGAGCTCGCCTTCTGGTGTTGATAGCTGATAGGCTCCTGAGCCAAAGGATGCGGTGACAACATAGGGGCCCAACCAAGTAGGCTCAAACTTGCCTTTCTTTTCTCTATTTTCTAGGACCTTCTGATTTTCTTTAAGGACCATGTCACCGACTTGGAATTGTCTAGGATGGACCTTTTTGTTATAACTCCTTTTGAGTCGATTCTGGTATGCAACCAGGTGATCGTAGGCTTGCTGTCTCTTTTCATCTAGCAGATCTAGCTGTGTGAGCCGGGCCACATGATAGTCTTCATCAGTTGTATAGTTCTTCATGGAGACGCGCAAGGATGGAAGCTCGACCTCGATCGACAGAACGACTTCAACACCATATACAAGGGAGTATGGGGTGGTGCCTGTGGGAGTGCGATAAGCCCAGAGGGCGGGATTAATTTAGAGATGCCAGTCACGACCAGAATCATTGACAATCTTCTTGACAAGCTTCAAAAGTGTTTTGTTAGTTGCTTCAGCTTGGCCATTTCCTTGAGGGAAATATGGACTGGAGAAACGGTGATGGATGTGGAGTCTGGCACATAGATCATCCACATGCTGGTTTTCAAAAGGTGTGCCATGGTCTGTGAAGATGGTAGATGGTATGCCGAAGCGACAAATGATATGATAGAGGATGAACTTGGATATTTGGATGCCAGTAGTAAGGGTGAGCAGAATCGCTTCAACCCATTTGGTAAAGTACTCTGTGGCTGTTATGATATACTTGTGTCCATCCGAAGAGAGGGGGGTGATCAAGCCAACGAGGTCGAGGCCCCAACATGAAAAAGGCCACGGTGGTGCAATAGGTTGTAGATCCTGTGCTGGTGCATGTATCAAATTGGCATGCTATTGACATGGGAGACATTTCTTGACAAATTCACACGCATCATGTTCCATTTTTGGCCAATAATATCCAACTCTAAGCAGCTGCTTTGCTAGAACCATGCCACTCGTGTGGGCACCGCAAATTCCAGCGCGAACTTCTTGTAAGGCCAGGACGGCCTCGTTTGAGTCTAAACATCTAGATAGGACATTGTGATACCCGCGATGATATAGGGTGTTGGCTACAAGAGTGTAGCGGGAAGCTCTGCGAATAAGGTTTTGGCGTTGGTTATTGGTGAGATGGGGAGATATGATACCATTTTTTAGATATGCATGGATGTCGTGGTACCATGGGGATTGGGGACCAACCAAGACACACACCATGTTTGCATCGGTGTTCTCATAAGCTGGCAAGTGTAGCTGCTCGACTAGAAATTCATATTGTGTTGCGTCACGTGGGATTTCCAATAAGGATCCGATGGTTGCCATTGCATCTGCTGCTTTGTTTTGAAGCCTTGGGATCTGATTGAATTGTAGATGTAGGAAATGCTCTTTCAGTTTATCCACCAGTTGCTTGTAGGGTAGCAATTTATCGTCCTTTGTCTGATACTCATCAAGGACTTGCTTGATAATGAGCTGTGAATCTCCAAAGACTTGTAGTTCTGTGATGTTCCATTGGATAGCTATTTTGAGACCTAAGATGAGTGCCTCATATTCTGCAATGTTGTTGGTACAGGGGAATCCCAACTTGAATGATTTTGGGATGTAGTCACCTTGAGGTGTGACGAATAGGATTCCTGCCCCAGAGCTATGGGATGTGTTGGAACCATCAAAGTATAGGTGCCACATGGATTGTTCTTTGATCATACACAGATGTTCATCGGGGAATTCCATGATTAGTGGATAGGCATCCACCAGTGGTGCTTCTGCTAGTTGATCGGCAATGACTTGCCCTTTGATTGCTTTGCGATCTACATACTGAATGTCAAATTCGCTGAGTAACATGACCCATTTTGCCATACGACCTGTGAGGGTTGTCCTTGATAACAGATACTTAAGAGGGTCCACCTTTGATATGAGCTTGATTGTGTGGCTAAGCATGTAATGTCTAAGTTTTTGAGTGGCGAAGACCACTGCTAGGCATGCTTTCTCCATAGGTGAATAGTTAAACTCATAGCCCACAAGAGTGCGACTGATGTAGTAGACAGCTCGTTCTCTGTTTTCATCATCATGCTGTGCTAGGAGTGCCCCTAGTGCTATAGCTGTTGTTGAGATGTAAAGGATGAGTGGGCATCCTGGAACTGGTGGTACTAGGATTGGAGCATTAGCTAGATACTCCTTGAGCTTATCAAAGCTTCTTTGACATATGGGATCCCACTTGAAGTTGGTGTTTTTGCATAAGAGATGTGAGAATGGTTGGCACTTATCTGCTAGTTGAGAGATGAATCACCGAACTGATTGAAGCTTTCCCTGTAGGCTCCTAAGCTGTTTGAGATTTCTTGGTGGAGGCATCTCCGTTATTGCTTTTACCTTTTTAGGATCGATCTCTATGCCTCGTCTAGAGACGATGAAGCCTAGAAGCTTTCCAGATGTAACACCAAAGACACATTTCTTAGGATTAAGCTTTAAGCCATAATGATTCAGACAATCAAATACACGCTCTAGGATGTTGAGGTGCTCATCTCTTGTTTTGGATTTTGCAAGGATATCATCCACATAGTCCTCAAGGATCTTGTGGATCATGTCATGGAAGATCGCTGTCATTGCTCGCTGATATGTTGCTCCTGCATTCTTTAGCCCAAAGGGCATCATATTGTAGCAGAAGGTACCCCATGGGGTTGTGAATGCTGTTTTATGTTGATCTGCTTCTGCTATATGAATTTGGTTGTAGCCTGAAAAGCCATCCATTAATGATAACATCTCATGACCTGCTGTGAGGTCTACAAGCATGTCTATGTTTGGCAATGGGAAGTCATCCTTAGGGCATGCCTTGTTCAAGTCCCTGAAATCAGTACAGATTCTGATGTCGCCAGAAGGCTTTGTGACTGGCACCATGTTAGAGATCCACTCTGAATAGTCAATTGCTCTGATGATCTTAGCTTGGAGGAGCTTCTCAAGCTCTGCTTTGACGAGCAATGCTACCTTTGGATGCATTTTCCTTAGCTTCTGCTTCATTGGCTTGACGTTTGGATCTACTGATAGATGATGAACAACAAGGTTTGGATCAAGCCTAGGCATGTGGGCGTATGACCATGCAAAGTTGATAACTGATTCCTTGAGCAAGGCTCTGAGAGCCATTTCTTCTCCTTTTGTTAGGTTGACTGCAATGTAGGTGATCCTTGGACATTCTTTTGTTCCCAAGTTGATAGGCTTGGTCTCCTCTATGATGATCGGCGACTGCTCTGGTCTATAATCTTGGATAGGGGGAAGAGGCAAGGCTTCATCTTCTAGCGCCTGAATTGCCAGGTTTTCGCTAGAAGATACACCCTTTGTTTTTACTATTTTGGAATCAGAATGTGCCCCAGAAGGGTTTTCACATAAAGACTCATGATGTTCTTTTGCTTTATCATTTTTGCGACTAAAGCTTGCCTCTTCCCCAAAATATCCTTTTGGGTGAAGCGTATAAACAGATGTCGATGTTGGATCCTGGTTGACTGCTGGATCTGATGCCCCCATGAATTCTAGGAGTGCTTGTGCACTTTGGAACTCATTGATGTGTGCGATGCTTGGTTGGTCCCAAGTTATGAGTTCAGGGTGTGTGAGGGGAAGGTCTATGAGGTTGATGGATAGTTGTTGGAGGACAGAAGTCCCCAGGAGGGTGTCGTCGGCAAAGATATCATCGTAGGATGGGATGTCTTTCTCTTCGGGGATGTCTTCGATTTCCATGAGGTCATCCTGGCTATTCGAGAAGTTAACGCTAGTCATGTTGGTGCCCTCAGTTGCGGTATTGGGCTCTTGTTCGGGCAGGCGAGGGATATTAAAGCCAAGTCCTCGATGTTCAAAATTTTGTGATGGTGTGATAGGAAACAAATTTCCATCCTCTTGTGGTCCTAGACCACCACCTTGATAGTTATAGTGTTCTGTGACATTTTTGTAGGGGATTGGGTATTTCTCTTTGAAGTACTCAAGAAGTTGTGTGTCACATGATGGGGGATCTTTGTACAACCATTTGTTAATATCTGGATCCATTTCTTTGCTGTTGATGGTACCATGAGACTCAAAAGTCATGTTTCCGATTTGCTTGAGCTTATAATGTTCCTCAACAGGCTTGTTTTGACAACTTGAGCGCCCTTGAGTATGTCGATCACGTGGAAGAGCCCCTACAGCAAATGCATCACTGAGGCTGTATTCGCCACAACCCTGGTTGTTGATCTTGATGGATGATAATGTGGAAGAGAGGATGGTCTCTGGATCGCGATGGGATCGGGATGAGCTAGCAATAGAAGTACCAATATCGGTTCTAGGACAATGAGTAGAATGAGGGAAAGATGCTTCCATCGTACGACAGTATGCGAAGGGGTTAGGATCAGCGTGGATGGTAACCTCAATGCCTTGATGTGGAAACTTGATGCACTGATGGTAAGTAGATGGTACAGCCTTAATGGAATGGATCCATGGGCGGCCGAGAAGAATATTAAATGGTAGGTCAAGATCAACAACGTGGCAGACAGTATCTTGCGTTGCTGGGCCTAGCTGGATAGGCAAGGTGATAGTACCTTTGGAGGTACGCTCCAAGTTGTCATATGCTTTGATAGTGATCATCTCATGTTGTATGTCGGCCTTCGTGAACCTGATCTTCTTGATGAATTTTAATGTGCACAAGTTGAGGGCTGAGCCATTATCTACCAGAACTCGTTTGATGGCGAAATCTCTGACCATGACAGCAATGCGGAGAGGGAGAGTATGGTTAGGAGCGACATCTGGTATATCAGATTCTTTAAAGGATAAGGCACATGCTGCTGATAGGTGTCCCACAAGAGTTTCAAACTGAGTTATGTTAATGTCCGTGGGGACATGGCCTTCTTTTAGAGCTTTGTCCAGGATCTCCTGATGGATGGGTGATGTGCGGAGCAAATCCAAGATAGATATTTGGGCTGGCATGCTCCCAAGATGCTCTATGATATTGTATTGTGCACTTGGTGCATTATGCTATGTTGCACGTGCATTTAATGCTGGCCTGGTGTTAGACTGTGCTGTGGATGCAGTAGATGTTGGCCTTGGAGGAGCAGCTGACCTCAGAGGAGCACCGGCAACAGTTATCCTACCACTGCGGGTAGTTGCAACACATTGTCGATCCGGCCCTCTGACATGGATGGTATTGATGGTGGGCTCATCTTGGATGGGCTCAACTTGAGTTATGCATCCGACATACTTGTCATAGTTGATGTAGGCCGCTGTGTGATCTTCTTGCTTGCCTTTGCCATGATTTTGGGGCTGATTGGCGTTGGCTTGATTCTTCCTGGTATTGTGTTGAGGGAACACATTTTGATATATTTGCAAACCGGCGTTGGGTGAAGCTTGAGCTGGTGCATCGACCTGGATCTCCTTGCGATCAATGAGATCTTGGATATAGTTCTTAAGCTGCATGCACTTCAATATTGTGTGCCCCTTCACACGATGGTAATCACAGTATTCATGTTCTTTATACCAATCAGACTTTGGTGCGTTGTCATCCTTCTATGGGATGGGCGGATATGTGATCATATTTGCCTTGGCTAGCCGATAAAAGATCTGATCCAAAGGCTCACCCAAAGGTGTGAAAGTCCTCTTTGGATTGTTCTGATTGTTGGGTTTGTTTTGCCTTGGGGCAACGTTAACTGTGTTAACAGGATTGCCCTGACGTGCTGGCTGTTGCTGTTGGTATCGCTGCTGATACTGTTGCACAGGTGGTTGATGAGCTTGAGGAGGCTGCTGATAAATAGGTGCTTGATATGCGGGAGCTGGTGGTTGCTGATAGATGGGCGCTTGTGGCGGTTGATATGTTTGAGCTGGTGTAGGACTAGCCACAACGAATTGTACATTCTTAGTGTCAGTGGCTCCATCTGTAACAACATTCTTGTTACGATTCCAGTAACGGGATTTATCATTGTTGGGTTTGTTCTTGGAATCATCCTTGAAGTGAGGAATAGTGCCTTTGTCTAGGAGAGCTTTCTCGATGCCTATGCCTTTGCTCTTGATGTCTTGGTATGTCTGGAGACAGTTCATTCGCATGTGATGGGATAGCTTTGGATGCAGGTTATTAATGAAGATCTTTGTTAGATGCTTCTCTGGCGGCTGATATGATAACCTGGTTGTAAGATTCTGCCATCTTTGCAAGTATTCTGCAAGGCTTTCTCCATCTTTCTGTTTTGAGTTGCATAAGTCTAGCAAGGACAACTCATTCTCCACATTATGGGCATAGTGTGTGATGAACTTCTCAGAGAGTTCAGCAAAGGTTTTTATTGTCCCATGTGGTATTTTGTAAAACCACTCAACAACAGTTCCTCCCAAGCTTTTGGGAAACAGGCGCAGGAGATAGTTATCACTGTAAGCCACTTCTTGGCACGCCATGTAGAACTCTTTGATATGGTTTACTGGATCTTCTTTCCCCCGATACTTGTCAAACTTGGGCATCTCAAAATGCTTGGGGAAAGGGATAGTTGCTATGGACTGATCGAAGGGATATGAGCACACCTCTTCGAACTTGTATGTTTTATTCTCTGTTCCACTTTGTAGCTCCTTTAGAGCATTTTTCATTGCTTCCCACTCAGCATTGAGTGGCGAGGGAACTGGGACTTCTGCTTGTGATGGAAGCTGTGGAACTGGATATGGTGCTTACTGTGGATAAATGGGTTGGAACTGATTTTGGGGCAATGGTTGCTGGGGATATTACTGGTGTGGCATAGGGGGATATTGTGGTAAATGATATGGAACCGCTTGATGTTGTTGGGCTGCTTGCTGTTGTTGAACTGGCGGTTGTTGTGGGACTGCTTGCTGATATTGGACATTTCAAACTTGCTGTTGTAACTGATGGGTGGGAACTTGTTGTTGCTGGGGGATGATAGGGATTTGTTGCTGGGGCTGATAGCAAGGGACTTGCTGTTGTTGAGGAATGATGGGTGTTTGCTGAAAGGGGACATGTGGTTGCTATGGGGGAGGCTGTTGGAATGATGCTGCTTGCGGGTATGATGGTGGTAGTTGCTGAGGTTAGCTTTGGGTTTGGCTGATATAAGCTGGGTGCATGCCTGCGTTACTTAGAGGTGGAACAGATGTGGGGAAGCTAGAAGCAAAGGGTGATGGGGTAAGATAGCTGGGGAAAGTTGGCTATTGAGGTGGTGGAACTTGCTGGAAGGTATTTGGGATTTGGGACGAATAGCTTGAAGCCGGTGGTGGTTGGGGTAGTTGCTGCTGTGCTCCTTGGGCGAATGCGGTTTGTTGACTTGCAACCATAGATGTAGGGGATTGAGATGGGATCCCCCATGTCTTCATTTCTTCTTGTGTAAGGCCCCACTGAGAGCTTGTGTTAGGGTGCACTACAGCGGATGATGGAATGGTAGGAGCAACGAGAGCTTGGGACACGAATGATGGTTGAGAGAAAGGAGCTTGTTGAGGTTGAGGTTGAGTGGATGCTTGTGAGGAGGAAAATGAAGGAAACACCCAAGAGAAAGATGAGGTTGGAATGGGAAGCGATTGCGCTAACCCCAAAGAAGAAGGTACGGGTGCTTGGGGGGTGAAGGGTGACGGTGCTCCTTTGATGGTGAAAGGTGTTGCTTGACTTGCGGATGGTGGCGAAGCTTTTGGTGTAAAAGCTTGTGTGAGAGGTGGAAGCTGACTTTGGGTTAAGCGTTGGATTTGGGCTTGGGCAGCCATAGCAGATGATGAAGCAAAAGGGGTAGGAGATGGAGCGTATGGCACTGCAGCTTGTGTTACGGGACTAGCGAGGCTTCCTTGCAAGAGAAGGGGAATGGTGGAAAGCTCTTGGGGTGTTTGCATGATAGGATCGGGGAATGATTGGTCAAACGGAGAATATGCTTGTGCTGGAACTTGGATAGTATTGATGGGGATGCGTGGATAGAGAGATGGTGGGATGGAGGTACTTTCTGGTAGATAGTGGGCAAACGTGCTTTGCTGATGTTGCGGTACAAGGGCATTGGTCGCTGGTGGGCTTTTTGGAGGATTTGAAAATGCTTGGATTGCCAACGAGGATGAAGGGATGTTTGGATCTTCACATGGGTTACTGGCTTGGATCTGGGGATTGTAGGTCATCATGGCATTGGTGAAAAGGTTGGGATCAGATGAGGTTGTTGGTGGATAAGGATTCATGCTTCTTCTTTTCCGAGATCTGGTCTCAACAGGCATGAAGATGCAAGTGCTAAATGGATGCAAGATGTTTGGCTAAAAGATGTTGATGGATGCAAAGTTGATGAACTTCTAAAGATGATGACTTCTAAGATGCAAATGCAAAGACAGGGATCAAGATGGCGATGATGGAAGCTGGATGGAACGGATATGGATCAAGACGGTGGAGGAAAGATAGGTTGCTGGTGGAAAGCTGGTGAAAGATTACTGAGTGGTCAACAAATGAGCTGCTATTTTTCCCAAATGGAGGATCAGAGATATGATGGGGTCAACCTAAGATAGACTGATGATCTTCGATCAACAAGTTTCTTATCAATACACTCCAATCTCTTGCTCGAGATGATGGCTATGCAAGGACAAGGTTTGATTTCTTTATGACAACACGTTGTGTCAAAAAGAGGATGATGGTCTCTGATCTTGGATATGGGATAGGAACAACTCAAAAGGGTAAACACTAAGTGTTGGTGGATCTCTGGATTTGGAACAAAGAATGATGGATCTGCCGGAAAGATATGGAAAGCTGATGGGGGGGGGATGCTGGTGGAAAAGGTATTGAAGGGTGAAGGGACAATGCTCTATCTAAAGGGATAATGCAAATGACAAGGATTGATTCTAGAATGCTGGAAGATGAATGCACTTTATGATGTTCTTGAGATGCAACTAGAGTTTTGATGCTGATGCAAAGGGTGAAACTAGGATGAAACTAAGATGCAAGATTGTTTGAGACAAGATTTTAAGATCTGAAGATGGAACAAGACATGAACAAGGATTTGGCTAATCTTCTGGCTCAAGGTTGACAAAGTGATGGTTAACTCAGAAACGGAAGGCGAACTGTTTGATGCGGGCGTTATGGGCAATGTTCTCAAGTCTGGCTTGGGACTTTTCTTCGGCTTTGGTTGCTTGGATAGTGGATTGATAGGTCTTGAGTTTCTTCTTGGCAACTTTTCACTCTTGATAGGCTTGGGATTTGGGCAACTTCGCTTTAGGATGTTTGTTCTTGCTGGGCATCATTTGGAAAAGAGGCTTCTGATTTTGAGACAAAGGTTTCCAATGGCAAAAGTTAAGGTCAAAGCAATCTCCGCAAGGGACAAAGCAACCCTGTGGGATACAAACAAAGACAACTGACTCTGATAAAGCTTTTGAAAGTGTATGTTTCAACAAGTGTTTTCACGGAGTTTTTGACTGTCAAGCACTTCAAACAGATCTACCTAAGGAAGGTGAGTATCAAAATCGCTTGCCCACAGCTTGGTATCCCCCAGAAGGGAATACAAATGGTGAGTAATCTTGAGGTGACCCGGTAAACCCCTTGGAATCGGTCCTTGCACAAGGATTTTGATACTTTCGGATGTAGATAGGGTAGCCTCTATTTTATCAGTTTGCTAATGATTCCATGGTGTCTCCATACCCAGTTTTGCTGATCATCCGTGACTCACTTAAGAGCCTTGCCAATAATGCTGGGGGAGAGGAATGTTTACCATCCCCAGACACGTGTTTGGCACGAACGCCCGACGATTAAGAGATATAAGTGATTCTTTTGGTCTTCACTTATTTGTATACCGGCCGGGGGGGATACCGGTTTGAGGTCATTCTCCGAGGAGGAAGCGCTTCTCCTTGGACAGGCCTCACTAAAAGTAGAACAGGTGAACTTGTCCAAGTTCAGATGTTCCACGTTGCTTACTCTAACAAGGATTATGCAAGAATTGAAAAACTCCTACATGCACATCAAGCAGATTTTGTTCATTTTCCCAAATTTGATTAAGTGATGTTTGAACTTTTGAAATGAAGACACTCGTGATTAGATTTTGATTTGTTCTTTTCTCCAAAATGTAAATGATTTGAACGGTTGCAAGTTCTTTCCTTTTGTGCATTCAAGATTTGATTAGCGAGTTGATTTAAGAACTTTGAAAAAGTTTTGTTTTATCCCTTAGATCACTCAAGATTGAATTTGTTTGCTTGCTTTGGAATTTGAAACGAGATAGGGAACAGAGTTGTTCGTTCCTTTTAGTGCATTCGAGATTTGGTTTGATTTTCAAATTGACAATGACACTTAGGACCTAAGTTCATTTCCTTAATGTCATTCAAGATTTTGTTTTGACCTTTGCTGTAATAAAAGAAATGAAAAACCAGTCCCAAGCAACTCAAGACAAAAAACCAAAAAGCGACACTGTCCAGCTTATAGGCGACGCTGGAAAGTGCAGAGGTGACATTTCATTTTTATAGGCGACATTCTGTACCTCTAAAGGTGACAGATAAATATGTAGAGGCATGATTTCTTTCGTCAAAGGCATGATTTCTTTTCTTCCAGGCGATCGAAAAGAATTCTGGGATGGAACAGAAGTTATCGATCACGGGAAAATCTCAGTTATGCAGGCGTGAAAACAGAGCTCATAGGCGTCATTTCTTTCCTCAAAGGCGTGATTTCATTGCAAGAAGGCGTGACTGGATTGTTTTTAGGTGACATTTCTTTTCATGAAGGTGACATTTCTTTGCTTGAAGGCGACATTTAATTACTGTAGGCGACATTTAATTGCTTGAAGGTGACATTTCATTTGTTTCCTACAAATACAAGCATATAAAGTATAATCTCATCAAAATGATTGTGGTTTTGGGTCCCACCGGGCGTGCCAGAATGTAGACTAGGATTTGAGTGTGCACCTAAACCTGTTTTGAAGGCCAAAGACAAACAAACATCATAGCATATAATCAAATCAAATTTAATGGTAATCAAACTAAAATCAAAGCCACCTCAGTTTAAGCCTAAAACGGATGCGCCCATGCACCATTTGATATGCTTGGATATAGATGGATGTGGGTGTGCAAACTCAAGCACTTGGAGCATGCAAATTAGGATGATTTGAGGATCAAGAAGACCCAAAATGACACAAAAATAGGTATGAGGAACCTATTTTGCCTCAAAGGCCTCAAGAACACACAAATATGCAAAGCTAAATGAATGAATTAAGATTGATTAAACAAGAAATGAATCTATGTTAATCCAATTAAGCTAATTTAGATGTGATTTAAGCTTGGAAATGATCTAAAATGATGAGTTTATGCTTATGCTAGAATGAAAATGACATTATAACTTTGCTATTGAGTTTAAGAGTTGAAAGATGATTTGCCTTAGGAAGTGAGGGTATTTATAGGAAAAGGGAAGGGCTTGGTTTAAAAGGATGAGTCAGAGTTAGGGCTAAGGTTAGGGTTGAGTCAAGGACAAGTGTCCTGACAAGTGTCAAGGGAGGATTGAGTTGAAAGTTTGAGGGCATGTGCACAATTTGGTAAATGTGCCCAAGGCCAAGAGGTGGCAAGGAAGGGATAAGAAGGTCTTAAATGCATAATGAATGCATGTAAGAAAGATAAGGAAGGCTTAAATGCATCCTTAAATGCATTTGCAAGAGGTGGCCAAGAGGTGTCAATCCTTGTTGACTAAGGAGGATGACTAAGATGAGGTTAGCATAAGTTTTGGTAAACCTTTTGCTAATGGAATGTGACAAGATTAGAAAGGGGATTAGGATTAGGATTAGGAGAAAGGGATGGGAAAGTGGCTTTTGGTGAGATTTAGATATTTATTAAAGGTAAATTTAATAAATATTAAATATCTAGGCTTAGGGTTTGAAGGGACTAGTTTAGGGATTTGACCCATTTAGAGGAAGGTTTAGGACTTTCTAGAAGAGT
Source organism: Chamaecyparis obtusa (assembly GCA_027943335.1). Lineage (NCBI taxonomy): Eukaryota > Viridiplantae > Streptophyta > Pinopsida > Cupressales > Cupressaceae > Chamaecyparis > Chamaecyparis obtusa. Next base: position 1,052,178 of record BSBK01004645.1, on the reverse strand, counting down.
TTAGTGCTCTTTAGAATTTTGGCCAACTTTGGGATAAAAAATAAATTAAAAATAAATTAATTTATTTTTGAAGTTTTTTGGTCAATTTATTAATTAAATAATTAATAAATTAGGGATAATGTCCAAATGACATTTTTAGGCTAGATTCCTTAATTAAAGATTTTTAATTAAGAGAGAGGGATTTAATGGCATAAAAATAAATAAATTAATTAAATAATTAATTAATTAATAAATGATGATGTCATCAAAAATTTTCAGAAAACAAAAATAATTTATTTTCTTAAGGATTTTTCGGTGTCTACAGTATCATGCAATCAGGTATCACATTAGAATCTTTCATTGGATCAACCATCATATCAAGGATCAATCATCTAAACAACCATCAAAGAACACCATCAATTGAATGAACATCATCAGAACTGCATCAATTTCATATCAAATCAAGAATCGACCATCAAATAATATCAAATGAACATTAAAGACCGACCATCGACAGAGCTAGGACCTATCATCAACAAAACCAGAATATTCTTTGAATCGACATGCTTTGCATGTCAACTCAAAGAGGGGCTTTTGTAATCACCTAAAAATGGACAAAGATAATTAAGTAATAAATCAAAGAAAATTAAGGCAAATCAAAGCAAATCAAGGCAAATCAAAGCAAATCGAGGACGAGATCAAAGTAATTGAGTCAAATCAAACATTTAGCCAATCAAAATTAAAATCAAGCTTTAATCCAATTTAAATCAAAATCAAGAGCCTTTTAATCAAGTGAAATCAAATCAATGTGCAATTAATTCAATTAATTGTATAGTTTGGAATTAAATACAATCAACCCATTCAAGGGGTACATGGCTAAATAGATGAATTAAAATCAATTAATAAATCCTAATTTCTCTCAACAACCAAAAGGGGAGGAAAATTAATCAACCAATAAGATTTAAGAAATGCATTCACATGGATCAAGCCAAATTCGATCTCAATCACTCAAAGTGAAAGAGCATCTTGTCCACTCATCTTGTCTTCTTGTCCCAAGCTTTGAGGACACAATATTTAAATTACCTTCAAAGGGTGGAACCAAAAACTCAACTCAAGCTTAATCATGGTTAACACAACTACACCCCCTACCCTTGCATAAATCTATAAAAGGAAGACCAAAATCAATCATAATTCATAACCACACATTTGAGAATTGCATCTAACCTCTTGAGAATTATAGCTAGAAAGGCAATTTAGGAGCAATTTAACATTTCAATTTGAATTAATTGTTAGCATTTGCTTTATCATTATCATTTCTCATTCTAGGACTGTCATTAATGGTAGCTTGCTGAGAGCTTCACATTAACACTCTTAGATAGAGAGCCATAAGATGCTTAATTGTGCTTTATTTGCTAAATAGAGTACTAATTATGGTTTATTTAGTTTCTATTTCATTTATTGTTCAATACTAATCCTATGAAGGTACATTTCCTTGTACACAAAATGGCACCCATCGTGGGGCAGTATGCTTCACTTTTCTAAATTCTCAAAATTTTCATTTTTGTCAATTTCTTTGCATGTTTAACTCTCAGGTTTTGCAGAAAACAATGCTTCTGACAGCTCAAACGATGCTTTTGAATAGTTAAACAATGCTTCTGAGCACTATTTTGGCACTTCCACGATAAATTTGTGCACATTTGCACCGATTAGCAACACTTTCGAATCCTTCTGATCTCTGTCTAAAATTCTCACAGTGCCTTTTCCCTGACTACCGAGCGCGTTTGCACATTTTTCAAGTGCTTTTACTTACTTTTTACCACCTTTTCTTAATTCTGTGGTGCTTTTACTCTTAGTTGCTACGCTTTTGAAAGCTTTATCAGCGCTTCTAAGCAGATTAACAATGCTTTTAAATAGTTAAATAACACTTTTAAGCATTGCGGCAACGCTTTTGAGTAAACTATAAATTTTCATAATCTGACCATGGAAAAATGATTTTTGTGTCTCTGTAGGATGTTTGATCATAGAAAAGTAAAAAATCCAGAGAGTAAATTTAATCAAGAAGGCAAGGCTTTATCAAGGAAAATCAAGAAGGAGAATATTACACATATCAAGCTGGTCCTTGAGGATTCACAGTAAGAAAATCAGGTCTATGAAAATTATCTCAAAGTTGTAGAAGCATACAAAACTAAATTTGTGTCACTAAATTGGATTTTCTCACCTTAAATCAAGTTTTTCTTAAAATTTGCAAATAGGGCCTTATATTCAATTCAATCTTTGCTTCTTCAATTTTATCTTTGTTTCCTTCACTTTGGCTAGTTTTGTTGACTAACTTGTTGGAGGAAAAGCACATTGGAAAGGAACAATTGCTAAGGTAAGCATTAAAATTGCAAAATCATTCAAAAATGCCCCTAGCCTTTTTGCTAGCTACAAGGAAAGGTAAGCCTCAAACTAGTGATTTTTTACCTTAAATTGTGGCATTTGGTGCTTTTAAGAATCTAGTAATTAAAAAAAAAATAGCCTATCTTTGTTTGAAAAGTGTGACATTAGGCCTATGCTCTTCACTTCTTTTAGTGAATCAAAATGCCAAAAGTGTTAAACTTTTTAATTAAGAAGAAAGGTTGAGGAAATCAAACACATAAAATCAAAAGCCCCTTGTTTGTAGAAGAGAGTAGCAATACTCAATTCTCTCTAGTTAGTGGGTTAGTAATTGAACCTTGTTTATTGTGTTTGGGAAATTAAGAAAGAGTTAGGGATATTCTCTTCACCTTTTGGTGAATCAAATTCCCAAAAACTAGTTCTTAACTCCATTTCCTTGCTTTCCGTGAACATGCTAGAACTTTAGTGGGCTCACCTCCTGAGATTTTCCTTAAAAGGGCTAGTGAGAGGGACAACCCAAAGTGGGATACACTTGCTTTTGCCACGAGATTCCAACCCACTATAAAACAAAACACATACATCCTTAATGGGGTGTGTGACAAAAGGATACTAAATTTTCAAACTTCCTCGAGTGGTCCTCACAGATTGCGCAAAACTCCAATATACCGATGGTGGGAAGCCTCTTAATATACTTGGAGGATGAAAGTTTAGCATCCATTTTGAATTGAATACATATTAAATCCTTGATAAATTAGAAAAGACTACCTTTTAGAGCCATGTTTACGAACCAATCTTGAGATAAGTAGATTGCTTGAAGTCTCTTTTTGTGCAAAACCCGTGATAATGTACTTTCAAAATTAAACACTTATTGTGTAGTGGGTAAAAAGAAACAAGTGTATGCGTGATTTTTGTGTTTGAAATACATAAAACGAGTGAAAGAGATATACATTGGAAGTTCATCTTACATTTTTAATCTCTTCAATTAAAATCAACAATTATCAAATCAAGGATCAATTCGAATCAAACCCTTGTTGGATGCCAGTTTCCACGCGGCCCCACAAACTTAGGGTATCTTTACAAGGAGATAGAACTTGCATTGCAAACGAAGGCCACGAAGTCGAATACCAAAGTCTCTTCAAATGCCAAGATCATGGGGATATTTTCCCAGATTTATTTGAAGAAAGACTTAACAATATGGATCAAAATTTTGCATTTTATGATCATCAACATAGAGGAAACAACAATAAAAACCAATAATTCCAATCAAGATCCTAAGGAAACACTTGAAGAAAAAGTTGAGAGAGCAGCCCAAGACCATGAATTCCTAGAAGTTATGGAGAAATTGATAGATAGGGATAGGGAGAAATTTTTCCTAAACCTAGCCCAAGCAAGAGTAAAGCTTCCCTATGACAATGATATAGAGAAACTTAAAAAGGATCAAGAAGTAGATAACCCCATGAATGCTATGACTAGACAATTGAAAACATTCCAAGAACAAATTGATTCCATGAAAAAGGTGACCGAACCTAAGCCCTTTTCTATTGAAGCTTTATATCCTTTCCCATTCGAAAAAAGCTTAGTTATGGCACCCTTTCCTTTCAATACCATTTTTCGTAAATATGATAAGTATATGGGTAAAACAGACCCACAGGATCATCTAAGGGAGTTTTGTGCTTTAAGCATTGAGTTCATGCATAATGATACGTACCTAATGAGACTCTTTCCTAGGAGATTGGGAGGTCCCGCCATGGAGTGGTTCTCAAAGTTACCCCAAGGAATAAAGACTTTTGAGGAGTTAACCTCCAAGTTTGTAACCCACTATTCCTATAATATTGATCATGAAATCATGATGTTCAAATTGTCTGATACCAAACAGAAAGATGGTGAATCCTTCTTAGGATTCCTACAGAGGTGGAGGACCCTTTTTGCAAGGTATCCATGAAGTATCCCCGAGAAAGAGAAGATGGAAATCTTTACAAACAATTTGACCACGGAAATGAATTATCAATTGCAACTCCAATGTCCCCCAACATTTGAAAAACTTATAAAAAATGGGATCAAGATTGAAGATGTATTGGTAAAGAGAGGAGAGATAAAATTATTTAAAGACAATAAATCTAATACCAACAACAACAATAACAATTATGTATCTAAATATGTTAATAATCAAGGGGCCAACAATCACAATAATAAACCAAAGTTATGGTTAAAGAATAATAACAAAAATCTTGTGAACGACGGAGTGGTGGAGGCTCAAAACTTGAAGGCAACCCCTTTTAACTTATAAAGTGGAGCTAATTCTTCAAATAATATAAATCAAACAAATAAAGCTCCCTTTAATTACAATAATTCCAATAACAATTCCAACAATTCGAACAACAATGCTAATAATCCTTATAATAATGCTAATGGGAATAAGCCCGAACATTTTTTCTCCACTTATAACAAGAGAAAATTCACCTTTTTAGGTGAACCCTTGGAGAACTCATTAAGGACCTTGGTTGCAAACAAGATTATTACATTACCTGATTTAAGAGATTATGAAGCTCAAGTTAAACCTAATTGGTGGAATGATTCTCATCATTGTGAGTATCATCAAAATAGAGGTCATAAAACCAACAAATGCATGAGGTTGAAACACTTAGTTCAAGATTTAATAGATGATGGAACTATCAAGATTGAAGGACCTCAAAACAATGAGGACCATACAGCCTTCAAGAACCCCTTTTTGAACCATGAAAAGGGTGAGTCATCTAATGCCAACCAAAATTAGAAAAGAGGTAATGAGAAAGTGAATTTTGCTCATACCTACGACAACACAATCAATACTTTAAGGGAAGAGGACAACACCATAAATGTTATAGTAGTAAAGGAGAAATTAAAATAAGCATCATAAAATGTTGTCACTAGGGGGCAAGCGTCGAAAATCATTCTACCTACAAATGCTCCTAAAATTGTTCTATCAAACCAAGCTTCAACTTCATCATCAAAACAATATAACTTGGTTGATCAATTACAAAGAACTCCCGCTCAAATCTCTGTTCTTGAGTTGCTCAAATTATCACCAACTCATAAGGATATCTTGGAGAAAGCCTTATTGGAGACCAATGTGCCTCTAAATTTGGAGGTAGACAAGTTTCAAAATATGGTAGGACACCTCATTGCACCCCATTGCTTATTATTTTTCGAGCAAGATGACATGTCACTTAATCATCTTCAAAACTTGCCTTTTCACATAGAAGTCTTGATTCATAAGCATAGGGTCAAAAGAGTCCTTATAGATGGAGGATCCGACTTAAACATTTGTACCCTTAGCCTAGTGAAAGCCCTAGGATTTTCTAAGGAGGCTATTGACCCTAAGAAAAAGATAACTATTAAAGCCTACGATGACAAAGAAAGAGCTTCAAAAGGAGTCATAGTACTTCCCATAAGAGTTGGTCCTATGCAAAAGGAAACAATTTTTCAAGTGCTAGATTTAAAGTTGACCTACAATATCTTGTTAGGAAGGTCGTGGATCCATGAAATGCAGGCTGTTCCTTCTACTTATCACCAATGTTTAAAGTTTCCTTATCTGGGCAGGAAATACTGGTAAGTGGGGACTCAAACCCCTTCCAATATTGTAACAACATCAAACCTATCAATGATTATCTAGTCCCACACAATGAAAAAGGGTCTATACCTAATCAAATGGAGAAAGGGCAAAATTCTAGAGACATCCCATTATTGAAGGGAAAAGAAAAGGTAGAAAAGGAAGTTGTTATTGAAGATATACCAAAACTCACTAACCTAGCTACATCAAATAAAGGAAAAGAGAAGGTTAGTAAGGATAATATTATTGAAAAGTCAAAAGAAGACCAAACCAAAGCTATCCAAGTATACACCAAAGAGGCCCACTATCAAAAAATGAACCAAATGATGAAGAATTTTGACGAGCAATGCAAAATCAAGAAAAAAGGAGTAGGTAAATACTCCCTATCCATGATGGACTTTCCCTTATCACCTAAGTCCTATGGAAGACCCTCAAATATACCCCATAAATATAATTATAACCTTGTGAGGGAAAGCACATCATCTGCCATGGATGAATAAGACAATGAGATCCTAGATTGGTTATACAAAGATGAAGAATCAAGTGCACATGTTAAACACATTCAAAATATAACCATTCCCACACATCAATATGGGAAAGGATTTCAAATCATGAAAAAGATGGGGTACAAAGGCCAAGGACCTTTGGGCATGAAGAATGAAGGACTCATTGAACCTATAGAAATGACATGGTGAGATAGCAAGGAGAAAACATGATTAGGGTATCTTGAACAAGGGTACACTAAAAAACACTATCCCAAACTATATGATCAGATATTGCAATTAGAATCCCATAGTGATGAAGAATCTAATGATTGGGAATGGGATACATTATCTGATGAGTCATGTCATGATAAGGGTATTGATGTTATTCATACCTACACTTCTAGCAAAGATAAATGACAAATAGCAGAATCAAATTCAAATCAAGCATCTAGTTCAAATCAAGTGATCCTAAATGATGTGCCAAGCATAGAAATAGAGATAAATCAATGGGTAGGTGAACCCTACATACCTTCATAGAGACCTACTATGGAGGAATCAAATGTTAGGTTTAATCAACATGACTTTTATCCAATGGAAACCTTAGGGGAATCTAGTGAGGAAGACTTTGATCCTACTTCTTTAGAACGTTTAGAAGAGGTACATGTCATAGACTTGAATGATACAATGTACGAACCATCAAATGAGGTCTTATCTTTAAATCTGATTGAACCAAACCAAAGAATTGATCCCTTAACTCTCATATACCCAAAATTAATTGAATGGGATTCCATTTTACCAACTACCCTTCCAACCTTTTTGAATGACAATGTGGTGTCCCAATATCTCAATGCGGTTGAACCCTCTTCTACCATGGAATATTAGGAAGAAATGATAAGGGGGAGTATCCAAACTTTCAATCAACGAAAAAATGAAAAAAAACAAAAAAATTAAAAAAGGAAAAGAGTCAAGTGTTGAAAACCACATTGTGGCAACATTAGATCCAAAAGAAAAAGAAATAAAGGATGTTTCCAAAGGTGAAAACCTAATTGAGGCACCCAAGGAAGGAAGTATGGATGCTTTACCTGAACATAATGAAGAAATATCTCCAATTTTGGTCGAGCCTGTAGAAAAGATAAACATTGGATTAGAAACTGAGCCAAAGATCATACACTCAGCGACATCCTTATCTAGTGAAGAAAGGAAAGAATTCATAAAATTTTCAAGGAAAAGAAAATCAATTTTGCTTGGTCATATGATGATATGCCGGGATTGGATCAAAACTTGATTATGCATCATTTGAATATCAAAGAAGGAGTCAAACCAGTCAAACATAAGTTAAGGAAGATGCATCCACATATATCCTTGCTAGTAAAAGTGGAATTGGAGACATTGCTAAAGGTGGGATTTATCAGAGCCATTGATTATGCAAAATGGATTTCAAATATTGTACCAGTTTCAAAAGCAGATATGTCCATCAGGATTTGCACATATTTTAGAGACTTAAACTTGGCATGTCCTAAAGATGATTTTCCTCTTCCAAGCATAGACGCCATTGTAGAATTAACAACATTCCATGTTTTCACTTATGGATGGATTTAGTGGCTATAACCAGATCAAGATAGCACTTGAGGACCAAGATAAAACAACATTTACATGCACATGGGGGACATTCTGCTGGAATGTTATGCCCTTTGGTCTAAAGAATGCCGGTGCAACATATCAAAGGGCCATGACCACAATATTCCATGATATGATGCATAAGTTCATGGAAGATTATGTAGATGACATATTAGAAAAATATCATTAAAGAGAGGAGATTTACCAATTATAGAGAAATTTTTTGACAGATTAGAGCAATTCAAAGTAAGGCTCAATCCTAAAAAGTGTGCATTTGGGGTCTAATCTATAAAATTGCTAGGCTACATTGTATTCGCGAAAGGAATAGAAGTGGATCCCGCTAAAGCCAAGGCCATTATGGAGATGGAAGCACCTAAAAAAATTATCCAAATGCGGTCACTACAAGGAAGAATTCAGTCCATCAGAAGATTTATATCCCAGCCAGTGGAAAAATGTCATAACTTCACCCAACTTTTGCATAAAGATACAATTTTCAACTGGGATGAAAAGTGTGAAGAAGCATTCAATTTATTGAAGAAATACCTCATGAACCCTCCAATCTTGATGCCACCTATCAGAGGCAAGCCCTCGATCCTATATATTTTAGCAATAGAGCATTCATTGGGGGCACTTTTAGCACAAGAAGATGAATCAGGCAAAGAAAAGGCAATATACTACATAAGTAGAACCTTGGTCAAATATGAGTTGAACTATACATTCATTGAAAGGGCATGTTTGGTTGTGGTTTTTTCTTCCCAAAAATTATGCCATTATATGTTAGCCCATAAAATAAGACTCATAGCCAAGATTGATCCTTTGAAGTATCTACTTAGTAAAATAATTTTAAATGGAAGGCTAGCCAAATGGGTTATGGTGTTGAGTGAATTTTACATTGAATATGTAGATCACAAATCTATCAAAGGGAAAGTCATTGCTGACCAGCTAGCAGAAGCACCTCTCCAAGATGATCATCCCATTCAAGTAGAATTCCTAGATTCAAAGATTGTGAATGTTGAGGCAAAGACATGGCAACTGTATTTTGATGGTTCATATACTCAACATGGATCACGAGCAGGCATACTCTTGATTACTCCTCAAGGATCTACAATTCAAAAGTCATATAAATTGTTATTTCCATGCACCAATAACATAGCAGAATATGAAGCCTTGGTTATTGGAATCAAGTTGGCATTAGAGTGGAAGGTGACAGAACTAAAGGTTTATGGAGACTCACAATTAGTCATTAATCAGGTTAATGAGGAATATTAGATGAAAGATAACAAATTTGTACCTTACAAAAACATGGTGGAAAATCTTAAGAAGTACTTCACTCTTATTACATTTTAGCAAGTACCAAGAGAAAAGAACAAAGCAGCAGATGCAATGGAAACTTTGGCATCACTTCTACAAATGACAGATCAAAGCTCCAAATATGAATTCCTGGTAGAAGAAGTGGAACAACCCACATTTGACCCTACCCATCCTTATACCATTTTCTTTCTAACTACACATGAATCACCTTGTTATGGACCTATTTACACTTACTTAAAAGATCAAATCCTACCCATAGACCAAACCAAGAATGAAAAGAAAAGCTTCATCTATCAAGCCTCTCGATATACCCTAATTTCTGAAACATTGTATCATAAGAGTCTAGATGGAATGCTCCTTAGATGTCTAGAGGAAGAGGAATCAAACGTAGCCTTGCGAGAAATCCATGAGGGAATCTGTGGGTCACATTTGAATGGATTAAACCTAGCTAAGAAACTTCTTAGGATAGGATATTTTTGGCCTACAATGGAGAAAGACGCTTGTAACTTTGCCAAAACTTGTAGAAAGTGTCAATTCCATGGAAACTTGATACATGTGCCCGCATAAGAGCTGCATTCGATGACAACACCTTGGCCATTCTATCAATGGGGTCTAGATTTAATAAGAATGATTTATCCACCATCTTCAAATGGTCATAAATTCATCATCACAGCAACATAGTACTTTACCAAATGGGTGGAAGTTGTACCCTTATCAACTACAATGGGAAAGCATATATCTTTGTTTATCCTAAACCACATCATTTTTAGATATGACATACCTCATGCCATCATAATGGATAATGCAAATCACTTCAAAAATAAAGATCTAAAGGAATTATGCACAAAGTTTCACATGATCCATCATTCTTCATCAATATATTACCCTCAAGGTAATGGACAAGCAGAAGCAACGAATAAAAACATCTTGAAGATATTGAAGAGAATGGTGGATAATTCAGGTAGAGATTGGTACATAAAAATAAAACCTACCTTATGGGCTTATAGAACAAGCATAAGAATGCCAACATGAGCTACACCCTTCTCCTTAGTCTTTAGAATCGAAGCAATTTACCTTTGGAGGTAGAACTTCCATCCTTAAGGGTATCTCTTCAAGGTTTGATAAGTGAGGAAGACTATAGAGTTGCTAGGTTGCATGAATTAGAACTCCTAGATGAGAAACAACAACAAGCATTTGATCATTTAAAGATATATCAAAACAGAATGTCAAGGACTTATAACAAGCATATCAAGTCAAGAACATTTCAAATAGTTGACCTAGTTTTGCAAGAGAATCCCAAGAATCAAGTAGAAAGGGAAAAGAAGGGAAAATGGGAGGCAAAATGGTTAGGAACATTTGTGATTACTTATTCTTTTGGCACCGGAACCTACAAATTAGCGGATTGTGATGGAGAAGAGCTACAAGAACCTATCAATAGCATACACCTAAAGAGGTTCTATACATGAAGTAGATGAAAGAGTATAAAGAGTATCAGAAATCAGATGGAAAACATCATATTTATTGTATATAGTCAAAAGAGATCTTGAAAATACCAAAAACAATGGAAAAATAGAAAAGAACAAACAAATTGGAAAAGCAGAAAAGATAAAAAACAATGGAAAATTGAGCATGAAGAAAGCTAAAAACATTCATATATGATCCTCAAAAAGATGTTGTCTTGGTGAAAATGTAGCAAATAGGCACCTTGATGATTAAAAAAAAAAATTGAAAAATAAAAAAATACAAAAAAATAAAAAAAAGAGAGAAAAAGTGCCTTGGTGAAAACCTAGCAAATAGGCACCTTGGTAGCAAAAAAAGAGAAAAAGCTTTAAAAATAGAAAAAAAGAGCAAGATCCATTCAATTTGTGAAAACCTGGTAAACATGCACCATTGAAAGTCCAAGTCAGTCACATACCTAGAAGGTCACCTTGTAAATATTGCATTCACCAGCATTTGTATATATTGCATAATAAAACCCCACAATTGCATTTGCAAGTACCTAAAAATTTTGATCACTTAATCTGCAAATTGTGCTAAGTCCCACAAAGGAAATCATATAAAACTGGGGGTAATCTACTCAAAAGGAGGAAAGATTCATCAAAGCAAACTTCAATCAATCATGGAATCAATTCATCAAAAACAAAAGTGGAATACTTTATCAAATCTTCAATACCAATCCAATTTGAACCAAACGCAAGTTTGATCCGAGATCTTACATGACCTTATCTTTATCAGGATTAAAAGTATGAAATGGATGGAACTACATTTGAAATATGGATTTTAAAAACATTGCAAATTTTTTTCGAAGCATTGACTTGATTGATGAAATCATGTCTTTCTAGCAAATCGATGAAAGTTTTTAAACTAGATAAGCTATGATGAAAGCATGATATTTTGGTTGATTTCTGAATGACTATCTTAAAATCAAAGTTTTAAATCATGTATTATTTTTCTAAGGACGTGATCATCAAAGAATCATCGAGGACTTGTACATAGGATAGAACTGAGATTTTTGTTTGTTTATGCAAAAGGATACCTTGGCTATTTTGATCTTCAATATCATAATACCAAAATCCACTTGCAACATAGAATCTAAAAAAATTGGTATTCACACTCTCATGATTGGCTTCAATCAGTGATAGTCGTACCAGAAAGAGAAGGGAAAGAAAAGAAAGAGGTGCAAAAAGTATTCATATCATCATAGTTGAACTAGTGATGGTTGTACTAAACAGGATTCCAAAATTGTTCAATGATGATTATAAGCTCCAATTTTTTTTGAATAATGACAATTAGTTGCATACATCTTAGATTAACTGCATTTAATGTATATTGCCTTTCTTAGCTTAATTTAATTCACAAGAGGGAAAATTGACAAAAGAGAAAGGGGGTGTAGTCAAGTCAGAAAATCAAAGGATCATCAAAAACAACTATAAGTGATCGAGTGTGTTGGAAATAAAAAACAAATAAAAAACAAAGTGCATTCCATTAGCTCACTTGCTTTGATTAAGTTCATTTTCAAGTATTGTTTTAAGTTGCATTAAGTCACTTTCATTAAGCCTTGCATTCATTTAAATGTGTCCAACATTTGAATCATTAAGTTCATTGCATTAGGTTGCATATATCATTAAAATCCATTTAAATTGCATTCATTGCATTAATTTGCATTCATTTAAAAATTCATCTCATTTAGGGTGCATTCTTTTATATCAATCCATTAAGTACATTGCATTACTTAAACATTCACTACATCCATTAAGTATCATTCATCTATATTGCATATAACATTTAGAATTATTAATCATTAAGTATCCATGATCATTGCATCATTATATAAAACCATCACATTTTCATATCAAAAGAAATACATACATCATCCATTACATGGCATTATTCATTATCCATCTAACACATCCTATATTATTTACATCCTTAATCATTAATCATTAAATCATTGCATTCATTCATCTATTCTATGTCATATATAAGACAATCACTTAAGCATCAATAGAACATATGCATTCATTTTAAAAATGACATCTGAAAGCATAAAATAAAGCATATAGGAGATAGAACCACCTAGATTTGCATATCATGAAAAAACTTGAAAAAGAGATCCAACACATCATGACATCATATATAGTAAATCTATCAAAGTGAGAATCAAATTCTATGGTACCATTATCATAAAATGAGCAGAATATCAGAGTCTATCGAATGATCATAAATGCAATATCCCAATATTAATGTCCATCAAATAATCAAAGTATCAGCATAAGTAACATCAATGGAACAAAAATGATACAATAGAGTCCAAATGTCTCAATAATGACAACAAAGAAATGAGATCATGTATATCATCAAATAATCAGAAATATCTCAAAGGGCTGAACCACCAGCACCATCGGTACCATCACCAGGAGCACTATTTGGAGGCTGACTCGAACTAGGCTGTGACCCATGCTGACTCATCAAAACCATAAAATCCTACATCATAGAACTCAACTATCTCATCTCTTGTCTAATCTTAGAGACATCAAACTGTAAAGCACGAACCTCTGGTGCAACCACACTAGGAGCCTGTGATGTAGAAGACTGTGGTGGAGGAATCGAAGAAGAAGGCATCGAAGAAGATGGAACTGAAAATGATGGAACAAAGTTAGAAGAAGATGGATGTGATGATGAAGATGATATTGAAGAAGAAGTAGAACCAAAAGCAGAAGCATGTGCCCGTGGAATAACTGGTGGAATACCCTACTGAGCAGGAGGACCCTGTGCTTGCTCTAGTAAAACCTATTCCACCTGTGCCTCAACCTCTCTTTGTCGTCTGACCCTGGGTCAACCAGGATCCCTAGCAACCTAATGCAATGCTCTATCCACACCACCTCTACCCTGACCTCTACCCACAGGAGGAATAGGAGCAACAATAATCACTGGGATATGCTCCTAGGTCCAAAGCTGTAGAAGAATCACTCCTACAGTGAGCGTAGCTGATCACTTGTAAACAACTATGTGTAACTCATGGTACAACTGAGCCAAGACATAGGAACCCCAAATGAAGCGATGGGGATGTGCCATCAAATCCTCAAGGATAGGAACCCAACCAACATCAAATCCATGCCTGCATCTATAAGGAAGCAGGAATCCACCAATCAACATACCCAAGATAGCTGGTAACACAAGAAATGAAATGAACTACACCCATCGGATATGAGCATCTCCAATGGTAGGATCCATGAACACCTACCGACAAGTTGATCCATTATAGAGGGAATCATAGTAAACTAACTCTCCATGAGTAGGTAACCACAGGATGCGATACACATCCTCAGGTTTAATAGTCATCTCCCCCATGGGAAGATGAAAGGTATTATGGTCTGAGTGCCAATGCTCAGCCATAGTGGTAATAAGAGCTCGATTCACTCAGAACTGAGGAAGATACAAAAGGAAAGATAGACCACAAAGACTAATATGACAACGATCCAACACACTCAAATTTGGTATCATGCTCATCGATAATGGATAAGTATCGCGAACACCTAATGACTTAAGGACAACCTGCAAAAAGCAAGTTCAAATCACATCAGAATTGAAATCAGTTATTATTTGGATCATTCAAAGTCAATAAAAAATTTAAAAATATCAAACCACAATCAATTTTCATGTTTCTACTTAGATAGAACAGAAAATTCATCATCATCCATCATCTGAATCTAGATTGACGAACAAATATTCATACTATGAATGACTCATATTGACATCTTACAACTTGCTATAAAATCAAGTTTGGTACCTTAACCTATCATTTGATCGATGATGTTGACCAAATTGCAAAGTGGACTAAGTCAATTAAAAATCTTTTCTGACAAGGTAAAAGTGCTATTTTAGGCTTTAAAAGCGCCAAAACGCAAAAGTGTTGTTTAAATTTTTAAATGCGCTACTTAATGATTTAAAAGCACAACATCAAGCAAAAGCACCAACAAGTTTTGGAAGCACTATTCTAAATATCATAAGTGCTATTTTAAAGGGAAAAAGCGATATCAAGAGTGAAAGTGCTATTTAGCAAGGCAAAAGCGAAATTGGCTCTAGAATAGGCATGTAAATGCGCAGTTTCAGAATGCGAAAGTGCTATTTAAAACTGCAGAAGCGCAACATGGGAGGTAAAAGTGCTATTTAAAGTTGAAAAAGCACTACTTGGATTTAAAAAAGGAAAAAAAGAGGGTTTTATCAAGAAAAATCTAGATTTTTTGAATTAAAATGTGTAAATCAGAAAAACTAAGAGGTTTAAGTACTCACTGGAGGTCCATACGTAGGTGGACACTGATAACGACAACCTCACTTGAATCTGTGCTCGCAAATTGGGATCGAAATCATCAGAAAGTCAAAAGAGTCAGAGAGCAAAAAGTCAAAAGTAAAAGTTAAAATGAATAGTAAATTGAGTTTTTACCCCTTTATATAGGCTCTTTTGACCTAAAAAGGGTATCTTTGACATATAAAGGGAAACTTTTACAAAATTGACCCAGGAACCTGAATTTATCATCAAATCAGCCAAATCTGGGGCATTTGTAATCAAATAGATGTGAAAACAATATCAGAAATGAAATCAAAATTCATTAGAAATTGAACTAAATCAAGAAAATTTGACCTAAATTGTCAAAAAATTTCAACCATCTATCAAATTTTATTTCATTTCTGAGGGGGCATACCATTGGATAAACAACATCAACAACATCATCGAAACATGAGATCAATCATCAAATTAGAGTGCAAGATTTTATCAGAAATTTTTTCATTAATCAATCAAATGGGGCATCGCATCAAAATGTATCATGCAATCAGGTATCACATCAGAATATTTCATTGGATCAACCATCATATCAAGGATCAATCATCTAAACAACCATCAAAGAACACCATCAATTGAATGAACATCATCAGAACTGCATCAATTTCATATCAAATCAAGAATTGACCATCAAATAATATCAAATGAACATCAAAGATCGACCATCGATGGAGCTAGGACCTATCATCAACAAAATTAGAATATTCTTTGAATCGACACGCTTCACATGTCAACTCAAAGAGGGGCATTTATAATCACCTAAAAATGGACAAAGATAATTAAGTAATAAATCAAAGAAAATAAAGGTAAATCAAAGCAAATCGAGGACAAGATCAAAGTAATTGAGTCAAATCAAACATTTAGCCAATCAAAATTAAAATCAAGCTTTAATCCAATTTAAATCAAAATCAAGAGCCTTTTAATCAAGTGAAATCAAATCAATGTGCAATTAATTGTATAGTTTGGAATTAAATAAAATCAACCCATTCAAGGGGTACATGGCTAAATAGATGAATTAAAATCAATTAATAAATCCTAATTTCTCTCAACAACCAAAAGGGGAGGAAAATCAATAAATCAATAGGATTTAAGAAATGCATTCACATGGATCAAGCCAAATTCGATCTCAATCACTCAAAGTGAAAGAACATCTTGTCCACTCATCTTGTCTTCTTGTCCCAAGCTTTGAGGACACAATATTTAAATTATCTTCAAAGGGTGTAACCAAAAACTCAACTCAAGATTAATCATGGTTAACACAACTACACCCCCTACCCTTGCATAAATCTATAAAAGGAAGAGCAAAATCAATCATAATTCATAACCACACATCTGAGAATTGCATCTAACCTCTTGAGAATTATAGCTAGAAAGGCAATTTAGGAGCAATTTAGCATTTCAATTTGAATTAATTGTTAGCATTTGCTTTATCATTATCATTTATCATTCTAGGATTGTCATTAATGGTAGCTTGCTGAGAGCTTCACATTAACACTCTCAGATAGAGAGTCATATGATGCTTAATTGTGCTTTATTTGCTAAATAGAGTACTAATTGTGGTTTATTTAGTTTCTATTTTATTTATTGTTCAATACTAATCTTATGAAGGTACATTTCCTTGTACATAGCTACCATTATATTATCAAAAGAGATTACATTTTGAGTTGCCCTACTAGGGAACCCAAGAGAAATTAACCTAAAACATGCAACTAAGTTTATAGAATAATTTTTTTTCTTAAGAGTTTACACAACAATAATGATAACAATGCAAAATCAATATAACATAAGATATAAACATACTCATAAGTGTAACTCATTTACATATTACAAATCCCAAGGGTTCAATGACGTAGAATTACTCAAGTGTTAATTAATTAATAAGAATAACTACAAGTACTAAATCTCACATATGCAAATAACAATAAGTGTACATGATCAAATAAATGCGAACATAAATACAACTAATACCATAAGGTATACATGATAACCCACATCCACTGCACAAGTCGTAGGGTATGTAATAATAATCCAAGTACAAAGCACATATACAATAAAAGAAGGATAAGAACAAATCTCCAAAGATGAAAGAAGAAGGAATAAATACTACAAGGATCATCCAACACTGGTACATGAACATCATAGTCTCAAATGGTAAGAGGATCCCTACCTCCCGACCTCATGGAAACTTGTGGTTCCACTCCCATCATGCTGAGGAGATAACATCAGACCCCACTCAAATAAAAAACACCAAAATCCAATCACAATACAACACCTAATAAAAGGATCTTGAAGGCTCTCTATCTCAAGAGGTACAACTTAATTGCAAAGGAAATATATACTAAACCAGAGGTAACCAACACATGTAGGAAACCTAAGATGCATATGGGGAAGTGTCATCACATGAGTCAAATCTAGAGTTACCTTGGCAGTCTCTCTAGGACCCCGACCCCCTAGTGACTTTATGCAGTATTAGTAAACCTCTCATACAAACAAAGTTACCAACTATTCCCCATCCAATTCACACAAGAGACCAACATCTTTTCACAAACCAGCCTAGCCTATACTAGTGCTCAAGGCATGGGTGAGGCACACAATTATCTTGTTAATTTTTCTATCCCAATAAATTTATTAAGTTATCACTTATTAAGTCAACTTACAATGAGTTGCCTTGGTAGCCTCTTAGGGGCCCAACCCCCATTGCAAGCCACTCCCCCTCTATACACTTAGTTGACCTACCTAGGTTCATAAGTCCAAAATAAAATCAAAATAATAATAATTATCCTCAAATTAGTTCCTTAGTACAACATGAAAACATTGGTTCTCACATAACCATAATATCAAATACACACCCTCAAGGTGTTCATAAAACTACAAGCTTCAATAGAACAAGGTTGACTCGAGACCATATTTCCCCATGTGAAATATGCAACAAAACATAGCTATACAATACAACCTTCATTCTACATAATAACAAAATAGAATCACAAGATGATCATATATCACATAAAAGATCAATTAAAAACTAATATTGAAATAATGATCAAACAAAGCAACTCGTGCAATATGAAAAATATCCCAAAGCCTCTGGTATGGCATCCTTGACCAACTTATCCCAAAGTCGACAGATAACACTAATAACCATATACAAGAAGAAAATTCATAAAGCCAAACTCATAACTTCTGATAAGAATTCGATTAATTAAATTAATCTCAATTAATTAATTAATCTCAATTAATTAATTTAATATTTAACCCAGTTATCAACTCAATAACTTTAAATATATTAATCATTTAATAGACTTAAAAAAATACATCTTAATCACTTAACATCAATAAAATTATTTAAATATTTAAATCAATATAAATATTATTTAAATAATAAAACAATTATTAATTACTAATTAAAACAAAACCTACTAATATTTAAAAATCAAATATTAAATAACTTAATAATAAAATTTTATTTAATTAATTCACCTTTAGCTGACCGAGGGTGTTTTTGTATGGAGGCATTGCTATGGCCTCTATAAGGCATAGCCTTTATTGTATACATATGGTTGTTAGGGTCTTTCGAAAGCAATCTCGAATGCTTCGTATATTGTAATTATTATTATATTAATAAAATACAATTTATTACCGATCAAATTTTTATTTATTTAATTAAAAATATTATTATATATAGTTAATAATAAACAAATAAAGTTATTAAAGGGAGGGGGAACACGAGCCCCACCTTGCCATTGCCATAGGTAGCTAGGGTTGTTGTAGGAAGCCTACACTGCCCCCAACAATCTAGACTACAGCTGCCAGCCTAGTTGTCATTGATAGTTTTGGTTGTCGCAACAACTTATTACTGTCAAGGGGTGGGGGAAGGAAAACCCCCGCCTCCCCCCTTTTTTAAATTTAATTATTTATTTATAATAAACATCCTTGTCAAATATTTTCTCTAATGCAAAACAAAAAACCCTATTTTTATTTATTTAAAATAAATTTCACACAAGCACGCGCACACAAACACACACATAAGATTAATCAATGAGAATTCAAATGATTGATTTCTACGAGGGAAGAAATTTCTTCTTAGATCTACAAGGTAATTATAGCCAATTGCAAAATTTACTATTTTAATTTGATTCAAACCCTGGGGTTTTCAACAACAAAATTAAACAAACCCTAACTAATTCAATATAAGATCTTTCTACAATTTTCTAATAATTTATTAGGTATTCACAATACAAGATTACTTCCACCAAAAGCTTTCAAAACAAAAATTTATGCAAGAGAAGAATTTCAAAACAATTATCAACAAAAATCTTGCAAGCACAAAGCAAACAAACTTTTTAAAGAATAAGATCTACGAGGATTTCAAACCCTACCTTAAACTACCAATTGATAGAAACCATGAAGAACAATCAAAACCCTGCAAATTCCAAGCTTTCACAATTTCCTCCAATTCAACCTCAGATCCAAAACCTACAAATTTGTGTGTAGAATAATGGCAAAAATCCTCATAATAAAGGAAACCTATTCAATCGAAGGTTTTCCAAAACTCATACAGAATAAAAAATGAACTCAACCTTAAATTGAATAAAAATAATTTATTTAATAAATATATATTTTTTTTTTTATCAATTCACTCAACTTTGAAATTTACTTTTATTCTTTAATTTACTTTAATTGATTGTGCAACTAATTGCATATCAATTATAACTAAAAATTAATATTGTTTTAACACATTATTTTAACATATCGTTTTAATATCTTTTTTGTTGTGCTCTTTCCTTCCGATCTTTTGCTGCTAGAATTGTAAAGGGTTTCAGGTCCCTTCAAAACCTATTTTTTCCAGTAATCAGAATATATTATTATTTATGTCATTGATAATTAATTATCAATTAATTAATTTTATCTTTAATTAAATTTTTTGATTTAATAATTAATTAAATCTTTTATTTTCTCAAATAGACTTATTAATTAAATTTTTTAATTTATAAATATATTTAATTATTTCTTATTAATTAAATATCCTCACATTTAATATTTTGATATTTAATAAGATTTAATTATCAAACCACATAATTAATCTCAATAAATTTCTTAACCACAATCACACCAACCACATGACTAGCCAAAGAACAGAAAAATCATTGAACCTAATAATACAACAATCATGCTCTAGGAAAAGACTCATGAATTCACATCACCTGGATGAATTCAAAGAAGAAATAAATCAGAAACTTGTACACTATTTTAGGATAATAAATGACCTAGGTTGGGTTTTGGACTTGAATGATATCTCCCCTCTCTTACCATTGATACATTGCAATAGGGTATGCTCATCCTGACAATTCAGGGAAGTCAATGCTCGGTATCTGAAATCTTGCATAAAAGACAAGCACATACATACATGTATAAATATATAATAGACAATGGCAGGGATTGACCGATCATGTGGATCTTGCAAGCAAGTAACTATGACTTCGTCCCTCAACCATATGAGGCACGTTAAACAGAAAAGTAAAACATACACGCTAACCATATACATGCAAGTATGGGGTTAGTAAAACCATAAATATAACTAACATCATCATATGCAGATAATCAACATGAAGAGTGACCTAAAAGAGTCTGGCCAAATAAATTTAAGAAAAAATATGGGAGGGGTATTACACATTTTTTTGGCAAATTAGTACAAAGAGGGTAGCTCCCATTATATTATCAAAAGAGATTACATTTTAGTTGTGTAGTGTAGTAATTTGTATACCTTTACAATTTCACACTCATTTTCGACTCACTTTAGTGGCTATTCCTGGTTCATGTCTAATTGTGCTAAGTTTTGAGGCCATTTCTAGAAGCATAGTGCAATTCCCTACTTAGTGGCCTTTTTCTAGCCTAAAATGTCAAGACTAGAGTGCCTAGTTCCCCCATTCTCCTCGACTAGGAAACCTAATGCCCCTATCCAAGAATTTTGACCCCAAATTTGAAATCATAATGGTTGGCTTTGTGAGTAGCACAAAAGTGCTCCTCAATGCCAACTTAACTAAAAATTAAACCCAAAAAGGTGTATGTTGCATATAAATACAACTCTCCCTCTCATTTGAACATTTTTTTATCAATTATCCATACTTCAAACATTAATTATATTAGTATAATTTTAATAATTAAGGACAAGTCTATAATCAAGGAGTCAAGCATTCAAGTTTTAGAAATCATGATCAAGTTTTATGTATTCCTCCACAATGAAGGCATGCATTAATGTCAATCACAAAATATCAATTATTGTGTGAGACTTCAAGGCTATGGTTTCATATGAAAGGTATCATTTTTCATTTAAGCATTTCCATTAAGGTTTTTAGCCTCTACCCTATCAAGGTTAAGCTCTCTTCTTATTTGACATTGTTGTAGTGGATGTGGAAGCACCAATGTTGGGTTTGACTTAGGAAAGCCATTATACAACATAACATTTTTTTCCATTTTTTGTTTGTGCAAGTATATATATGACAATTGAAAGCTAAAAATTTATGCAAATAAAACTAAGATGGATATTCCTAGACCTTGAACTAGTGAGAACCCCTAAACTATGTTAATTTGCATGCATGTTTAACAATGTTAGGCTATTTTTGGAGAGAGAGGTCTACAAAGCCTCCTAATCCAAAATATGATGACCTTTGCTTATGAAGACACCCTTGGGAGTAGGACACCTTTTTCCATATTCCAACATATTCTACGCCATATTACTGTCATAGGTTCATCTTTGCATCTCATTTCTAGATCTATACCTTTGTATTGGCTTCCAATTTTGTATTGTGTTGTTTATGAATTTTTTATCATCAATTTTCCTAGAATTTTACTTAGACATTTCATAATCATTTCCAATCAAATCAAGAAACAATAAAAGAAGAAAAATTAACCAAAGTGTTCAACTCTTCTTTGTTAGTGTGAAAAAAATGATTACCTAACTAGTTTACTTTTAACCTTCTTAGCTAAGACCTATTCATGCTATGATTAAGCTCACTTGGAGGGTTGAGATATTCTCTCCTCACATTATGCAAGGTTAGAGAGACTTTTATCTCACCTCATGTAGACTCACCAAGTGTCCCAACACTTGTCCATAGATTCCTACACTTATTACATACTCAGAGGGGTATTCAAAGTTTGACTCCTACCTTATCACCTCTACTTGCTTGCCTTTTATTTGAGGCACCTCTTTGTGCATTTTATAGATAATGTGACATCCTCATTTTCATATTCCCATTAGTCAAGAGTATTTATTTTTCAAGGGATATTAGTTGTTTCCAACATGGTATTAGACCATACTTGCAAAATCTCTTCTTTTTAGGCTTGATTTTGAGAGGGTTGTGAGAATCCAACAAACATTAGAGATTACTAGAGAAAAACAAACATCACAGTTGCACTCAAAATGACCAAAAAACCTTATTTTAATATATGTCACTCTAATTAATGGTGACTAAATTTTTGTTGTTTTTAACCCCATGGTGTATATGTGAGCATCTGAGTTTGCATGTTGTAGTTTTCATTTTCTTTGTACAACCAATTTCACATGCAGATCACTTTTGCACAAAAGAATAAAAATTTGGTGTTCTTTTAAAATTGCAAAAAATAATATTATTTTACCTTTATTAGTTGCACATGACTACGTTGTACTATAAGAAATTGTGCACAAGAAATCCTATGTAGTACCTACACAACATAATGCATTGCATAATTTTTGTACATAATACAATGCAAGTGCAATACCTAGGCGAGAGTCTATGGGGCAATAAAAAAATAATAATTTTTTTATAATTTTTCGATAGAATAGAATATTCTTTTTATGCCAAATTAACCTATTAAATATTCTAATAGTATATTCCTATTTTCCCATTAGCATGTAGAATATTCTAATAGAATATTCTTTTTATCTAGCTAAATCTTGTATATGCATCAAGTCAACAATTCATACATAATCAACATGTTTCCAACACCTAGTTAGCATGTTGAGTCAACATGATGTCATCATCCTTTGGCCCCTTGAGTACCCCCCTCTATTGACATGATTTTTTTTTATCATCAACTTTGGGAGGCTAGATCTTAGTCATGCAGTGGTCATGCAAAGGGATTTTTTAGTGTTTTTTTTTCATGTACCTATTTTTCATGCCCTATCTAATGGTGTAGTTTATTTTGTATAATGACACACAATCTTTTTCTATTTTTCTATTTCTTAGAGGACATTATGCACAATCCTTATTTCTGGAACGTTGAGAGTTTCATTTGGGCTCATATAGGCACATTTTTAGGTGCCATTTTTTCCGACATGCAATTTTTTTTAGCTCTACACAATAGTGATGTTTATTTTTAATGACATTATTCCAAAATATTAGATTATTACTATGCATTCGTTAAGGCTATGTACATATTTTATATTCTATAAATGCACTAAAATAATGTGCCATATCGTTGTATACTTTCAAGGGGATCTACTTTTTCTTGCATCATGGGGTTTTTTTTGGAGGTTTTGTTAACTTGTTGAAGTTTGAAAGACAACTTGATATTTGTCTTCTTTGTCTACCTCCTAACATAAAACAAGTGAGAACTCATTCCCCAACATATATTTATATACATGCAATAATGTAAAGTGACACAAGTTATTTTCAATTGGTTTTCCATTACTCCACTTCCTCATCAACATTAAGAGGGAATCATAACATTTGTATAGCTAATGCTTTTTATTTTAGTAAAGCAATGGAGGAACCTCATGGAGTCTTATGGACTTTGTGTTTTTGTAGGAGGCTCACATAGGCCAAATAATTTGTATCTCTCATATAGGGGATTATTTTGTGAGATTCATGAACACCAGACACTTCTTAGTAGTGTATTATGTGACAATCATTCTTTTTTATTTTTATTATTTGATCATCCATGATGAACATTGGGCACTTCTACATAGTGTATTTATTGACACTTGTGCTTTGTTATTTGTGTTCTTTGATCATACCTTTATCTCTCGATCTACATTTTTTGGAGGTTCACTGATTTCAACATACACCTGTTAATATTCAAGCAGATTTTTCAGTTCTTGAAATGCTTCAAGATTTCTTCAGTATCATGTTCATCTTCACATGGGCATCTTTATATAAGTTTTTATCATTCTCATTCTCTCTTTTAAAGGGGAGTTATATTCATGTGAGGTTTTTCCCCTTCCTCTATTTATAAAAGATCTTTATTTGTATGCGAGTACCTTATTAGGCCATGTTTTTTAGACTCATCTATTATTTTACTAGATTACTTCCTAAGTTTTACTTAAGGGAGAGTGTTAGTGTGAAAAATTATTTTACCTAACTAGTTTCATTTTAACCTACTTAATTGAAACCTATTAACACTATGGTTAAGTTCACTTAAAGGGTTGATATATACTCTCCCAACCTTATGGGAGGTTAAAGAAATTTTTGTCTCGCCTCATGTAGATTCACTAAGTGTACCAACACTTGTCTACAAATTCATATGCGTGTTGCATACATGGAGAGGTAGTCAAAATTTGACTCCTACCTTCTCACCCCTACTTGGTTTCCAATATATGCAAGACTACTCTTTGTACATTTTTAGTTATAGAGTGCCATTTCTCAATTGCATATTCCTAGTTATTGGAGAGTATTTTTTTTTCAAGGGATCTTGGTCATTTCCAACATCCTTTAGGACTTAATTTGGATCTTGTTGGTGTTATATTTCTCAAGATCTACTAGAAAAAAACCATAAATACTTCCACAAACAATAAGAAAATAATCAACCCAAATGATATTATGAAATAGCTAAATGTATGTGCTTAGGAGGCTTGCTTATATTACAAATAAAATTAATTTAGAGGGTATGGAATGATCACTAAATACCCCTCCATATGTTGGACACCTATGAGTAAGCTTGACAAGTGCATATACGAGTGTTATAGGTGTATGTGAGAGGTTTTTCATTAGGTAATTACACATGTCTCAACCATGTGAGGTTAAACAAATATCTAAATAACTGTTGGTTTCCAAAGGGGGGGGGGGTGAATCAGTGATCCCTAATCCCAAATGCCTTAACAAATTTTCTTTGATTGTAGCAGCTCGGTAAAATATTGTTCACTATTTACCGACAATAGTAAATAAACTATAATAATTAATAAATCATTCACAACATGTAATACCAATATTTAATGTAGAAACCCAGCTTTGGGAAAAACCATTGTGGGGATTATCACCCACTAAGAAAATACTCTTTTGAAGTACGTCTGATTAAGAGATAATCTAGTTAAAGATTACAATACACACTGTTAGGTGTGACCCGACAAAGGGATTTACCTTAGATTTATCAGGATCTTCACCTTGTTAGGAGTGGCCTTGTTAGAGGGCTTCAAACACTCTTTATAATGTTACATTTTTCAAGGATTTTATAATAAGAATGTTAGGTCTACACTGTTACAAATGCTAGTAAGAAATAGTAAATAAAAATGACTCGTAGATTTGAAAATATCTTTGCTCAATCAGATCCTTGTGCACTCTTCAATCTTCACTTCAATTCTTCATTATCCACTGGCATCAACACTTCATCAAATCCTTCTTTTCCACTCAGAATCTATTTGTTCCTTCTTCACTGTATCAGTCGGTGACCCTTCAACTATTCAAATTGCTAGCCATTTGTCCATACAAGATCATCCTTTTTATAGACAACTTTTTCCTCTTAATCTCCTCTATTAAATCTTTCTTTAATCAATCTTAACTGTCCAATTCATTATACCTTGAATTTTGATCTCAATAACACGTTTTCTTTTCACCTAGGAACTTGAACTTTTCTTGAAACTTGTTCCATCTTTTTTTGCCATTTAGATCTTGTCGTAGATCTTCACCTTGATTTTTGCTATCCATATATCTTTTGTAACTAACTCTCCTAATCATCATGATCATCCAGCTCATCATACCTAATCATTAAATGTTGATTCAATCCTTATTTAATATATTTTCCTTGCTCAGTGTTCTTCATTTGAATTTCGGTTAATTTCTCTCAGTGCCTAAACCTTTCTTTTCTATTTGGTGGCTTGAGTTCCTTTCACTTTACTAAGTGACCTTTTCTTTTACCTTTACCTTACCGAGTGACATTTCCTACTCGGTAGTCAAAATAACTTAACTTACCAACTTGTCAAATCTTCATCACCATGCTTTACCGACTTAACATAATCATATGTTAGGTAGAAAACAATTATATCAACATAATATAATCATTTTGAAATCTATATCAGTTGCCCAATTAAGTTCTACAACTTCACAATATCTCATTTCTTCTTCTCTTGAACTCATTCATCTTATATCATTACTGAATGATATGGAAACATAATATAAACCAGAAATCAATTTCTTGACGTCAATGACAGGACAATAACCGATCTAACCTTTCTACTATCATGTATTCTTATGATCTTGGTCAGTCTTCATCATTAGCTCCATTAGATAATCAATCTTCAACATTACTATCTGGAATACCCCAAAAATGGACTATAGGTTCATTAACCTCCTACATCTTCAATTCGAACAAAATTGATACAAAAGTCCTAACCTAAGGCACATCTGCACATTATCAAATCCTAATTGATTTTATTCTTAATTCTGCATCGAAGAATATTACTAGCAATATTCCTACTTTATCCTAATTATCTTTAATTTAATTATTATTTGGTGATAAATCCTATTTATCCTAAAGTTTGATTAATTGAATATTCTGAATATTTAATTAATTAGATTTAATACTACCACTTAATTTATTTAATTAGATTTGATTAAATTATTCCTAAATTATATTATTTAATTTGACAATAAATCTAAAATCTCATGACTAATTGATTAAATTCTTATTTATTTAATTAAAGTCAGTTGTCAATATTGAATAATATAGTTTTAGAATAAAGTTTGATTTAATAATTGATTAACCCATAAATCAATTGTTTTATTTCAAAAATCAGTTAAGTTGAGAATAAATCACTTTATTTTTAAATTAATTTATAATTAAATCATGCACAATAAAAAAAGCAGACAACTAGAAATTAACAATCAATTTTAAAATTGAAACTCAACATCTGATGATGAGTTGAAATTTGATCTAAACTCTATTTTGAGTAAAACTTTGCTTTTGCATGATTTTTGTGAGTTAATTATCTCTAATTTCCTAATAACTCAAAAATCAACCTGAGTTTATCAAGAGTGATTTATGGCTTTTCTCCTACATCCTCAAAGCCCTGGATTTCTATAAAAACAAGGCTCAACTCTTCATTTTCATCAACACTCAAATTTGCACAATTACTTTAGCGAATTGGCGATTGAATGATTGAGCACTTGCAATAGGTGATTTGTGAGATCTTTCATAGTTGATCATAATCTTTGCATATTTTCATATCATAGATTTCATCTTCATATCATTCTTAGATTAAAACTGCATTCCATTTCATTCATATTAGCTTAGATTCATACAGTTTTTCATATTATTGCATAGAAAATCCAAAAATATAGCTTAATCTGCATTCATAAGTCTTTCATATTTTTGCATTCAAATCCTTTATTTAGGTGTTACATTGTCACTGATCTCGGTCTGATCTGAGAGTATCATACTCGCATCTACTAGAAGGCAGTAAATCGCCTGGTTAGTTTAGTTTCCATTTCATTGCAGATTTTGGTTTTTGCTAACCTCTAATGTTTTACTAAAGTGTTGTGTCTACAACTAGGTACAAAATTCACACACACATTTTTGGCACCCACCGTGGGGCCCTAAAATGGGTTTCTATTCAATTTCTATCAATTTCTATCAACTTCTTGTTGTTTTATGGTTAAAACTGCAATCTTTTATTTTCTGTCCGTACATTTTTCATACGACTTTTGTTAGAAAGTCATACCAGGAGGTACCCACTGTCATATGACATTTGATCTTATCGAGGCTCGTATCAGAAGCTGCACACTATCGTTTGGAAGCTTGATTGCCGTATGAGAAGACACCTACTGTCGTATGAGTTTCCATAATGTCATTTGGGAGGTAACCCACTGTTGTATGAGTTTTGACTCCAGAATTCAATTATAGTTTCAAGATTTTTGGCAGTTTTTCAGATTTGATTTTTAGATTTGGACTAATAGCTAACCCTAACAATTGAAATCTTCTTCTTTTGATGGATATTTGTTGAATCTGATTGGAAAAAGTGCAACTAAATTACTAAAATAGGTAAAAATATACTAAGCGTGTTGCGAGGAATTCATGTATTCTTCTCAAGCTGATAACATTTTGATTTGGATTAAAACAAACTCTCACGTGTCAAACTTGTGTGACTTTTCTTGCTTTCATATCACAAACTTCATTTGGGGCTATAAAATGAACATAGATTTTTTTTTTGCATATCTGTTACACATAGTAAATAGGCCCTATGAACACTATTTGTGGATGATCTTGAGAGAGTGGGCTTCTTCTGCTTGTTCATGCATGCGAAGCTCTTCTTTACGAAGGATCCCCTTGTAGGTAGGGAGGTTACTAAGAGAGTCTCACATTCTACAAGATTCACGTGTCTTCAACTTTTGATTGATACATTCTCTCTCTGGAGGGGTTGATAGATCATAAGTGGTTGACTTCATAGATCTTTGTGAGATAATCTTGGTCTTAGCATGTCAGATTAATCTGTCTGCTTTGTTTTGGTTAAAAGTGAAAAGGCTAGAGGACTATGCTCTACTCCCTTTTTGGGTAGTATCAGAAACTCAGATCCTTGAATCTGGAACCAGTCTCCATGTGGTATCTTTTGTGAGTCACCTTTAGAGAGGGTTAACCATAGTGGACATTCCCTTAATTGGGTCAACCACGTGGATGAAACCTCAAGTGATAATAGCCATTTTCGCTTTGGTAGCAGTAACCACTATATAAATGTCCTTGTGGAGGAAATCTTCACAGGTGTGGTCTCTTGTTGGGCTATCAGATCTCCCTAGAAGCTCCTGATTGATTAATTTCTCAGACTATGTCAAAACCCTGATGCCCCTAGATTGGAGTTCACCCTCTTGAGATCACAAAAGTTGCAGAGTCAAACCATTACTACAAACCCTAGTGAGGCCAACTTTTCATTTTTCTAGGAATATGTGCGTTATTGAAAAACTTTTTGGAACATACACAATTAGCACTCCTAGGGATTAGCACATTCAATCACTTGATTATTCATGCCCAGGGTTGCTTTGTCCCCTGTTCATTATTTTGAGATGTTCTTGGAATCACTTGCTTGCTGCTTTGCATGCTTGTTTACCTATTTGGTTACTGAAAATGAATGATCCCAGAATAATCTTCAAACCTGGAAAGAAAAATTTGCAAACAATTTGAAACTGAAAACTTAAAATTTGCAAAATCTGAAGTAAAATTCCTTTATGGAGTCAAAAGTCATCCCATAAAGTCAAAAAGTTGTACGAGTTTTGCAATTGTCATTTCAGAACCCCTGTATTGTCGTATGATAGCTTGTATATGTCATACGAGTTTTGCCACCAGTCAAAAACAAAAAGTCAAAATCTTGCTATCAACTATCGTGCAAGTTTTGCAACTATTGTATGAGTTTGTCAACTGTCATTTCAGAGTATACCCACTATCGTACGAGCCTGCAGAAAGTCATTTGAGAAATTTTGGAAAAATTGTTAGAAATTTGTCAGAATTGTCAGAGACTCAGTTTTTACAACCTATTTCCAGAATCTGTTGAACAAAATCACTATGTCAAGAACATAGCATAACCTAGAAAAAATTCATTCATTTTCCTAAAGTGAGCTCTTGAGTTTGATTTTTCCTTCTGATTTATCGATTTGAGTCTTTTTCATCTTGTGTCAAAACCTTGTCAAAATTATCTTCAATTCAGTCCTCTTGCTAAAATGGCTAAGTGTTGTGAGCTCATGCCCGCCATCTGTTGGGAATCTACCCACACTACTATGGCACAATATCCTTCATTTACATCCAATCTAATCTTTAATCACTTCAATCTTGACAAGGTTGCGTCATTCGATCTTCTTGAATCAGGTCTTTCTTTAGTTGTCTTCATCTTGCTTTCCAGCTTCACCCAAGGTTAATGGTGGAAACCAGAGCTTCCTCACACAAGAAATCTGAAGAAGCACTTAACACCACAACTTTGTCTAGTCACATAGGTCCAACTCTTGAACAACTCTACAATTCTAGTCTTTACGAAGACGACGGTCTTGGCAATTTTTGATTGAAAACTGGTTACATACCCCCTTCATCAACTCATAGAGGTAATAAAAAAACTCCACCTCAATCTAATCCAAAGATTTCGAAAACTCCTAACATGTCTCATAGAGGGACACATCATAGGTCTCAAGGACATCACTCTCAGCATGGTATGGATCAAGAACCTACACCTTCTGAAATTGCCCAATATCAAAATGATGATAACTTCAAAAGAATGATGAAACATTTCTTGAAGGAAGATAGAGAAGCATACTTTCTAGAGTTAGCTCATCAAGGCACTAAACTTCCTCCAAACTTTAATGTTGAAGATATCATTACACATGAGGAAAAAACTCTTATCACGACTATGATGAAATAGATGCATGCCATGCAAATCAAACTTAACAAACTTGAAAAAGAAAAGGAACCTAAGGAGTTCTCCATGGAGGCTCTATGCCCTTTTCCATTTGATAAAGACTTGTACATGCCACCATTCCCTAAAAGAGTGGAGATGCCTAAATATGATAAGTATGATGGAAACTCTGATCCTCAAGATCATGTCAGAGAATTCTGTACTCAATCTATGGAGTTTATGCATGAACCAAATTACTTAATGCACCTCTTCCCTCAATATCTGGGAGGAGCGGCCATCCATTGGTTCTCTAGAATGCCTCCAACTATCAAAACTTTTGAGGAGTGAATCAAACTATTCTATCAACAATACTCCTACAATATTGAACATCCAGTCACCATGATCAACATCTGCAATCTGAAACAATATCTAGGTGAGCCATTCCTGACATTTCTTAAGAGATGGAGGAAGAAATTTTATCTATATGCGAGACCCATTCCAGAAACTAAGAAGATGGAAATCTTCATCAATAATCTTGTTCCAGAAATCAACTACCCTTTACAAATGAAAAATCATACATCTTTTGATAAGATGGTAGATAATGTGATCAAAATTGAGAAAGTACTTGTGAAAAAAGGAGACATTACACTTTAAAAGGACAAGTATGAATCTGGATCTAGTTCTAAAGACAAGAACAAAAACTAGAACAAGAATAAAGGAGTTGTCATAAATGGCATTGTTGATACTATCTATGCCCCATCTAAGGCACCCACTTTCAATCTCACTATTGGCACCCAAGCCATCGAAGCTTCTAAAGCTAAAGAAACAGAGCCCAACAAAAAGTCATCTGATTATAAACCTTGGGCTACAGATCCTAATTGCAAATTCACTCCTCTTGGAGAATCTTTGGAATCTACCATGAAAACTCTACTGGTGAACAAAATCATCTACTTGCCTGAGATAAAAGTCTTTGATCTTGAACCTAAACCGAAATGGTGGAGAGAGAATGATTTCTATGAATTCCATCACAATAAAGGTCATAAGACTAATAACTATGTTCTCTTGAAGCACATCATACAAGACAAAATTGATAACGGAGAAATCACGATTGATAATCATAAGAGCAATAATGATCATACAACATTCACGTAACCATTTCCTAAGCATGGTAAGGAAGATTCTTCTTCTCAACCTAATATGGGTGCTAAAGTCAATTATGCCTACTCTGGAAACAATGCTGTTATCAATATGGTTGAACCATGTCTATCTGAGCATTGCAATGTCATCACAATTATGAGAAAAGATAGAGAAAATCAATCAGCTAATGCAGTTACTTGATCACAAGCTCAGGCACACCTACAAGGACAAATACCAGATTCATCAGATGTCCCTAAGGTGCCTTTCAATCTTTCATCTACTTCTAAACATAAGGCTACATGTAAATCTTCAAATCCTAAATATACAAGGCCTACTTCATATAGTATTGTCCAACAACTCTAGCATACAAATGCAAAAATCTCCATGTTTGAGTTGCTTTGGATATCTCCAGCTCATAGAGCCATTCTAGACAAAGCTTTGCTTAGATCCAATGTTCTTGATAACCTTGATTTAGATAGATTCCAGACTATGGTTGGTCATCTTACATCTCCACAGTATATCTCCTTTTCAGAGGAAGATGATAACTCCTTGAGTCATCCACATAACCAGCCCTTGTATATTGAAGTCTTGATCCAGAACCGTCATGTTAAATGTGTGTTCATATATGGGGGTGCTGGTCTAAACATTTGTTCTTTCAGCTTGATTACACAATTGGAATTTTTAGAAATGGCCATTGATCCTAGAAAGAAGATAACTATCAAAGCATATGATGAGCAAGAAAGATCTTCCAAAGGAACAATTGTCTTACCTATCAGTTATGTCCTGTCATCAGAAATACTATATGCCAAGTTCTTGATCTACCTTTGGCTTACAATATTCTTCTAGGGAGACCCTGGATACATGAGATGAAAGCTATTCCTTCTACATATCATCAATGTTTGAAATTTCCTTATTAGGGGGTAGAAGTGATGATTCCCACTGATCTATATACAACTTGCAATGCATTGAAAGAAAGTGTTGATAAACTTGTTCCTAATAATAGAGAATCTTCCACTAAGCAGCTAGACGTTGCTTCAACATCCAAGATGGAAGATATTGCTAAAGAAGTTAAGATCAAAGAAAATGGTATGGGAGAATATACTATAGAGCTAGTCTTATCTTTGACATCTCTCCCTATCTCCCCTAAGTCTTATGGACAAACTCTAAAACAGTCCAAACTAGAGTCTAAAGAACCTCTTGAGGCATATAAAGGAAATTTTGTTGCAGAACAAGTATCTAAACTAGAACTCCCCACATGTCTTAGAATAGATTGAGCCATCCACAACAAATTAACTAAAGGGAGAAACAATAGAACAATCTAATAGTGGTGATTTAGATACCACTGAAGATCTCATTCCTTATGAGCATTTGCCTAAAGAAATAAAAGACCTCCTTGAAGTTGAAGATGATCCAATAAAAAGAATTAATGTAGTAGAAACACAAGAACCTTCTATAGAGCAAGAGGTAATTGCAACACAAGAACCAGCTAATCTCGAAGAAAATCAAATAGACAAAGAGGAAGGTGGTATTTATTCTAAGACAGATTCCCATGAGTATGAATTCAAATCAGAATCTGAGGGTAACCCTTCTTGGGGTATTCATCCTGACTTTACTCATGTTCTTAGATTTCCTAGAGGCATAGATGAAGAATCTAATGACTATGAATGGGGAGCCATTCCAGAAGAAGATGAGCTTATCACAGAGAAACATGTTGATGTTATTCACCAATATGCACCTAAACCCAACATAAGTCTAGAGAGAAATGATGAACTTAACAAGTCTGATCCATCGATGGCTAAAGTGGAATCCCACAATGACATTGAGCCTATTCATGAATTCAACATCTTAAGTTGTAATATCACCTTTGAACACAAGCATCAGGTTAGGACCAATGATGATAGATCCATATCCGTAAACACTATTTCCCAATCTTTCACAACTTTGACTATCCAAAATCTTGAACTTCTAGACCAAACCTCTATGAATCTTAACCAAGGTATTTATGCCTTTCCCAATGAATATGCCCTTGCTTGCTACCTCAATGTAGTTGAGCCTATGAGGACTTCCATCAGTGAATCGAGTGTTAGCATGACGGAGTCAGACATCAAGTATTTTAGTCAGAAAAATAAGAATACGAATAAAAAGAAAAGGAGTTATGAGGGTGAAAACCACTTTGTGGTAGTCTCAAAACCTACAAAAGTTAAAATAAAAGATGTATCCGAAGGTGAAAACCTCTCTGAGTTGCCTCCAAATGAGATATTTGATGCCCTTTAGAGTCATTTATAGAACATATCTCTAGTTCTAATTGAGCCCACTCAATCTATCAATTCGAGAACAACAAAGGAACCACAGTTGATCCATGTAGCAAAATGTTTATCCAAAGAAGAGAAGCAAAAATTTACTCCATTCCTAATAGAAAAGAAGATCAAATTTGCATGGAAATATTTAGATATGCTAGGGTTGGATCCTGATCTTATAATGCACCATTTATCTATAGCTCCAAATGTCAAACTTGTTAAACAAAAATTGAGAAAGATGCATCCACATGTTGCACTCTTGGTAAAAGCTGAATTAGAGAAGCTCCTAAAAGCCAGAGTTATTCGAGTTATTGATTATGCAGAATGGATCTCTAATATTGTACCCATTTCAAAACTAGACA
Organism: Chamaecyparis obtusa; assembly: GCA_027943335.1. Classification (NCBI taxonomy): domain Eukaryota; kingdom Viridiplantae; phylum Streptophyta; class Pinopsida; order Cupressales; family Cupressaceae; genus Chamaecyparis; species Chamaecyparis obtusa. The sequence goes on along the minus strand of BSBK01004645.1, from coordinate 1,017,630 downwards.
AATCAATAAGAGTATGCATAGATTTCAGAGATGTAAACAAAGCATGCCCTAAGGATGATTTTCCACTATCTAACATTGATATGATAGTGGACATGACTGTGGGCTTCGAGATGTATTCTTTAATGGATGGTTTTTTTGGATATAATCAAATCAAAATTTCTCCAAAGGATCAAGAGAAAACTGCTTTCACATGTGCATGGGGTAATTTCTGTTGGAATGTCATGCCATTTGGGCTTAAGAATGCTAGTGCTATATATCAAAGAGCTATGACATCTATTTTTCATGACATGATGCATCGAACTATGGAGGATTATGTTGATGATACTTTAGCAAAATCTATGACAAGATCTAAACATCTAAATGACTTGAGCAAGATACTAGACAGAATGGAAAAATTTAGTCTTAGACTAAATCCTAAGAAGTGTGCTTTCGGTGTCACTTCTGGAAAGCTGTTAGGATATATAGTTTCAAAGAAGGGCATTGAAGTTGATCTAGCTAAAGTAAAGGCTATCATGGAGATGCAACCTCCCAAGAACATCAGTCAAATGAGAACATTACAAGGGAGAGTTCAATCTATCAGACGCTTCATATCTCAGCTAGCAGACATATCACAAACTTTTACAAAGACATTACATAAAGGTGTGACCTTTGCATGGAGTGAAGAATGTGAAAAGAATTTTAATCATCTCAAGAAATATCTATCAAATCCTCCTATCTTGATGCCTCCCATTCAAGGGAAGCCTTTGATCTTATATGTCTCCGCTACAGATACATCACTAGGGGCATTGCTTGCACAGTATGATGAGAACAAGAAGGAAAGAGCTATATACTATATCAATAGAACATTGGTGGCATATGAAAAGAATTATTCTATGATTGAAAAGGCTTGTCTAGCTGTGATCTTTTCATCACACAAACTAAGAAATTATATGTTGGCTCATACCACGCATTTGGTAGCTAAGATTGATCCACTAAAGTACCTACTAAGCAAAGCTTCCCTCACAGGTAGATTAGGCAAATGGGTCATGCTCTTAAGTGAATTTGACATTGAATATGTTGAAATAAAATCTATTAAAGGCCAAGTAATTGCTAATCAATTAGCAGATGCACCTTTGTTTGATAACACACCAATGCAAATGGAATTTCCAGATTCCTCTATCATGAATCTTTCTTCTAGAGAATGGCAAATGTTCTTTGATGGCTCCTATACACAAAATGGATCTGGAGTAGGCATCTTGTTTATCACTCCTCAAGGATACTCCATACCTAAAGCATTTAGAATTAAATTTCCTTGTACAAATAATATTTCTGAATATGAAGCCCTTTTAAATGGTATGAAAATAGCAATTGAGTGGAGAGTAACAGAATTACACATTCATGGAGACTCACAACTTGTAATCCATCAAGTCAATGATGTGTATCAAACAAAGGATGAAAAACTCATTCCATACAAGAGAATGGTAGATGATCTAAAGAAATATTTCATATCTATCACATTTGAGAAAATACCTAGAATAGAGAATAAGGTTGCCGATGCAATGGCAACATTATCTACTTTATTACAGCAACCTAAACATGAGCTATGCTATGAGTTCCTGGTGGAAGCACTATCTTATCCAGCATATGACTCTCCTGATACCCATATGATCTGCACTATTTTAGGTCATGATTCATCTAGATATAAAAACCTATTCTCCTATCTCAAAGACCAAATCATTCTCGATACCTTTAACTGTCATGAAAAGAGATACCTTATCTGTAATGCCTCCCGATATGTCATTATTGGTCACGATCTATACAAATGAGGTCTAGATGGTACGCTACTTAGATGTTTAGAATGGGAAGAGTCTCAACGTGCATTAGAGGAGGTCCATGATGGTATTTGTGGGTCACACTCGAACGGTTTAACACTAGCCCAAAAACTTATTAGGGCTGGGTACTATTGGCCGGAAATGGAGAAAGAGTCTATCAAGTTTGCTAAGAACTGTCAAAAGTGCCAAGTGCATGGCAACTTAATTGATGCTCCAGGGAGAGATCTAATCCCCTTCACTACACAATGGCCTTTTCATCAATGGGCATTTGATCTTATAGGATCCATACATCCTCATTCTTCTAATGGGCATACCCACATTATTACAGCCACAAATTATTTCACAAAGTGGGTAGAAGCAGTCCCTTTAACACAAGAAACTGGGAAAAAAAATCTATGTTCATCTTGAACTACATCATATGCCGGTATGGTATTCCACATTCTATAGTCACAGACAATGGTGGATAATTCAAGAACAAAGACTTAGATGATCTATGTGCTAAATTCAAGATTACACAACATTGGTCATCTATCTACTATCCTCAAGGGAATGGACAAGTAGAGGCTTCTAATAAGAATCTATTGAAAATGTTGCACCGTACAGTTAATAAGACAAGAAGAGAATGGCATCTCATGATCAATCCAACTCTCTAGGCCTACAGAACAAGTATCCAAATGTCTAATGGGGCTACACCATTCACTTTAGTTTATGGGTTTGAAGTGGTACTACCTATTGAGGTTGAAATCCCATCACTAAGAATCAAAATGTATGGTCTAGTAACTGATGATGACTACATAGTGTCTAGGTTGCAAGAACTTGAACTACTAGATGAGCGAAGACAAGAAACGTATGATCATCTCAGAGTATATCAGAAAAGAATGTCTAGAGGCTACAATAAGAAAGTCAGACATAGAATTTCAGGTTGGTGATCTAGTCTTGAGAGAGAATCCTAAAAATCAATCACATAAAGAACGCAAGGGGAAGTTTGAACCCAACTGGTTGGGTCCCTTTGTTATCACTACTACTTTTGGATCTAGTGCCTATCAACTCTCAATGACTGTAGGAGAACAACTCTGAGAACTAATCAACGTTCTCCATATGAAGAAATTCTATGTCTAAGGCATTTAGTCTTTGTAAAATGTCCTGAAAAAATCTTTAAAATATGAAAAAGTCCTGAAAAAATGAACATCTTGGTGAAAACCTAGCAATAGGTGCCTTGATGATTCACAAAAAAAGTAAAAAATATCAAAAGCACAAAAAAAATTGGAAAAATGAAAAATACAAAAAAAAAATGAGAAAAAGAAAAAGTGCCTTGGTAAAAACCTGGAAACAGGCACCTTGGTAGCAAAAATAGAATCTCTGCCAAGATGGTGAAAACCTGGCAAATGGGTGCCACTTGTTTCAAAATGCTCCATCTATCAGTGCAATCTTGGTCTTTCCCAGCTTTCAGTCTTGCTTTAGTTTGTACATATTTCCTGGTTTGTTTCCGCATTCTTGTTTTCAATAAGTCAATTTGTACACCAATCAGCTCAAGCATCTGTATCCTATCAATGCTTAACACTTGGGGGAAATCAATGAAATATCCTATGGCCTCCAATTTATCTTAGACGTGTCATATCTAGTTAGAGTCCTTTGAAGCTTCATTTGAGTCAGTCAGTTAGTCTTGTCTCCAAAAAGGATTTTGCATCTACAACAACACAATCAAACATCAAACTGAAAACAATATATGCTTTTACATGCTTTTATCTCCTTGTATGCTTAAAGATTCACATTGAGATTTTTGCATATTATGTCCCTTCGAGCTCTTCAATGATGTCCTTTATAGGATTTAGAGAGTGATGATTGGGGGGCATAATCTTTTCTTTGTTTTCTGCTTGTATGTGAGAATCTAACAACTTTGGAAATTCTGGATTGAAATGGTGTCCATCTGTAAGAGCCTCTATCTCAAATTGGATGGCCATGAGTACCTCGACCATTGATACCTAGAAAATTCAAGGAAGTTTGATCTAACTATTGTCTTTTTGAGAAATTTCTTACTCCTACTGTGAAACATGATCTTACCTAAGGATGTGAATGATAAAGGGTCACTATGGGTAATTCACACGGGATTTAGAATGATATCTTGATTGCTTGATGTGCTTGTTTGCAAGGCATATTCTGGTCATCATGACGTTTATGTTTTGATGCTTATACAAATTTCTATATTAAAATGGACATGATATTCTGGTCATCCTGGCATTTTTGCCTTGGTGCTTATATCTAATCTGACATTCTGAAAATAAAATCAATATTCATATGTCCATGGTTGTCTAGCCAGTGGGTGTTGTATTGATTTTTGGTGCATACAAATCGATATTCATATGTCTATAGTTTCATAACTAGTGGGCATTGTATTGATTTATCAGGTTACCTAAAAACTCAATGATGACAAATGACTGACACATGATCAGTGACTAGGTCCTAGGTCTTAGGTTTGCATTTCATTTTGCATGACATTTTGCATTTTGCATGATTGCATGATCTCACAAATTTCTTGAACACTTAAAATGATTCTTCAAAACAAAAAATGCTAAACATGACACAAGGACTGAGCATTGTATGAAGGTTCCTCCAACAAAACAACAAGTAGAATCCTTTTTCGGGATCAAAATCAAAATATGAGATCATTTATATTGTAAACTGCTTGCATAATCAACCTTCAATCATTACAGAAATCCATAATTCAACTTAACTGATTATCTTACATCAAACTATCAAAATTTCAACTTGGTCAATAATGGTCAACTCATGGTCAAACCTAGTGAAACTTGGTCTCCAAGACCTCTAAACGATGCATAATGCATTCTCAGAGGTGTATAACCACTTCTCAAATTAATTAACATGCTTCTAAACTATTCAACGCTGACTTTTCTTGTCAGATTTCAATTTTTATCCTAAAGGGGGCATGGTATTGCACATCATTCAAAGTTTGTAACTCTAAATTTGTAATCAAATCTCTCCTCAGTGATCAAGACAACAACCATGTCTAGTTTCTGACTCATCAAAAGTCCTCATCGATTGGGAAAAATCTATCATCGCTTGGGGCATATCAGATTCATCGAGATCCATATCAATTTGGTATCCTAAATCTATCTTGTAAACTGTATTAGCTTTTTGTAACCATCGGTTCATTAGTGTTATTTCCTTGGTTCTTCATAACTAATGGGTTCAGGATGTGATACTAATATGATTCATACAAGGACATTGAGGTCTAGAATTGGTCACTCACTTCTATGCAATCATAAGGTTCAGAATTAGGCATTTTGGCACTTTTTCATAATCACCGGTTCATTGTTGATATAGCTAACATCATCTCGATTCCTAGTCATTCTGGGCCTAGGTTGGTATCTCTTTTTCCAATCTTTCAATCGATTTCTATCTCAAAATCAGTTCATCTTTCAAATTAGTTTCATACGTATATCAGACACAGACTATTCTTTGAACCACTATGCTTTGCATAGTGATTCAAAGAGGGGCAAAATGTAATACCCCAAAAATGGGCTATAGGTTCATTAACCTCCTACATCTTCAATTCGAATGAAATCGATACAAAAGTCCTAACCTAAGGCACATCTGCACATTATCGAATCCTAATTGATTTTATTCTTAATTCTGCATTGGGGAATATTCCTAGCAATATTCCTACTTTATCCTAATTATCTTTAATTTAATTATTATTTGGCGATAAATCCTATTTATCCTAAAGTTTGATTAATTGAATATTCTGAATATTTAATTAATTAGATTTAATACTGCCACTTAATTTATTTAATTAGATTTGATTAAATTATTCCTAAATTATATTATTTAATTTGACAATAAATCTAAAATCTCATGACTAATTGATTAAATTCTTATTTGATTAATTAAAGTTAGTTGTCAATATTTAAATAGTTTTAGAATAAAGTTTGATTTAATAATTGATTAACCCATAAATCAATTGTTTTATTTCAAAGATTAGTTAAGTTGAGAATAAATCACTTTATTTTTAAATTAATTTATAATTAAATCATGCACAATCAGAAAAGCAGACAACTAGAAATTAACAATCAATTTTAAAATTGGAACTCAACATCTGATGATGAGTTGAAATTTGATCTAAACTCTATTTTGAGTAAAACTCTGCTTTTGCATGATTTTTGTGAGTTAATTATCTCTAATTTCTTGATAACTCAAAAATCAACTTGAGTTTATCAAGAGTGATTTATGGCTTTTCTCCTGCATCCTCAAAGCCCTGGATTTCTATAAAAACAAGGCTCAACTCCTCATTTTCATCAACACTCAAATTTGCACAATTACTCTAGCAAATTGGCGATTGAAGGATTGAGCACATGTGACAGGTGATTTGTGAGATCTTTCATAGTTGATCATAATCTTTGCATAGTTTCATATCATAGATTTCATCTTCATATCATTCTTAGATTAAAACTGCATTCCATTTCATTCATATTAGCTTAGATTCATATAGTTTTTCATATTATTGCATAGAAAATCCAAAAATATAGCTTAATCTGCATTCATAAGTCTTTCATATTTTTGCATTCAAATCCTTCGTTTAGGTGTTGCATTGTCACTAATCTCGGTCTGATCTAAGAGTATCATACTCACATCTACTAGAAGGCAGTAAATCGCCTGATGAGTTTAGTTTCAATTTCATTGCAAATTTTGGTTTTTGCTAACCTCTAATGTTTTACTGACGTGTTGTAGCTACAGCTAGGTACAAAATTCACACACACACTATTAGTTATGGTAACAATAATTACTAAGTAAACTTAAGCTAATCTAAATAGGTCATACAAGAAGTGACCAACTAATGATTAGTTATGAAGTGGGACTATTTACACCAACAACCCCCTTTTAGTACAACTTAGGGAGTAAAGTATACAAAGATGATGATGATAGGTCTTGGATATTATCCATGTTAGGTACCCATGTACAATTCAAGCCTCCCATAAAGTGGAGAAAGATAGAAAATACTATGGGAAAAAAATACCCTCCAAAAGAGACAAGATACAAAATATGCTTGAAGTATTCCCCCCAATAGGAGACAAAAAAGAGAGACTATATATCTCTCCTTCCCCCCACACGATGATGCTCAAATGATCCATGTGATAATTTTTTGTGAATAATATTTGGATGTTCTTAGTGAAGTGTCTCTAAATTCTACTGCAATAATTGATAGTGGAGTGGAACAATCCATACTGAAAGTTGAGAGTGCATGAACCTTATTTTTATCCATTGGCCTAGAAGATTTTGAACTTGATGGAGACTTTATGATAGATTTTAAAATTGCATGATTCTTAAGAAGATGGATTAGGTGATGAATCCTTTTGTGCATACAAATGTTCTCATTATGTCTTGGTTTCTTGCAAAAGACATATTTCAACTTTTCTTTCTTGGTTTTACCTTGAGTTGAAAAGGTGTCATTTTAATTGTTGCATTTCTTTTCTTCCTTACTTTCCTTATTCTATTGATATTTTATGTTCTCGCGTCTGTTTGTTTCCTACAATGAGAGCTTGAGGTTTAGTGGTATTCAATGTGCCCATCTAGATTAACTTATCTTGCTCTCTTATTGAGTCTGAAATGAAATTGTCCAAAGATGGAATTTTACATGTCAATTCAAGATTTCTTCTAGTGGAATAAAAGTTATATATAAACTAAATAGTTAGCACTTAGTATTGAAAGAATAGAAAGGCAAATTTGACCATGTTTCTATTTTATGCCACATTCTTTAAGTTGCAACCTTAATGATTTGAATTTTGTAAAATAGTCCTCCAAAGTGTCAAAGTCTTCTGGACTTGAAATTAAGAGTTCATTTTCTAACTCATGGATTCTTAGCTGATCATCCTTCTTCAAAAATTATTTAAGGGATATCCAAACTTCATTGGATGTTTTCAAGATGTGAGGCCCACCCCAACCTGTCATAGTTTAGTTCAGACTCTTTAGTGATATTTTGATTTTGGAGATATTTCATATTATCGAACATGTGTTATTATTTGAGGATTGATAAATCCTATGATTGTTATCTCGTACTTTTATTTGGTTGAATATTGTGCTTAGTCGATGCTTTATGATGGTTTATTCAGATGCACATATGTTTAGAATTATGATTTTATGATGCAATATGATGGTTATATTAACTGTTAATATGATGCAAAATTAATGGAGGAATTCATGTTTATGCATATTGGAATCAAATGCAAATGTTGTTTAAAGCTATGATGAAACTTTGGAAAATGAAAGTGCTAGTTGATATGTGTTTTAATTTATATCATTTACCTTGGTATGTTATTTTGAGTATTTCTTGGACCTACTGATGTTTGTAATGAGTGTGCAGGAAATTGACCATGGTTCTAAAATATGGGAAATAAAGAGTGGACCTATGTGTTATGAGTAAAACTAAGGTTTTGTCTAGTGAAGAGATATGAACCTCGTTGTCATGTATTTTATTTATAAAAGTAATATTGCATGGTTGTATTTAATTAAGTAAATGTGAATTTTTGTTAGTCATGCTATGTGAGTAACATGTTGTAAATTATGTAGTGTCATTTGACACATGTGTGTAAGATGTGTTGGCACGACTCATCTTTGTAACTAGGATAACTATAATACCAACTAGAGGTTTAACCTATAGATTTCTCAAGCTTACCCCAGGGTTAGGAGGCCTCTAGATGGGTCAAAGTTAGTTGAACTTGTGGGTTTACTTCAAGTGAGGTTTCAGAGGATTAAATAAGCTTCTAGAGGGTAGTTTGGGTCAGATTTAATTACCCCACTTGGTATACTTGGGGTTAGGAGTCAATTTTGGTCATTAGGAGGCCCAAGACTCATAAATGAACCCTCAAGAGTACCCCCAAAGTCAAGATACGAGTTTAGGAGTTTTGAGAATTTGGGCAAACCATCTTGTGAACTCCATTTAGTCTTCAAACTTTATTTATGAAGGGATGAAGATATTTGGAGATTTGATGGTTGGAGTACTCTTAATTGATGACTTCAAGTTAGTTGTTGAGTAGGAAGCCTATTAGAGGAGTTTTTTGAAGAATTTTTGGTTGATCACCCACTCTCTACTTTTAGAGACTTAAAAAATTTTGGAAAAGGTTTTTGGAGAAAAGCATAGGAAAGTGGAAAAGCTCTTCACAAACTTGCTAGTTTTATCTTGAGCATTGGATCATAGGTAGGTGTTCTTACTTATGTGTGTGTCTTATGTTAAATGAAATATGGTTTGCAAAGAAACTTGAATTCTCTTTCTTGGTGATTTTTGTGTTCTTTTTGGAAACCCCCACTGTTATTCATGGGAGTTTTGTTACTTTTTGAAAGATTTATTTCTTTTTGACTTTGTATTATAATTTTTGATAAGGGTGTTTCAAAAACCCTCACCCTTAGGAGGGCAGAGTAACTTTGAGGGGTGAATGAGTTAGTGACATCCCTGGTTAGTGTAGAGTCTCCCCATGTGTGGGAAGGATAAACATGGATGTTTTTGGTCTCCATGATGCCAAGCTTTGTCTACGGGCATTTGGGGTCCATAAGGAGTTTTGTTGGTTGGAAGCCATGGCTGTGTTGTGAGGAGGATTGTGGAAAGGAAGATTTTTTTGAGCCCATGTGTGGCCTTTTTTTTGGTTATGTCTTGGCATTCTCCTCTTGGGTATTTGGTCCACTTTCACCTGATGTTAAAGGTCTTCTGAAGGCTTTTGTGTATGTCTTGGTTACCAGAAGTTTTATGTTCTCTTGTTGGAAGAACTGTTGTAAGAAATGATTGTGTATTACATGTTGACTCTTTACTCCCCAAGCTCAGGGGTGGCCTTGTAAAGGCCTAGGTGGGGAGGTGAGCCTCCATGGTCAACCTTGTTTTATTGCATGATTGTTTTTGCAAGATGATAAAAAAAGGAAATATTTTGTGTGGAGGCAAAGGGCTGGAAAAATATTGTTGGTTGTATTATTTTGAGTTTTGTATATTGTATTAAAGCCTGAAGAGAAGCAATTTGCATGTGTAAGCCTTCTATAATTGTCAAGATATAGTAGCAAATCATAATTGTTATTAGTTATTACAATTTCCTATTGAGTTCAAAAGAAGAAATATTAAAGTTCTGGTATTCTATATACTATTGAAATTTTTAAATCTGTGTTTAAAAATTTAAAGTGTTTGATCCTTCAGTCAAGTTGAATTTCAATATTTTTGAAATATGTATTTAACTGTTTAAACAGTAAGCTTGAAAATAATAATCTGTCTAGAACTTTCAATATGTAAGTCTGAAATTATATGCTCATTTTAATTGGTTTTCTAATTCATTCTAATGTTGTAAATATTTATTGTGAAATCCATTACGATTGTGAAAACTAGAAATTAAAACAGAGGACTATATTTTATGAATTAGGTATTTAAGTTATTATTACTTAAATGAAAGTGAAAATCTGATTTTAAACTAGTCTAATTGGACTAGATAATAAATGTTGAAAAAGGAAGCAACTCTATGTTAATTTTCTATTCTAAAGAAGAAAATAAATCACGGCTTAGTTAGCATTCCTGAGAATATTTATTATATGTTATTAAGGGAATAAATTATTTTATGTTCTTTAATTTATCTTCATTCTCCCTATTCATCGAAGTTATTCTTTTGCGATTATTTGGGATCGATTAAGTCTTTAAGTCTATTCGACCCAGGCTTAAAGTTCTTTTTTGTCTTCCTTCGAAGACTGTTCTTTTTGGGGTTGTTTTCCCCTCGGCTTTTTAGCCTGTATTTTTCCTTTAGTTTTTCTCATGCAGAAAGAGTGTTGTCTTTTTCCACTAAGGTGGAAATTGCAACTCTTACCTTTGAAACCCGAAGTCAACTTCTTTGATCTTTAACTTTATCTTTTTGGGCACTTCTTAACCCTTCGATGTTTGCCTTTAACTTTTCAGGAATCCTCATTGCTTGAGTCAAAAATTAGATGTGCACCCTCTTTCACTCCAATCCTGACTTTCCGCACCCCATCTCTCTCATTTCTGAAATAGTAAAGGAAACTTAACTCTTCCTTCGAAAGGTTGGAATTTTTTCTTTATAGTTTCAGACTTGTCCATTTTTGTATGCCTTATCTTTTTTTGGGCATTCCTTCATTGGAGTCAGAATTTTGGGAGTGCACTACCCTTGCTTCATTCATGATAAATCCACACTCCACCTTCCTCTTTCTTGAAAGGGAATTAGACTTAAAATTTTCTTCAAAGTTGATCTTTCCCTTTATGTTTAGGTTTCCTTTCTCTTGCATCGAAAAATCAGAAATGCACCTCTCTTGCTACATTTCTGAAATTCTGCACTTTGAACGCTTCCTTTTCGAAAGTGCATTTTCAGCCAAAAGAGTTGAACTCTTTTAAGTGTCTTCCTTTTGGATTTCAGAAAGAGCACATCTTGGCTTCTTACTCCGAAACCTTGCACCTCTGGAACCATTTTTTTGAAAGTTGCCTTGAAGTGATTTTTTAATTTGAAAATCACTTACTTCAAGCTTTGGGCTTTTCGGATATTGATGTTGGGTGGTACAAAACCCAACAATATTCTTTCCTTCATCCTTTTAGACTTCGCACGTCCCCCCTTCTTTTTTTGAAGAAGGCATTGCCGATCTTCTTCTCCCTGTGAAATGTTTTTGGCTAAGTCCTTGTTTCAGGAATCATTCCAACTCCCTGTGAAACCTGATTTAGCAACACTCCTTATAGCCATTTCCTGATTTGGTAAAGGTGTGCCTCACTTTCAGCTTTCACACCCTTCAGTTTCTTTTTCTAATCGAACTTCATAGCCGATGCGTGGTTTTCTAAAATTATGCCCTTGTCTTTTTTATGAGTATTTCAAGCTATGATCGGTATTGCTAGGACCCGATATGACTTGTTTAGGGTAGCGAATACCCATTTTTTTGATTCAAGTCTACCGACCCAAGATTTAGCCAGGAGGTTGTTATTTTCTAAATTATTTATCTTGTGTTTAAAATATTTTATTTACTAAAATATTAAAAGGTGCAACTAAATATTTATTTATCAAAATATATAAAAGTGAAATTAAATACTTTTAGTATGTTATGTTTGTTAACTCTAATGTATGTTAAAAAATAGTAATTTGTTGGTGATTTTTTAGTGTGTTTTTTCCTATAAGTTTTGGGCATGACATTTTGGTATTAGAGCCAAGTTTCAACATTGGGATCCTAGACCACTATGTTTAACATTAGAACCATTTTTAAAAACTTGTAGGATGTCGCCAGTTACATGACATGACAAGATCATGCATGTGGGTGAGGTCGTAGGCATACCCCTATAGTTCATGAGGATATTAGGTAAAAGGCAAAAGTTCTTAGAGGGAATTTGAATTTCCCCCCCGAACCACCTCCTAATCCAAACCAGGCCATCTTGTTGGCTTTGCAAAATTTGGCTAGAATCATCCTAGATACGATGCCTCCTATAGGAAAATAGGAACACCACTAGTGTGTCAAGGGATATAGAGCGTCATCCAGAGAGTGAAGTAGGAGTCCTCTAAGACTTGCAAAGAGGTAGGTAGAGCACGACGTTGAGTCTATGCATGGGCTAGAGCCTCCACCAAGTTTAGTGGCTTAGGTGGTTGAGAGATCACCCCAAAATAAAGGGGATTGGATAAAATAATTGTTACAACTCAACCCATCCACTTTTCTAGGTTCTACTGATGGGATAGAGACCGAGTCTTGGCTTCTAAGCCTAGGAAGGTTCTTTGGATTACGTCCCTATGGGAGAAATCTTAAGGCACATATTTTCATTCATATTTTGAGAGGGACAAACTCCACATGGTGGAGAGAGGAGGAGTTCAAGGGTGACCTAGTCATTGAAAACCTCTCTTGGGAGGTTTTCTTGGAGAGGTTTAGGGTCAGATACCTATCAGAGCAGTTTATGCAACATTGTATAGATGAGTTTCATGATCTCCAGCAGTGATGACTCTTAGTAGCCCAATACAAGTGTAAGTTCCTCAAGCTCCTTCCTTATGTAGAATACATGAAGGAAGATAATCTTTAGTTTAATCACTTCATAAAGGGATTGAACCATACTCTATTAGGCATGGTGCACATGACACCACTAAGGGATTTGCACTATATAATTGAGAGGGTCATGATAGCTAAGGCTAAGGAAATATAGAGGGGATCTTATGATAGGCCTTAGAACTATAATTTTGCACCTTAGTCATCAGCTTATCAAAAACTCCCTTGGAAGGAAAATCAAAGGAACTCATTAGGGACATTTAGAAACCCCTAGCCTCAGTAACAACAACAACCTCAACAAAACCAGAAACATAGACCACCATAGGGATAATAAGGATCTAAGCCCAAGTAGTGACGGTCGTAGGGTCCTAGGAAGGACTAGGGACCCCAAGCACCTTATACACCTCTTGCACAAACTCAAAAATCCTCTAGGGGTGGTTATAGTAGGTCCAGTAGGAAAGGAGGTTCATAGTACTCTAGGAATTAGGAAGTGCAAATTTAGTCATGTGGGCCTTGCTACACATGGAAAGACATGGGGCACATCTCTAGAGAGTATCCTCAGGGAGGTAGTCAGTGAGCAGCTATGTTAGAGCCCACAGTTGGAGCTAGAAAGGTCCCATAGAGTGTTTGCAGTGGTTGATAACCGCTAGGTAGAACATCAAGCTACAATCATTGAGGCCACAAGTAAGATAAGAGGTAGTAGTTTTTCTATCCTTTTTTATTCAAGAGCTACTAACTCTTTTATTTTTTTCCTTAGTGGTGGAGAATTATGGGGTAGTTGCAATTAGGCAAGATCATAGATGAGAAGTAGACTTGGCCTGATGATATAGAGTATCTATTACCTCTTTGGTTAAGGATTTCCAGATTCAAGTGGGCAACATGACCACCATAGAAGACCTTAGAATTATCCCTCTTTGGTCTTATGGTTTATTACTTTGCATGGATTGGGTTTATGCCCATAGAGCCAACTTAGACTATTATCGACAGAGGGTGGAATGTTTGGATGATGATGGCACTGCAACATTGATCACAGGGATTCAAAGACCTGTATCTCTTTGTATGATCTCTATTATGTAGCTTAAGAAGTGTATGTGGAAGGGATGTCAGTTGTATGCTATCATCATTAGTGATAGAGAGGATGAGGGAGAGGTAGAACCCTCATTGGATGACCATCCTATTATGTAGGAGTTTACAAATGTTTTTCCATTAGAGTTGACTGGTATACCTCCTCGTAGGGAATTTGAATTTCATATAGACCTTGTGTCAGGAGTCGAGCTAGTTTCCAGAGCACCTTATAGGATGACCAAAAATGAGCTTAATGAGCTCAAGATTCAGCTTGAGGAACTATTGGAAAAAGGACACATTCATCCTAGTGTATCTCCTTGTGGTGCACCAGTGATCTTCATGAAGAAGAAATATGGATCTCTTAGGTTGTGCATGGATTATCGCCAGTTGAATAAAGTCACCATCAAGAACTAGTATCCACTTCCTAGGGTCAATTACTTATTTGATCAACTTTAGGGTTTCCATGCATTCTTAAAGATAGATCTTAAATTGGGGTACCATCAATTAAGGATTGTGGATAGTGATATTAAGAAGACCACATTTTGTACTAGATATGGCCACTACAAGTTCACTGTGGTTCCATTCGATCTTACAAAGGCTCCAGTTGTATTCATGAGCCTCATGAATGGAGTATTTCATACCTTCCTTGACAAGTTTGTATTAGTTTTCCTCGATGATATATTGATTTATTCAAAGGATGAGGGGGAGAAAGAAGAGCACCTAAGACAGGTATTGCAGTGCTTGAGAGATAATCAGTTGTTTGGCAACTTGTCAAAGTGTGCATTTTTTAGACTAGAGGTTAGGTATCTTAGACATGTTATATGTGGTGATGGGATCTTAGTAGATCCATTAAAGATAGAGGCTATTATGAATTGGCCAACACTTACCACTATGACCGAGGTTAGGAGTTTCATTGGTCTAGCCAGTTAATACAAGTGGTTTGTTGAGGGATTTTCTCAAGTAGCACACACTATCGCTTCTCTTCAACAAAAGGGAAAGAAGTTCGAGTGGATGAAGAAGTGGGAGAGATATTTTTAGGAGATCAAGAGAGCACTCACTAGCGTACCTATTCTTGTTGTCCTAGATCCTTCAATAGAATTTATGGTTTGCACATATGCATCTTTGGATGGTCTAGGGGCAGTCCTTATGTAGGGTGGTCAAGCTATAGCCTACGAGTCTAGGAAATTGAAGAATCATGAGATTAACTACCCCATCATGATCTTGAGCTTGCAGAAGTGGTGCATGCCTTAGTAAGATGGTGACATTTTCTCTTAGGAAATCAGTTTGAGCTTCATTCAAATCATCAAAGATTGTAGTATATCTTCTCGCAGCCTAACCTTAATGCTTGGTAGAGGAGATGGATGAAGTTCTTGTGTGAATATGATTTTGGTGTTCATTACATCAAGGGGAAAGATAATTTTGTCATAGATGCCTTGAGTAGGAGACAACATGAGCTTTCTTATATGTCTATTGGCACAGATTTAAGGGATCATATTCTTCACCACTTACATAAGGATGAGATGTCTGTAGAGATTTGTGAGTTTATTTGATCTCAGAGATCCCTTGAAGGGAGGTACTCAAAGTATTTATTGGAGTCTGATGGACTCTTACATCACAAATGATGCATTTATGTACCTTCTTCTAGAGGATTTCATGATATTACTATGATAGAGGCCCATAATTCCCCTTATTTAGTGCATCCCAGAGTAAAGAAGCTGCATGCCGATTTGAGGAAGCTTTATCATTGGCTAGGCATGAGATTGCAGATTGCTGAGATTATAGCTAGGTGCCTAGAGTGTTAGAGGGTAAAGGTAGAGCACCGCCATCCAAGTGGTCTTCTTTAGCCTCATGAGGTACCTGAGTGGAAGTGGGACACCATTTTGATGGATTTTATTGTTGGTCTTCCTACGTCATCTCATTGCCATGATGCCATCATGGTGACAGTTGACAAGTTGACCAAAGTAGCTCTCTTCTCACCCATGTGTACTACCTTCACTACACCAATTGTGGCACAAGTGTTCTTGTGAGATATAGTAAGACTTCATGGCGTACCTCATAAGATCATCTTTGATAGAGATTATCTTTTCACGTCATCATTTTGAAGAGAATTGCAAGAAACTATGGGCATTAGGCTCAATTTTAGTACAACCTATCACCCTAAGATAGATGGACAAACCAAAAGGGTCAATCAAGTGTTAGAGGACATGCTACACATGTATGTGATGGATCATGAGACATAATGGGAGGATCACTTGTTAATATTATTTAGAACAACATAGAGGGGGGGTGAATCATTTGTTCTCAGGTCTTGATGTATAAGACAAACTTAAAAACTTTTCCTTAAATCAGATCCAATAACCAAAACAAACTCGGTCATCACTAATTCAATAATATAAACATATAACAATGCAGTCCACTACTCAGCTGTAACTTAACTTGTAAAACATATAAATGTTCAAACCAAAACATTCACACAAGTATTAACACCAAGTTTTATAGCGGAAACCGAATGTGGGAAAAACCACTTTGTAACATGCTACTATTATTTTCACTCTTTTGAAGTGAGCTTGGTTAAAAGCCAACCCTTTCAAAGGTTACAATACACACTGTTAGGTGTGACCTAGTTAAAGGATTTCAATCACCCTATTAAAAGTGAGCCTTGTTATAGGACTTACATACACTCCATTAGAATGCAACCTTGTTCAAAGGATTTAACATATGACTGTTAGGTCAACTTGTGTTAAAAGGATTTTGACTATTATAATGGTTAGAAAGTAGCAACAATATTTATTTGAAAAATATACAACTCACTTTGCAAATATCAGATTTGATTCCATACACTAATGCTAATTTATTGACTTTTAAACTTTTCCATCTCCATCTCTGATCTGCTCGGAACTTTTCTTCAAGCAACCACCACAATTCTCCTTTAGCCTTTTCTGCTTATACAGTCAATAAAACTTTTCTGATCTTCCAACATTCTCTTTTTCCCCATGCACATGCATATCCAATGCTCAGTTTCCCTTAATACTTTCCTCAATTAGGTTAACTCATCTTATGCCACTCAATCTCATTCGTAGATCTTAGGGTTAGGTTAGATTCATTAAATCTACCCACTTCATATTCTTTGGCTTCCTTTCTCGAATCATCTCAAATCTCTCAAGATTTACAATAAAATGTTTTACAGTGCATTTAATGCTTTCAAACAATTAATAAATAAAGTCAACATGTTTTACATAATCCAAGAATTCAACAATGTCAGCTCCAAAACTAAATTCTCTTCAAATATAAAAATGTTGATGCTTGGTCAATACTGTGATCAACTACTCGGTCTTCATGTAGAAAGATCGATCATTACTAAAAATGTTTCCTCGACTTATACTGTCTTCCTCAACAATTAACTGTTGTTCGGTCGACACTAGAATTTTTCTCAGCATACACTAACTCGGTCGACACTAACATTTCTTGGCTTAAACACGATTTCTCCATTTTCGCTCGGTCAAGCCTACTAGTTTAGTCTTCAGTCTTACTAGTATAAACAATACATTGTCTCATCATTGTACAACATAGTCAAGTACACTTTGTAATATCAAGATAACTCAACCTTTCCCTAGGTTCTATTGTTACCAACCTTGCTATCCCCTTAGAAACACTCAAATAGATATAGTACTTTCCTAAGTAGCAATAGTCTTACCAATTAAGGTTTGACATTAATGACAATACAACAATTGTTTCAATTGCAGTTTCCAACAATCTCCCTCTTTGGCATTGATGGAAACACCATATGATATCACCTGAATAACACATGGATTACCAGCCAATCCAAAAACTTATTTGTTCATTAGAGAATTATTTATAATATCCTTAGCTTCATTCTGATTCAAAATCCTATAAGCCTCACTTCTGTGACCGTCAGAAGTATTCAGATCTCCCTCTATCCTGATCCTTCATTTCAGTTCATCACCCTTACTTTTTAGTGTCATGTGTTATCATATCAGTTCATCTCCCTCTTTGACAAAAATGCCAAAGTAGCAACTAAAACATACATCCATCAGATGTAGATAATATCTATGCAGTTCAGTGTTTCTCCCTCTATCATCTTGCTTATGACTGATTCCTTGTCTTTGCTCCTTTTCACAACTCTAGGCCAGCCCTAAAGTGTGACAATCTTCTGCATCAATTTGTCAAATATTATACTGTAGCATATTTGATGCAGTGCTCCTAGCTTGACTAGGCAGCCTCAGTTAGGGGTGTATGCAAATTAGATGTCTAATAACTAGAAATGATAAATTAACTATTTAAAGCCAATAAATCAATCTAATGCAACACAATGAACAATACAAAGTAACTATAAAATGATGAAACTAAATTAATTACCTTCACCTACCATGTAGCTTGTCTCCATTGCCCTCCTAGCCTTGATTTTTTGTAGAGGTTGAGCTCTCAAATTTTCAAATAAAGCCTTCTCCCAAGATGCTACCAAAGTGTGGAGATTTTATGAAATGAGTGCACAATAGCTTATGCAATCTAATGGATGGAATGAAAATGAGATGATGATAATATGGATTGATTGCTCTTAGAATGCTTGGATGCTTGGATGCTTAGATGCCTGAATGCTTGATTGCTTGAATGCCTATTACAAAAATACCTATTAGCTCACAAAGGGGAAATGTGGCTCCTTTTATAGAGTTTTGGAGGATCTAGGTCTAGGTGGCACAATCCTATGGTTGAGAATGAAAGATGGAAGATCCTAAGGCTAGGATTGACTTGGTTGAAGGAGTTGAGAGAAAGGGGGATGTAGTTGGAATGTGAGAGGAAGAATAGGGATGATGTTCCTCTCACATTGACATGGAGGAGAAGAAGGTGGAAGGGAAAGACACATGTCAAGTGTCTCACAAAGACCAAAGAGAGAAAGAGGGAGAGACCTTTTCCTCATGAGGACTCTTTGCACAAGTGTCCTATGAGTCACCTTTGACCCTTAGAGGTGGGTTGAGAAGCCCCTTAGGAATAGGGAATGTCTCTTGACTTGGTTGTTGAGAGGACATGTGGTCATGAGACCAAGTCCTATGAGGCCACATAGCCCTTAAGAATAGGACATGTGTGGGTGAGGATAATTACTAATAAATAATTAATAATAATTATTTATTTTAGCCAAGATGATGTGTCAAGTGAGTGGGTAGATGAGGTGGACTAGGAGTCTTAGTCATATTTAGGTGATTGTATATTTATTTAAATCACTTTTAATAAGACTAATTAGAAGACTTAGGATAGAAGGATAGACTATAGTGAATTTACTAAATAAATTGAATAATTTATTTAACAAATAGAGGAACAATGATTAATTAAATAATAAATATTTAATTAATTTATCAAGTCAATATCAATTAAATAATAAATATTTAATTAATTAATGAAGCCATTTTTAAGTGTATACATTTTGCCCCTCTTTGAAATAATGTGCGTGTCACATTGTTTCAAAGAAAAAAAATCAAGCATTTTGCCCTTGCCCCAGACAATGTCTGAAATGACCTAAGCATGCCTCCTCGAGAGATTGATTGACAAAAAATTATTTGAATTTTTAGTTGATTTTGTTGTTTTTAAAAAAAAAAATATTTTCGAGTTGTACAATCAATCTCACGAAAGAAGGGTAGAAAACAGGGTGGAAATGGGATGAAACAAAATAAAAATGAGAGATAGGGTCCACACACCAAGCACATAGGGTCCACAGGCTATAAATAGGGCTAAGGGGTCCACAATAGGCTCATTGTGCACACTTGTCATTTGGAGAGCAAAGTGCGAGAGAGAGAAGAGTAGAGTTGCCAGGATGCCGTTCTGGCTATCAGATCACCACTTCGAGAGGGTCAGACACTTCCAGCGACCACCCGATTCAGGTGAACTGGTAGGTGACTTGATCTTGCATTATGATTTCATGATTTGATGCATTGTAGAGTAGAATTTTAGCATGTTTAGGGTAGATGGAATGGTAGATTAGATGAGAAAATTTTGAGTTTTTTTAGGCGAAGGATGAATGTGTAGTTTCAGCACAGAAACAATCAACGTTTGCGCAGAAAATCAAAAACTTATGTGCATTCATGTGGGGAAGCTGCGCATTCATACTAGTAGAAAATTAGCACTGCACAAGTATGCAATAAAAGTGCGCATACATGAAAATCGCGCATTTGTACAGAATTATTGCGCAAATGTGGAGGAAAACTGCGCATAGGTGAAAACCTGGGCAAATGTGAAAGAAAGTTGCGCATGCATGTTTCAATGTTGCACATGTATTTTAGGTGGTAGAATATGGTCAAAGTAGATAGTCAATTTGGTCAAACTTGATGTTGATAAGCTGATTTGATCTGTTGACGGTTGATTTTGATTCAATTTAATTAAGATAAACAACATCGTAGCATGGTTGCTAGTTAACCAGTCTTGAATGTAGATAATTGGTAGAATTATCTTGTTGAAACACATGATAAAACATGTTTGAAATTGATATAATAGGATAGATAGATTGATAGATTAGTTTATCAAAATCTGATAGGTTGATTGTTGTTGACTTGAATAGGAAGATATTACAGATACTCTGATGTCACGGGAGAGATATCCCGTCACACAGAATCTAAGACCAGCATTGTTAGAGACTGACAAACTACTGATAGGAGCATCTGGGTTGTACTACATGATCTACACACTTGAGATTTGGATAAATCTTAGTATGATGATGACATTAGTAGAGCGATGGCACTCAGAGATGAGTACCTTCCATCTTTCGATAGGGGAGATGACAGTCACACTAGAGGATGTATATCACATTCTCCATCTTCCCATCATAGGTGAGCTGGTTCAGTATGATCGGCATGAAGGAGTCACAGAGTGCAGAGCCGTCTTCGGTGATGATGATATAGAGGATGGAGAGATTAGTTGGGAGGACATGGTTGATTTATATGACCCTCTTCCAGTGGTTCTAGCAGGGGCGATTGGGGGATTTGTATGCCCTGATCGTAGGTCACATGGATTTGTAGTTGGATGGGGCTGCACATTATAGCAGATGATGGAGGGGACCCTATTTGCTTGGGGGGTGTGTTTATTAGCACATCTTTATCATGATATGCATCAGGTGGTGTACCATGGGGGTGCATCTCTATCGGCAGGTGTGACACTGCTCCATGTTTGGGCATGGGAGCACATTGCAGTGACGCGACCAGTGGCCATTAGATTTCAGGGTGTAGGGTAGCCCTACATTCATTTATATTCCTCAGTTTTGTCATAGGCAAAACTGGGCCATTTAGAGTTTTGGCGGTATACATTTGATACTTTAGATACAGTGACATGGAGACTGTACTTAGGTTGTGAGCCATGGGATGATGAGTGGTAGCTAGGTTTTTGCTTTGAGTCATGGTGGCTGATAGGGCGAACACCCTTTATTTTGGAGAGATAATTGGTTAGCCAAGTTCTACGCCAATTTGGCAGAGTCTAGGGCATGCCGTAGGGAGTGATAGAGCATGCTCGTATGCATCAGGAGAGATGGGACTGGGGACTGATGGCAGCCTTTGATATAGCCCAAATGGAGTTTTTGGACATGCCATTTTAGGCATGGACCATGAGGCAGACAGTGGTAGACCCTGGGATGACTGTAGATCTTGAGCAGTTCTTGAGAGACTTTCTTGTACCATGAATTATAGATCTAGTAGCTAGGCCTCCAGAGAGAGATCCCACAGAGAGACGACAAGGGAGACTCTGAGGGAGAGATAGATGTGGGTGAGGGAGACAAGGTGATGGTGACAGTGGAGGAGATGGAGGAGGAGATGGTGGAGATGGTGGTGGAGATGGAGGGAGAGGGGATAGGGTAGGACCATGGATGAGGGGAGGTGGAGTGAGGCAGAGGGGATTGATGCCTCCCCCAACTAGATAGGGATGGAGACAGCCTCTGGCACAACTAGCATAGCCAGCTGCAGGAGCTCCATTATAGGTACCAGTCACTCAGGTGTAGATATCAGTTGCCTTAGTATAGGGACTAGCTGCACAGGTACAGGTGCTGGGATAGGATGAGGCAGATGTCTTATTGGCACAGGGGGTGTTGTACAGGGTGGCTAGGTTCATGATGATGTACAAGATGAGCCAGATGCTTAGATGACAGATGTACAGGCATAGGATGAGCAGGCAAACATGGATATTAGGGGACAAGATCCCTATTTTCAGAGAGATGCTGCTGAGGAGGAGCCAGATATTGATGCATTGCTAGTCTGACTAGTAGTTACATAGGTGCAGGTAGACTAGGTTCTAGGTCTAGAGAGATAGATTGAGAGGATGGATAGATAGATGAGAGTATTGAGACATGAGTGGGATGCAACGCTTGAGAGACTCGAGGAGTCAGAGATGCTACTAGATGAGATGCAGTGCACAGAGGAGTTGGGTCCTCATGGAGATAGCATCAGAGCCATGATACATGCTGGGAAGGAGATATCCTACTGGTGAGAGGCATACAGACAGGCGGTCCCGAGGGATCAGTGGATTGGGAGTTATAGGGAGAGCTCAGTGGCTATCAAGATGGTAGTTCATGATAGAGGGGCACTAGCTAGTGGAGAGGGTGTATCATCACACCCTCCTAGAGAACTAAAAGGTTTGGGAGATTAGGGTGGATCCTCAGCATCAAGGAGTTCAGTAGCATAAGGCCACATTGCATCCCGTAGATAGTGGCAGACAGAGTCTGGAGGCAGTGGTTCATAGATTTTGAGAGAGCATTGTATACATTATTGTACCATTATGTTTCATTGTATCATTATATTTTGACTTGATAGACACTGACTATGGACACATTGTTATTGATTTATATCATTGGACATTTGGACATTTTTTTGTTGTTTGATGGACTTTATATGATGGATGCTATATGATTGATTCTATATTTATAGTGATGCAGTTCTATCATGATTTGGTCTGATGATTTATATACATGTGCATACTAACATATGCAGGATGTGATGATTTACTTTAATATGCATAGAATGTATGTCTTAGAATGCAAAATGATTTATATCTGATTTGATATTTTTAATGCTTAATAGTTAATAATCATATGATGGTGATATAAATGCATGTCTTAAATGAGGTTTACTAATGCTATGATATAAAACAATGCAGATAGTGGATAATGAATGGATACTTAATGAACAATGTAATAAACAATAAATGCATGATGATAAAATACATGTAATGGATATAAATGACGATGTAATGCAAATGATGGCTAATGTAATAAGTGATAATATACCTAAGATGTTTGAATATAAAAACTGATAACATGATAATGTATGAGATGAAATGATTATGTGCAAAATGTTAAATGCAAAAAGTTGTAATAAATTTGGTTGTCCAAATGTCCTCAACTTAAATAACAATGTATCTGACACAAGAAGAATAGACTAAGAGAACATATAACCTAATAAGAAAGGTAACCTACAAATCTCTATAAAAGGAGCACTGATATGTAAGTTATGAACTGTTTAAATGAAATGCAATATGAAATGAATGTATCTCCACAAATTTAGGTAACATCTTAGAACTTCATAATAAATAGAACTTAAGTTTCATCATTGAGCTCGTTATGTTGCAATAAAATGCAAGCATCATGGTATAATTAAACCAGGATGACCTGAGCACTTCTTGCATGGAGTTTAATATTGCAAACTTGACAAGCATCTAGGTATAATTGAACCGTGATGACCTGAGTTTCATTTGCATAATAGACAAGGAATATTCCCTCCTCCATCGGGGAACAAATATTTGGAGTCGAGGTATGTGCTGATGTATCACCATAAATAGCATATGTAGAACAACATGATTTGGATGTTGTCAATACTATTAAATGAATGAAGGCACTTATGCACAGACACCCCAATTATTTGTTCCTTCGATTTCATGGGGAAATATCCCACAAACAACAACCAAAGAAAATACCATGCCCCATCATGGCTATCCTAATCAATGACATTTTAGAGTTTCAAACTCATGTCAAAGATATCATGGAATAACATAGGAAACATGATAACAATGAAATCCATATATGAATGCATAATTTACAACAAATCATTCTAACATGCTTGTCATGAATATACATTTCTTTTTCCAAAAAGATAGTGTAAGATATAGTGATCAGTTCAAGTGATGATGTATGGTCAAGATTCGATAGATAAACAGTCATGTTTTGAAGGATAGATTACAGATTCTGATTCATCATAAAGATATCATTGTGAAAGAACGTTTGATTGCATTTTCTTTGTCTGGAAAAATTCACTCCATTGTGTCCTCTAAGAGTCATGACTATCATAGATCCACTTCCTGAACTAGGTCGAGGACATGCCCCCAGCTAGGTGATGGACTGACTTATTATGGATGAAGAAAGATGCAACAAAACTAGGATGAAGACCATGAAAAATGATCAAGCTATGATGGAATTTTATTATGGGTAGATACAACAGATGGTGTATGAACTGGCCATTTTATTATGATATGTACATGGCAGGTATGGGGACTGACTAGCCATTTTATTGTGGTTATATACAATGAACAGACACACTAGAAGAATCCTAATAGATAGAGGAGCTAACTTGATACACATGGCACCTATTTCTAGGTTTTCACCACATGCTTTTATTGTAGTTTTCTTTTGATTTTTTGATTTTTTGTATTTACAAAATATATACATAGCCCTTGCATTGGGATTTCAAGGATAGAACTTCTTGAGATGTATGTTGTTAAGAGGTTCATCCAAGGGATCTCCCTCAGGTGTTGACAACTGATAAGCCCCAGAACCATAAACTGCTGTAACTACAAAAGGGCCTAACCAATTGGGTTCAAACTTGCCCTTCTTTTCACGATGCAATTGATTCTTTTGATTTTCATGAAGGACTAAGTCACCCAACTGAAAGTCTCTGATCTTTACCTTGCTATTATATTGACAAGACATACGCTGCTGATAAACTTTCAAATGATCATAAGCTCTCTGACGACGTTCATCCAGTAGTTCTAGTTCAGTCAACCATGCAACTCTATAGTCTTCATCAGGAATCAAATCTTTGAGAGTGACATGAAGAGAAGGCAACTCGACCTCAAGGGGCATGACTGCTTCAGATACATAGACAAGGGAGTATGGGGTGGCTCCAGTAGGAGTACGGATGGAGGTTCGGTAAGCCCATAAGGTTGGATTTAGTTGGATATGCCAGTCACGGCTAGCGTCATTGACAGTCTTTTGTAGGATTTTAACAATAGTTTTATTTGACGCCTCAGCTTGGCCATTTCCTTGGGGATAGTATATGGTAAAATAGTTATGGGTAATATGGAATTTTGTGCACAGTTCATCCATGTCTTGATTTTGAAACTATTTCCCATGATCAGTAATGAGATACATAGGTATACCATATCTAAAAATGATATAGTTTAAGATAAACATGGATATTTGTTTCCCTGTGGCGGTAATTAATGGAACAACCTCAATCCATTTAGTAAAGTATTTCATGGCAGTGAGAATCCATTTGTGACCATTGGAAGATGGAGGGTTGATAGCGCCCATGAGGTCGAGCCCCCACCGACTGAATGGCAAGGTAGTTGTAAAAGGATGTAACTCTTGTGCTGGAGCATGAATAAGGTTTCCATGTATCTAACATTTCTTGCATGCTCTAGCAAAATGAAAGGAATCTATTTCCATGGTAGGCCAATAATAACCCATACACATGAGTTTCTTAGCCAAAGAGGGACCACTCAAATGTGTCCCACAAATACCCTCATGTACATCTCACAAGGCAGTTTGAGCTTCATCATGCTCGAGACATCGAAGTAGAGTACCATCAAGACCTCGCCGATAAAGGGTATCAGATATTAGGACATAGCAGGAGGCTTGGCGGAGAAAAGTTCATTTTTGATTATGGGATAGGTCAGTGGGTAGGATGTCATTTTTTAGATAGGAATAAATTTTTCCATAGATTGGGGAGTCATGTCCAATTAGATGACATATAATACTCGTATCAGGATCATCATATGCAGGACAAGTCAGGGATTCCACCAAGAACTCAAAACGGACCTTGGTATCTTTTGTATCAAACAAAGAAGCAATCATTGCCATGGCATTGAAAGCCTTGTTATCATGCCGAGGAATCTGCTCAAAAGTGATGACTGAGAAATATTGTTTGAAGTCATCAACCATATGTTTATATGGTAATAACTTATCATCTTTAGTCTGATAATCATCATTAACCTGGTTTATAATCAACTGAGAATCCCCATAGACATTTATTTCAGTTACTTTCCATTGTAAAGCCATCTTTAACATAATCAGCAAGGCTTCATATTCTGCTACATTGTTAGTGCAAGGAAAGAGCAGCTTGTAAGATTTTGGAATGGTGTATCCTTGTGGTGTGACAAAAAGAATACCAGCTCCTGAACCCTGTTGAGTATACGATCCATCAAAATATAGTTGCCAGGTTTGTATAGATAAAGCCAAGATGTGTGCATCAGGAAACTCTGTATGTATAGGTTGGTCATCTATTAATGGAGCATCTGCTAGCTGATCTGCTATCACTTGACCTTTGATAGCCTTCCTGTCTACATATTCAATATCAAATTCACTAAGTAGCATGACCCACTTAGCCAATCTACTTGTCAATGCTGTTTTGCTTAATAGATATTTTAAAGGATCAATCTTTGCGATGAGATGGATTGAATGTGACAACATGTAATGTCACCATTTCTATGATGCAAAAACAATGGCCAAACTATGCTCTTTCTATAGGAGAATAGTTTAGCTCATATCCCACTAGGGTGCGACTGATATAATAGATGGCATTTTCTTTTCCTTCATGATCTTACTGAGCCAATAGAGTACCTAGTGAAACTGTCATAGCTAAAATGTAGAGCAAGAGTGGCTTGCTTGGAATTGGTGACATCAGAGTTGGAGGATTCGCTAGATATTGCTTCATTTTATTGAAAGCTGCTTCACACTGATCATCCCATTGGAATAAGATATTTTTATGCAACAAATGTTGAAAGGGATGACTTCGATCTGCTAGTTGAGAAACAAATCTTCGGATGGATTGGAGATGTCCCTACAAGGATCTTAACTGACTGATGTTAGTGGGGGAAGCCATCTCCAATATTTCTTTAACTTTTTCTGGATCCACTTCGATTCCTTTGGCTGAGACAATGTACCCTAACAGTTTACCAGATGTAACTCTGAATGCACATTTCTTTGGATTGAGTTGAATCAGATACTTTTCCATCCGAGTGAATATTCTATCCAACACTCTCAAATGACCAGCTTTGTCTTTGAATTTTGCTAAAATGTCATCAACATAATCTTCCATTATGGTGTGCATCATATCATGAAAGATTGTGGTCATTGCTCTTTGGTAAGTTGCTCCAGCATTTTTGAGGCCAAAAGGCATCACATTCCAACAGTATGTACCCCATGGACAAGTAAAAGTAGTCTTTTCTTGGTCTTCTGGTGCAATCTTGATTTGGTTATAGCTAGAAAATCCATCCATTAATGATAACATCTCATGTCCAGCTGTTAGGTCAACAATAATGTCAATATTTGGCAGAGGAAAGTCATCTTTCGGACAAGCTTTATTAAGATCTCGAAAATCAATACAAATCTTGATAGACTTGTCTAGTTTTGAGATGGGAACAATATTTGAAATCCACTCAACATAATCAATAGCCCAAATGAATCCAACATCTAGGAGCTTCTTCAATTCCACTTTAACCATTAGTGCAATATGGGGATGCATCTTGCGGAGCTTCTGCTTAACTGGTTTTACACCTGGTTTGATAGATAAATGATGCATAATGAGATTTGGATCCAGGCCAGGCATATCAGCATAGGACCAAGCAAAGTTGATTTGTCTCTCTCTCAAATTTTTTACAAAAGCTTCTTTCTCTGATTCTGTCAAGGATGTTGCTACTTTGAGGATGCGCAAAGACTCTTCTGTGCCAATGTTAAGAGGTACTATTGGTTCTATAAGAATAGCAGATTGCTCTCATTACAAATAGTTGGGAAGAGTGTCAATCCTTCTATCATCAGGTACCTTAGAGAGGTTTTCACCATCAGATGCGTCATTTCTTTTTACTATTTTTGGATCTAATACTGCCACTAAGTGGTTTTCACCATTAGATCTGTTGATTATTTTTATATTTTTATGACTAAAAGGATTGGCACTCTCACCAAAGTAGGCCATGTCATTGAGTTCTATCAAAAATCCTGACTTGTGATTTCCTGGTGGTAAATGATCTTTGATTCCAAGATAGTCAATGATTGCATCATCATTATGGAATACATCAAGTTCTGGATGATTGGGAGAATCCCAATCGATAAGTTTGGGATGTACAAGGGGCATCAGATCATTTGGGTCAGTTTCAAAGGTAGAGATGGTATTGATGGAAAAGTTGTCAAGGTTTATGATGGTATCAGTGAGGTCTATTTCCATACTCTCATCTGATTCATCTATCACAAAATAATGCTCACTTCCCTTACAATCAACAAGAGTAGTATTACATGGGACCAATCCTAGTGAATCACTCCTTGAACTCTCTCCCTCATGGTAATCATTACTATAGTAATGGACAACATCAACTCCTATTTCTATAGTATAATTAGATAATGAATCCCATTTATAATCATTTGAGTCAGAATCATCATTATCCCCAAGTCTATCAATGATTCTCTATGCTATCCTTTGTTTCTCTGGATCTACATACATACCATTCTTTCTGAATTGCAAAGCAGGAGCTTTAGATATTTCATGAAAAGGTGTGATCTTTTCTTTTCCTTTTGGTTCTTTTGGTCCTTCCCTTTTGTATCCTAATTCTATAGTGTCTCTTTGATAGTTTGGATTTTGCAAGATCGGGTTGATAACACCTTCTCTTTGTAACCCTATAGGTCCAGCACCTTGGTATCCCATCTTTTGTAACAAAGTATACCCTTTACCATAGACATCAGGTGATATATATTCATGTTTGATATCCTCTTCATTCTTCTATGATTTAAGCAAATGAGTAGCATTACGCTCAGCTGCCTCTTTGGATATTGTGCCCCCACTTATAAATGTGTCATAAACAAGTGTGGAAGGGGGTTCTGATTGTTGTTTAGTGATCAAAGATCTACCATATGATCTAGGAGATAAAGGTAACTCTATGATACAAAGAGCTTGACCTAAAGTGTATTCCCCCATACTTCTTTCTTTTATGTCTATCTTGATCCCAGTTGATTTTGATGTTGATGCTATATTACTAGGATCAATGGGTGTAGTTGTAGAAGATCCAGTATGGTTATAAGGTATCAAAGAATTAGATGTCTTCATAGAACTACAATATTGGAATGGATTAGTGTCTCCCTTGATAGTGACTTCTTGACCATTATGAGGGAATTTCAAGCATTGATGATAGGTTGATGGTACAGCTTGCATGAAATGAATCCATGGTTGTCCCAAGATAATTTTATAAGCAAGATCCATGTCTAGGACTTGGCAAGGTACATCTTTGATTATAGGACCAACTCTAATTGGTAAAACAATAGACCCCTTGGATGGTTTCTCTTCCTCATCATAAGCTTTTATCATGATTTTATTCTTGGGATCAACAACATTTTTAGAAAATCCCAATGCAAGGACTAGTTTCAATGTACAAATATTTAAGCTAGTTCCTCCATCTATTAGTACTCATTTGATTTTGTGACTCTGGATAAGGACTTCGATATGTAGGGGAGCATTATGAGGTTAGGTAATAGCTAAGTCATCATTCTCAGTGAAGGATAGGTAATGCAGGGTTGTTAAATGGCCCACCTAGCTTGAAATTGATCATGATATAGATTTGTGGGGACTTGGGTTTCTAAAAGAGCTTTTTCAAGGATATCTTTGTGAGATGGGGATAGATGCAAAAGCTCTAAGATGGATATCTGGGCAGGTGTTTTCTTGAGTTGTTCCAAAAGGTTGTATTGGTTGGAAATATTCATTGTAGTCTTTGGGACATAAACAGACTTGTTGTGAGGTGTATTTGGTTTAGACTGGACTCCTTGGAGAGTAACTTTGGATTGAGCACGAGTAGTAACATGGACTGGGTGACTCTTTGATTTTCCTTTGATGGTAATGACATTGGCATAATACATAGAAGGATGACATTCAAAAATGTTACCAACATATCGATAAGGAGTGGAATTATAATTGGCTTGATTGTCACTCTTAGTATTGGAAGAACCTCCTTTTTCATGCTCAGGAAGTGGATCTTTGAAAGCCATATGTGATTCATTTGAGGTATGTCCGTCAACACTAATTTCATCACTTTCAATTAGATCTTGAATTACATTTTTGAGCCTTTTGCAATCATTGGTTTTATGTCCTTTGCCTCTGTGAAATTTGCAATAATCATGCTCATCCCACAAAGAAGGCTTCACTCTAGGTTTGAAATCTTTTGTTTCAGGAAGTGTGATGAGTTTCTTTGTGATTAACTTCCATAATGCTGATTTGAGAGATTCCCCTAAAGGAGTAAAGTTTCTTCGAGGTGACATAAAAGGTAATCTTGGTTTAGATGAATCTTTGTTGGTATTTTAATTTGATGATTGATTATTGTAGGTTCCTCGAGTAGCATTGGCCTAATTGGTGAGATTGAGAAGGGGTTGTGTTGGTTTGACATTATGATTATCAACAATCCCATCATTGACAATGTTTTTGTTTTTATTCCAAAATTTTGATTTATCATTGTTATAGTTGTTGGAATTGGAATTTGAGGATCCAACATTGTCTTTAGAATAAAGTTTGATCTCACCTTTTCGGACCATGGCTTCCTCAATCTTGATACCATTTTATATGAGCTTATTGAAGTTTGGTGGACATTGCAATTGTAACCTATAACTCATTTTTGGTGTAAGGTTATGCACAAAAATATCCATCTTTTCTTGTTCAAGAATCGTTCGTGGATATTTGGCAAACAATTGATGCCATCTTTGCAAAAAAGTAAGGAAGGGTTCTCCATTCTTTTGATGTGCATTGCAAAGATCAATCATAGTGACTTCATGTTTGATGTTATATGAATACTATGTCACAAATTTGTCAAGAAGCTCATTGAAGGATTTGATGCCTGGGGGTAGTTTGGAGAACCATTCCATGGCTTGTCCTCCTAAACTTCATGGAAATAGTCACATAAGATAAGTGTCATTGTGAGTGACTTCAATACAAGCAGCACAAATTTCATGAATGTGGTCTTGTGGATCCGAATTCCCTTTGTATTTGTCAAATTTTGGAACCTCAAAATGAGGAGGGAATGGAATCATTGCTAAGTTCTTATCAAAAGGATAAGGACATATATCATCCAAGGAATACTTCTTTGTTGATGATCCAGTTTGGATGTCACAGATTTGTTGTTGAAGCATCTGGATTTGTTGTAGAATGGGATCCAAAGATAACGTGTTTCCTTGAGATTTTTGGGAAATATTGTTGTGGGAAGCATTGTTTTGTGAAGCATGATTTTGAGAAGCATGATTGTGCTAATCATTTTGAGAAATGGTGTGTTGTTCATGACTATGAGAAGCATTGGATTGCTGATTGGTTTCCTTTGCTCCGTGAGTATCTTGAGAACCTTTAGGGATTTCTTGATTGTTTGTGTGAGCTAGTTCTCTAAGATGGGCAACATCAAAATCACTTGGTAACTTAGCTCCTTGTTAAGAAAGCATGAGGAAATACATCTCTTTATCCAAGCCTTAGAGTCTTTCCATGACATGATAAAATTGAGGATCTTGTGAAGCTTTCCTAAGTTCGTCATTGGTGGGTTCGTTAGTGGATGTAAAAAGTGAAGTTTTCTTAGGAGCTTCAGGCCAAGGATTTTCTTCGTTGCTGGTATTTCCTTCCATCTTGTCTAGGGATTCTAGATTAATGGCTTGTTTAAGTTTCTAAGATCAAGTTTGAACCATAAAATTGAAAAAAAATGATTGTGGGATGAAAGATTCTTGATGAGAAGATATGGAAAGTGATTGATAGAAAAGATATTGAAACATGTTGAAAAGTGATAAGATAACTTGATAAACTCTAAGTCAATAGGAGGTATAGATCTCACTATGATATGACAAAGGGAAATCAAAAGATAATAACCTAAGTAAGTTTGGTGGTTTAAGGATGATATATCCTGATATGGTAAACTCACAAAGATCAAAATTTGATAGATAAGGTAATGTTTCAACACCAATTTGAGAATTTCAAAGATTGGAAGAAAATGATTTGATGAGTCTTGATGAAGGCATGATGAAAAGTGATGAAAATGGTCAAACTAAAGATCAAAGGTCTATGTAACTCGATTGTTTTTCTAGAATCTTACTAAAGATGAAAATGAGTATCTGAAAAAGTGATTTGGAAAATTGCAAAGTTTGTGGAAATGCTCACTGTTGTAAATGCGCAAGACAAATTGTTAAATGCAGAACAAAATGAGATATATGCACAACAAAATTTGACAGATGCGAACTGGTAAAATCAAAAGTGCAAACAGTCTAAATAGATGTGCAACAAATTTGATCAAATGCACAGCAAGATGTGATATATGAGCAGGTTCTGAAGTTTTGATCTAAATTGAAATTTTTTGGATGTTTCTAATGTTTTCTGGTTTTTGGAAAAGTGAAAAATGCATAAACACACGCACACAAGACATAAATGATTTTAATCTAACTATGCTAATATGAATGCACCAACATGCTTACAATCCTATGGTAGGCAAGGATGATATCTGCTGAATCCCCACTAGGATAATAAAATTCAACCATGCAAATCCACAGCGGACAGCCTAGGAACTTGGAGGCACGGGCTCCTTACAGTGCACTCACTTCTTAGGCACACTAAGTTTTGAATTCAATGGGTCATTACTTCCCAAAGAACTGCTATCTCTACTATGAACCATGAGTAATGTGGGGTGTCTTCACGAGCTTGGGTGACTCCTCGAGCCAGCAGATAGAAGGTTTTTGGCCACTAAACAAAAGCTTTTAGTAAGGACATCCGTTCAGGTGGTTGTGATCAAGTCATTTTCCCAGTTAAGGGGGCTCTCCCAATCTTTTCAAAGCAAGGCTTTCACCTCTACTAAGTAAGACTTTAACGCACCACTGGGGTACTGGAGAGATTTTGGTTGCCACAATGAATTCACACCTGTCTAATGTGAGACTAATCACACTAGCATTTTTTATATACCAGTTTGGAAGGGCTTGGCTTTAGCCTGTTACCGATTGGCTCATTCCTTGGGGTGAGTACCTCTTTTCCCACCAAAGACCACCCTCTAAAAATTATAACAGTTTCTCTTACACCCAAGGTCGATGAATGGTGAGGGGAGAGGATACATTGTTATAATTTCAGGATTACATATATGCTATTAAGAAAGACACAACAAAAACTTGAGCTATGCTAAAGAAAACACACAAAGCAAAGACATGTCTTTTTTTAAGCCCAAACGAGATTATGGTTTATTTTGCAAACCCCTTGGCAATCTGCAATCAAATCATTAG
This sequence comes from Chamaecyparis obtusa, assembly GCA_027943335.1. Lineage (NCBI taxonomy): Eukaryota > Viridiplantae > Streptophyta > Pinopsida > Cupressales > Cupressaceae > Chamaecyparis > Chamaecyparis obtusa. The sequence goes on along the minus strand of BSBK01004645.1, from coordinate 984,240 downwards.
AAATTTTTTTTAGCAATGGGGTCTTCAAAAATGACATCCTGCAAAACAACCTAAAAGCTACCAAAGCAAACAAAAATTTGTCAAAGGTTAGCTAAAATCAAAATAAATCAGAAATTTAAACCTAACTACTGTAAATAACAGATGTGCGATAATAGTGGATAAATGCGCAGACTAATTAAACATATGCGCAGAACAGAATAATGGATGCACAGAAAAATGAAATGGATGCGCATAAAATATTAATGTATGCACAGGAAAATGTAATGGAGGCATAGATGTTAATTAAAAACCAAAAATGAAAAAATAGAAAAATGATAGATTTGATTGGAAATGTATGCGCAGAACAGATGAATGAATGCGTAGGATTCATGAACAAATGCGCAGTAAAAATGTGGAAACATCTGCACACGGAAAACTAAAAAAATAGAATGTTAAAAATGGAGGCTAGCCCTCCTTCTAGCACAAAAAATGTATGCAAATTAGATGTCTAATAACTAGAAATGAAAAATTAACTATTTAAAGCCAATAAATCAATCTAATGCAACACAATGAAGAATACAAAGTAACTATAAAATGATGAAACTAAATTAATTACCTTCACCTACCATGCAGCTTGTCTCCATTGTCCTCCTAGCCTTGATTTCTTGTAGAGGTTGAGCTCTCAGATTTCCAAATAAAGCCTTCTCCCAAGATGCTACCAAAGTGTGGAGATTTTATGAAATGAGTGCACAATAGCTTATGCAATCTAATGGATGGAATGCAAATGAGATGATGATAATATGGATTGATTGCTCTTAGAATGCTTGGATGCTTGGATGCTTGAATGCTTGAATGCCTATTACAAAAATACCTTTTAGCTCACAAAGGGGAAATGTGGCTCCTTTTATAGAGTTTTGGAGGATCTAGGCCTAGGTGGCACAATCCTACGGTTGAGAATGAAAGGTGGAAGATCCTAAGGCTAGGATTGACTTAGTTGAAGGAGTTGAGAGAAAGAGGGATGTAGTTGGAATGTGAGAGGAAGAATAGGGATGATGTTCCTCTCACATTGACATGGAGGAGAAGAAGGTGGAAGGGAAAGACACATGTCAAGTGTCTCACAAAGACCAAAGAGAGAAAGAGGGAGAGACCTTTTCCTCATGAGGAATCTTTGCACAAGTGTCCTATGAGTCACCTTTGACCCTTAGAGGTGGCTTGAGAAGCCCCTTAGGAATAGGGAATGTCTCTTGACTTGGTTGTTGAGAGGACATGTGGTAATGAGACCAAGTCCTATGAGGCCACATAGCCCTTAAGAATAGGACATGTGTGGGTGAGGATAATTACTAATAAATAATTACTAATAATTATTTATTTTAGCCAAGATGATGTGTCAAGTGAGTGGGTAGATGAGGTGGACTAGGAGTCTTAGTCATATTTAGGTGATTGTATATTTATTTAAATCACTTTTAATAAGACTAATTAGAAGACTTAGGATAGAAGGATAGACTATAGTGAATTTACTAAATAAATTGAATAATTTATTTAACAAATAGAGGAATAATAATTAATTAAATAATAAATATTTAATTAATTTATCAAGTCAATATCAATTAAATAATAAATATTTAATTAATTAATGAAGCCATTTTTAAGTGTATACAAGGGGAAGGACACCTAATTGACTTCTCAAATACTCATGAGCTTCTCCGGGTAAAGCTTTAGTGAATATGTTTGCTAATTATTCTTTTGTATTCACATATTCCATTCAGACTTCTTTATATTGTACTAATTCTCTCAAGTAGTGATACTTGATTTCTGTGTGCTTGGTCTTAGTGTGCATCACTAGATTCTTGGAAATATTGATAGCACTTGTGTTGTCATAGAAAATAACAACAGGTTCAGTGATTTCTTCTTTCATGCCTATCAACAATTTTTTTATCCATACCAAATTTGAACAATTTACTGCAACAAACACATACTCGGCCTCGACAGTAGATTAGGAAATGCAATTTTGTTTCTTGCTCATCCAGGAGACTAATCTCTGTCTAGGAAAGAAAGCTCCACCACTAGTACTCTTTCTGTCATCTACATTTCCTGCCTAATCAACATCTGTATAAACTCTTAGTTCAAATTTGTCATCCTTCTTATAATATAGACCATAGTTAGCAGTTCCTTTCAAGTATCTCATAATTCTTTTCACAGCCATCATGTGTGTTTCCTTAGGATTGACAGAGAATCTTGCCACAATCCCAACAACTAGTGCAATATCTGGTCTACTCTCTACAACATACTACAATTTTCCAATCATGGATCTGTACAAAGTCTGATTCACTTTTGCAACATCATCATTCTTAGATAACTTTTGTCTAGTAACCATAGGAGTACTCACTGGTTTAGCATCTTCCATCCCAAAATTTTTCAGTATTTCATTAACATACTTAGATTGTGTAATGAAAATTCCTTTCTTCCTCTGATATACTTGTAAACCAACAAAGAATTTAATCTCACCAAACATGCTCATTTCAAATTCAATTTGCATTTCATTTGAAAATCTTTTACACAATGCATCTTGTCCACCAAAAATAATGTCATCCACAAAAAGTTTTGCCAACAGGATACCTTTACCTTCTTCATCTTTCATGTACAGATTGCTTGTGTCATTTGTTCTTGAAAATCCAATCTATATCAAGTAGTTGTGCAACCTCTCATACCATGCTCTGGGAGCTTGTTTCAATCCATATAGTGCTTTGTTCAGTTTGCACACCACATGTCTTCTGTTTGGATCAATAAAACCTTCTGGCTGTTCTATGTAAACTTCTTCTTCTAGTATACCATTAAAAAATGCAGACTTGACATCTCTTTGATATACCTTGAAATATTTATAAGCAGCATATGCAAGAAGAGTTCTTACTCCTTCCAATCTACCTATAGGGGCAAATGTCTCCCCATAATCTATTCCTTCTTCTTGTGCGTAGCCTTTGCATACCAGCCTAGCTTTGCTCCTATTTATTTCACCATTTTCATTCATCTTATTCCTAAACACCCACTTTGTTCCTATAGCATTTTTTTTTTTAGGTCTCGGCACCAGAGTCCAAGTATCATTCTTCTCAATCTGGTCAATCTCTTCATTCATTGCTTGTATCCAGTCTTCATTCTCTAATGCCTCTCTAGTTGACTTGGGTTCAAATTCACACAGTAGGCATGTTGGATCCTTAGTCTTACTTTTGGTCTGAATTCTAGTATTTTTGTCTCTAATTATCTGTTCAGGCTTGTGATGTCTTCTGACATATTTTTCCAACACAGGTTCCACTCTTCTCTCCTCTATTTCATCAGTTTCCCCAACAAGATTGTCAGCTTCAGCTTCTGAATGCTTGGCAACCTCTTCTTGATACTCGACAACATTTTCTTGTAGCTCGGCATGTTCTTGTTCTCTTTCGGCACTTTTTTCCTGATGCTTTGTGGCATTTGTCTGTCGCTCAAAATTGCTTACCTGAGACTCAGAATTAGGTGCAAGTTTGTTACTTGACTCTTCTTCTTCCTCAATGTACACAAAAGATTTATAATCTTTTGGTTCTCTTTTGCTATTAGCTTCATTTCTTTCTGTATACTCATCAATTTTCACATTCACACTTTCCACAATTTTGTTAGTGTTAGAGTTCAAACACTTATAAGCTTTAATTTTTGTGGAATATCCTAGGAATATGCCTTCATCACTCTTAGCATCAAACTTTCCATTCCTAGTGTCTTTTAATATATAGCACTTACTTCCAAAGATTCTAAAGTATTTAACACTCGGTGCATGCCCATACCATAATTCATAGGGTGTCAGATTTGTACCTTTCTTGATCTGTACCCGGTTAAGAGTGTAGACAACAATGCTTATAGCTTCTTTCCAATATTTATGTGCCACATTATTTTCAATCAACAATGTCCTTGCACAATCCAAGATAGATCTATTTTTTCTTTCTTCTATACCATTTTGTGGAGGTGTTCTAGGTGCATACATCTGTCTTTTAATTCCTCTATCATTGCAAAACATATTGAATTCATTTGATGTAAATTGTCCACCTCGGTTAGATCTAAGACATTTCAGGTTCCTACTTGTCTCCTTCTCAACCTTAGCCAAATACCACTTAAAGAGTTTAAAAGCTTCAGATGTTTCTTTTAGAAACATTACATGCATCATCCTAGTATGATCATCAACAAACAAGATAAAGTATCTAGTACCATAGTAACTTTGTACACCCATAGGTCCACAAAGGTCAGTATGAACCAAATCTAAAATTTTTTTAGAAGTAAAGGATTTGCTCTTAAAACTTGACTTTGTCATCTTTCCTAACTGGCATTCCTTGCACATCACATTCTTAGGTTTCTTCAATCTAGGTAGACCTCTTACCTTTTTCTTCTTACTTATCTCTACCAGATTGTCAAAGTTAACATAACATGGCCTTTTATGCAATAACCAGATATCATCAAGTTGTGCAATTGTACTTGTTTCTTTAGATAGGTCAAGATAGAACAAATTACCTCTAGTTTGATCTCCATTTCCAATTAGTTCTCCAGTAGCATCAAATATTTTAGCTTTCTTGTGATGAAATTCCACTCGGTAACTAGTTCTATTGAGCTGAGCAACACTTAACAAATTATAATGAAGACCTTCAACCCAATATGCATTTTCACAAGATCTCTTATGAGTCAGTTTAATCAAACCTTTTCCTCTAATAGGACATGGTGCATCATTACCAAATTTTACACTTTTACCTCTGTAATGATGTAAGTCTCAAACTTATTTTTGTCACCAGTCATGTGATGGGAACAACCACTATCAATAATCCATTTATCATTCTTGTTCAAATAGGATATCAATGCATTTTTCTCATCCTCATCAGATTCATCTTTCATTGCAACATAGACTACCTCAATTTTAAAACCATCACTATCATTGTCAGTTTCTTTTTCAGCAATGTAACAAGATTTCTTACCTTTTCCTTTGTAGTCATTGTTCCTTTGGTAGCTTCTGTCATCTCTTCTATCTTTGTGTTTTCTTTTTCTTTCATCATCTTTATCCTTCCTGTCAGGACATATAGCAGCTATATGACCAACTTTATTATATGCAAAACATATAATAGGGAGTTTACATTTATACTTTCCTTTTCCTCTTCTCAGTCTTCTAGCCATAAGAGCTTTTAGATCTTCCAGTTCTTCATCAAAAGTGTCACTATCACTTTCACTTTCACTTTCACTGATGCATCTTTCTTTTTCTTTCTTTGGCTTGTTCAGAACTTGTTGTGACTTGAAAGCAGATTCAACATTACCAATGCTTCCAATAGTGAAATTATCATAGTTAGAGAGTTCAAAAGCAGTCAGCTTAGCAACCAAACTTTCCAAAGTAAGCACATTAGCAGAGTTGCATCTAGATTCTTGAATAACTGAGATCTTAATATCAGATATAGGATGTAGGGTTCTTAGTACTTTCTGAATTATAGTTTCATCATCAATAACTCCATTTTCTCCTCTAATAGCATTCACAACTTCTTTTATTCTACCATAATATTGTGCAATGTTTTCACCTTCTTGCATTCTCATTTCATCAAACTTACCTCTAAGATTCTCGGCCTTTTCTTTTCATACATTTAAGTCACCACCATAGATTCTTGCAAGAGTGTCCCACATCTCCTTAGCAGTTGTGCAATCCTTAATGTCCTCAAATTCTGGATAGCTTAGGGCAGATGCAATTTCCAGCATTGCCTGATTATGTTCTTGCTTAGCTCTCATTTCTTCGATAGTCAAAGGTGTGATAGTTTAGACATAGCCATTCTTAATGTAGTACTTTTCTAAGTCACCAATACTGGCCAGATGTAGCTTCATCAGGCTTTGCCATGCAGGGTAGTTTTCCTTATTCAGCTTCGGTACCTCCTTCTTATACATCCTGATCATTTTCTTCAAGTCCCTTTAAACTTGATTTCTGTAAACACTAATAATAAGCAACAAAGATCTGATACCAATTGTTAATATGAATTAGAAAAACAAAGAGGGGGGGTGAATCAGTTGTTCTCAGGTCCTAATGTATAAGACAAACTTAATTTTTTTTCCTTAAATCAGATCCAATAACCAAAACAAACTCGTCCATCACTGATTCAATAATAGAAACATATAAAAATGCAGTCCACTACCCAATTGTAACTTAACTTATAAAACACAAAAATGTTCAAACCAAATCATTCGCACAAGTATTAACACCAGGATTTATAGTGGAAACCCAATGTGGGAAAAACCACTTTGTAACATGCTACTATTATTTTCACTCTTCTGAAGTGAGCTCGGTTAAAAGCCAACCCTGTCAAAGGTTACAATACACACTGTTAGGTGTGACCTGGTTAAAGGATTTCAATCACCCTATTAAAAGTGAGCCTTGTTATAGGACTTACATACACTCCATTAGAATGCAACCTTGTTCAAAGGATTTAACATATGACTATTAGGTCAACTTGTGTTAAAATGATTTTGACTATTACAATGGTTAAAAAGTAGCAACAATATTTATCTGAAAAATATACAACTCACTTTGAAAATATCAGATCCAATTTCGTACACTAATGCTGGTTTATTGACTTTGAAACTTTTCCATCTCCATCTCTGATCTTCTTGGAACTTTTCTTCAAACAACCACCATAATTCTCCTTCATCCTTTTCTGCTTATACAGTCAATAAAACTTTTCTGATCTTCCAGCATTCTCTTTTTCCCCATGCACATGCATATCCAATGCTTAGGTTCCCTTAATACTTTCCTCAATTAGGTTAACTCATCTTTTTCCGCTCAATCTCATTCGTAGATCTTAGGGTTAGGTCAGATTCATTGAATCTACCCACTTCATGTTCTTTGACTTCCTTTCTAGAATCATCTCAAGTTTCTCAAAGATTTACAATAAAATGTTTTACAGTGCATTTAATGCTTTCAAAAAATCAATAAATAAAGTCAACACATTTTACATAATCCAAGAATTCAACAATGTCAGCTCCAAAACTAAATTCTCTTCAAATATAAAAATTTTGATGCTTGGTCAATACTGTGATCAACTACTTGGTCTTCATGTAGAAAGCTCGGTCATTACTAAAAATGTTTCCTCAGCTTATACTGGCTTTCTTGGCAATTAACTGTTGTTCGGTTGACACTAGAATTTTGCTCAGCATACATTTACTCGGTCGACACTAATATAGCTCGGCTTAAACATGATTTCTCCATTTTTGCTCAGTGAAGCCTACCAGTTTAGTCTTTAGTCTTACTAGTATAAACAATACATTGTCTCCTCATTGTACAACATAGTTAAGTACACTTTGTAATATCAAGATAACTCAACCTTTCCCTAGGTGCTATTGTTACCAACCTTGCCTATCCCCTTAGCAACACTCAAATAGATATAATACTTTCCTAAGTAGAAACAGTCTTACCAATTAAGGTTTAACATCAATGAAAATACAACAATTGTTTCAATTGTAGTTTCCAACATCACTTACATCTAGTTGAGTTTTCCTACAACAATGGCCATTATACATCTTTGGGAATGCCTCCTTACCAAGATCTTTATGGTAGACCTTGCAGGACACAATTGAGTTGGGATAGGATTGAGGATAGAGTTTACATTAGTCTAGAGTTAGTGAAGGTTATGGAGCATCAGGTGACCTTGATTAGGCAGTCTCTTAGAGAGGCTCAGGATAGGAAAAAGAAGTATGCCAACGTGAAGAGGATAGATCAAGCTTGTAAGGAAACTCAGGTGCGGAAACAACTTCCTACACTAATCCCTAAAGGAAAGTATTGTGCAAATTCTTTTAAATCCTTACAATTTCAGATTCGTTAACTACTTTAACAATGATATTGCAACCATATACCATGCATACAGAAAATAGAGAATGAAACAATGATTTACCCTAGGGAAACCTTTTGGTAAAAACCCCAGCACTCCAAAACCTGCACAATGTATTAATCAAAACTATTATAGTTTACAATACACTTGCAATGCAAGCTCTTTTAGAAGATTTCCAAATCTTGAAGACAAACTGTGACAACATAAAAATGTTCCAACAATACACAAACTTCACCTATCTTCACAACCCTAAAAAATGCTTATATCATGCGCTTCCCTTTTTAGGGCAACTTCCAAAGATAGCCGTATTAGGGTTTTACCATTCTCTGAGAAAATAAGAATAGTGTACAGTGTATAGTACTCAACTTTATCAGTTGCCACATGTCTTCACCCATCATTGAGTCTTCCGGACATAGCTCTTATGTGTCATAGGAATCCATCATAACCGTTTCAACCATGATCTCCTTACACACAATTCAAGATGCCGACACATCAAGTGGAGTGACACATCAACATGCCAACTAGACATGTACACTCACACTTAATTACATTTTTTGCAAGAAATACATTTTACAAAACAAATAATAAGAATAGGAATTATCCAAGGTCAAGACACCTTATTCCTAACATTCTCCCACTTGTTGAACACCTTGTAAGATCCACAAGAACATAATAGGAACTAACCGCTATAGGCCAAAAGGCCCATAGACTCCGAACACCATTTGAACTTCTCAGTGCCTACTAGTTTCATTAATGCGTTTGCAACATTCTTCACAGTATCTACCTTCTCCAAATTTACCTTTCCATCTTCCACCATATCTCTCACAAAGTGAAACTGCACATCAATGTGCTTCATTTTGGCATGAAAAGTTGGATTCTTCACAAGGCAAATAGTGCTCTGACTATCACACCAAATAGTAATCTATTCTGCATCAACACCAACATCAGAACACAATCTCCTAAGCCAAATGGCTTCCTTTGAAGCATGAGTAGCAGCCATGTACTCAACTTCTATAGTGGACAAAGCAACCATAGGTTGTCGCTTACTCATCCAACTGATAGCACCACCAAACATAGTGAACACATAAGCATTGGTGGATCTCCTACTATTAATATCACCTACCCAATCTAAATCCACAAACCCATGAATACAAACTGAATGCAGAGACCTAGAAGATTTACCATGGTAACATATGGAGTAATTAGATGTACCCCTCAAATATCTGAATACTCGCTTAACTACATCCCAATGTACCCATCTAGGGTTCACCATAAATTGAATTAGGACTCCCACTGCTTGGGCAATGTCTGGTCTAGTACAAACCATAGCATAAATAAGACTGCCAACTACACTAGCATAAGGTACTCTACTCATGTCCTCCACCTCACTAGGAGATTTTGGACAATCATCTATAGATAACTTTGTTCCCATAGAAACAGGAACACATAGTGGTCTACAATCTGCCATGCTGAACCTATCCAACACAGACTTCACATACTTACTCTGACTCAACCAAAGTTTTCTGTTAGACCTATCTCTACTGATTTCCATACCCAAGATGTACCTTGCTGCCCCAAGATCTTTCATCTCAAACTATGCTGACAACTGAGATTTAAAATCAGAAATCATACCCTTACCCTTCCCAAACAACAACATATCATTAACATATAGTGCAACAATAAGAAGGCGATCATTTTCAACTTTGAAATAAACACAATGATCTAATTTCAATCTTACAAATCCAATTGACAACACAAAGGCATAAAAATTAAGGTACCACATCCTAGGAGATTTCTTTAAACCATATAGAGATTTCTTTAATCTACAAACTAAGGATTCTTTACCTTTAACAATGTAGTGCTCGGGCTATAACATATAAATCTCTTCCTCCAAATCACCATGAAGGAAAGTTGTCTTCACATCCATTTGTTCTATCTCTAAATCATATGATGCAGCAAGAGATAACATAAATCTAATGGATGTCAACTTTGCAACAGGAGAGAATATTTCACCTTAATCTCTTCCCTCTACCTGTGAATACCCCTTTGCAACCAATCTAGCTTTGTACCTTTCAACACTGCCATCTGCAAAAAATTTCTTCTTGAACACCCATTTACAGCCAACAAATTTTCTCCCTTTAGGCAAAGGTACAAGGTCCCAAGTTTTGTTTTTCTCCAATGAAGCCATCTCATCATCCATAGCCTCAATCCAGGAACCTGCATCTTCCATGCCCAAAGCCTCTTCCACAGATTTAGGCTCATTAGTGTTAGTAATCAAAGCAAAAGCACAACTGGAATCTAACATAGAATAACCAAACTTTTTTGGTTGCTTTCTTTCTCTCGTGGATCTCCTGAAGGGCTAAGGTTGAGATTGCTCTTCCTCTTCTTTCAAACTATCAGAGCTCTCCTCATCATTAGTCCCAACATGGTCTCTCTGTTTAGTCTTCTCAGGGGTAGGAGGAAACTGAACAACATCTTTTTCCTTTTCTTTTTCATCTGGTTGTAGCACAATAGGAGAAGGTGTTAGCTCTCTGAAAATAACATTTCTACTATGCAACACCTTACTAGTCACAGGATTCCAAAGCTTATATCCTTTCACACCATCACTATATCCGATGAAAATACATTTGATAGCTTTGTTTTCCAACTTAGATCTTTTCTCCTTTGGAACATGTGCATAAGCTTCACAACCAAAAACATGAAGATGTCTAATTGAAGGCTTCTTACCAGACCACACCTCCATGGGTGTCTTACCAACAAGAGCTGATGTAGGAGATCTTTTAACCAGATAGCAAGTAGTGGCCACAGCTTCAGCCCAAAACCTTTGTTCTAAACCAACTCCACTAAGCATACTCCTAGCCTTCTCCATCAGTGTCTTGTTCATTCTCTCTACAACTCCATTTTGCTAGGGGGTATAAGGAGTTGTCTTATGCCTCTCGATACCTCATTATTTATAGAACTATTCAAACTCTGTGGAAAAAAACTCACCACCATTATTAGTTCTCACACACTTGATTCTTTTACCAGTCTGATTCTCCACAAGAGCCTTAAATTACTTGAACCGACTGAAAACCTATGTCTTACTTTTCAAGAAATATATCCAAGTCCTTCTGCTATAATCATCTATAAAAGATACAAAATATACAGAACTGGAGATAGAAGGAACTTTTACAGGACCAAAAACATCAGAATGAATAAGATCCAAAAGTCCAGAAGACTTGCGAGAACTGGAGTAGAACTGAACATGATTTTTCTTACCATAAACACAGTGTTCACATAAATCAAACTTGAGATTACAATCATTTAGCCCCTCGATGAGATTTTTAGTTTTCAAGGTCCTAAGACCCTTCTCACCAATGTGGCCAAATCTCATATGCCACAACATTGTCTTTTCTGTAGGAAGCTTGCCTTCCAAAGAGTTTGCACCCTTAGGTACACTTACTGCACTGCCATCAGAACCCATTGCCACAATCTTCTTTAATGCTCATTCAGATGGTGGGGATGAAGTGATAGCCACTCTCTTCTTTGAAACATAAGAACTATTGCACTGAGCAATGCATGCATCAAGCTGAAACAAAGTACCTCTCCTAGTACCTCTAGCAAGTACCATAGAACCTCTCATCATCTTGCATCCATCTTTTGAAAAGACAACTTGCACACCTACATCATTCAACATACTTACAGATAATAGGTTTCATGCCAAACCTAGAATGTGCATAACTCTATTGATTCCCTTTACTCATCCATCAAGAAATCTGATAGTGACCCTTCCACGTCCAACTATCTTTAGGTGAGAATCATCACCCAAGTACACCTTTCCACCATCAAACTCTTCATATTTTGAGAACTAGTTTCAATGAGAGGTCATGTGAAAAGAAGCACCCGAGTCTACCAACCACACATCATCAGATGCATGGGCTGCCAAAGCTGCAATAAAAGGATCTCCATCTTCTTGAGATTTTTTGGAAGCTGAATTTGAGCCATTCTTCTTCTTGTTCAATTCTTTGCAGTCCCTCCGGAAGTGCCCAGATTTATCACAGTTCCAACATTTTGCCTTGGACTTTCTAGGAGTCTTAGAACTCCCATAGGATTTGGATCTACCCTTCTTAGACACTTTTTTCATTCTTCTTTCCTCTATTGTTGGATCTCTCGTGAATAGCAAGGGCTTCCTTAGATGAATTTGAAGTCTTTCTTCACATCTCCTCAGATAGAAATGAAGACACCACATCATCCATATGGAATGTGACTATAGTACTTCCAAGAGCCATCACAAGATGGTCCCACGAATCTGGCAAGGAATAAAGTAGGGTCATACAATGATCCTCCTCCTCGATCTTAACACCGAATGATACCAACTGTGCAATCAATAAATTGAATGCGTTGAGATGATCAGTTATGGATCCACCTTCCTCCATTCTTAAAGAATACAACTTCTTTCTCAAGAACAAATTATTCACTAGAGATTTGGCCTGATACACAGACCCAAGCCGTTTCCACAAAGAATTTGTAGTAGTCTCATCAAGAACATTTAGAAGAACGACATCTGCTAGATAGAGTCTGATGAGACCCTTAGCCTTCTGATCCTTGATCTCCCAATCTTCTTGAGATATCATTGGAGGTTTCATATCTAGTGAAGCAACCTCCCATATATCACGATCTTCAAGCATGTCTTCCATCTTGAGTTTCCACAACTCAAAATTAGTGCCATTAAATTTCTCCACCTCCATTCTACTGTATGAGGAACTTTCCATCTCAATCTGCAAATAAGATTCAGAATTCTCTACACAAAACTCCCACTCAACTTGAGATTATCTCAAAAAACCCTACCCAACAACTAGGATCAAAAGTTGATCAGGCTTTGATACCACTTGTAAGGAAACTCAAGTGCGGAAACAACTTCCTACACTAATCCCTAAAGGAAAGTATTGTGAAAATTCTTTTAAATCCTTACAATTTTAGATTCGTTAACTACTTTAACAATGATATTGCAGCCATATACCATGCATACAAAAAATAGAGAATGACATAATGATTTACCCTGGGGAAACCTTTCAGTAAAAACCCTAGCACTCCAAAACCTACACAATGTATTAATCAAAACTATTACAGTTTACAATACACTTGCAATGCAAGCTCTTTCAGAAGATTTCCAACTCTTGAAGACAAATCGTGGCAGCATAAAGACATTCCAACAATACACAAACTTCACCTATCTTCGCAACCCTAAAAAATGCTTATATCATGCACTTCCCTTTTTAGGGCAACTTCCAAAGATAGTTGTATTAGGGTTTTACCATTCTCTGAGAAAATAGGAACAATGTACAGTGTATAGTACTCAACTTTATCAGTTGCCACATGTCTTCACCCGTCATTGAATCTTCCAGACATAGCTCTTACGTGTCATAGGAATCCGTCATAACTATTTCAGCCATGATCTCCTTACACACAATTCAAGATGCCGATACATCAAGTGGAGTGACACATCAACATGCCAACTAGACATGTACACTCACACTTAATTACATTATTTTCAAGAAATACATTTTACAAAACAAATAATAAGAATAGGAATTATCCAAGGTTGAGACACCTTATTCCTAACAAAGCTTACATTGTTGGAGATAGAGTATTTTTGAGAGTATGACCACATAAGAGTCCAATCCATTTGGAAAGGGATCTAAGCTTGCACCTCAATTTTTTGGACCTTTTGAGATCCTATAGAGGATAGGAATAGTAGTCTACAATCTAGCCTTTCCACCTAGCATGTCACACATCCATGATGTGTTTCATGTTTTAATTTTGAGGAAGTATATTTATGATGAGTACCATGTTAGATATTGGGATGCCTTGTAGGTGGAGTCAGATGGAAAACTAGCTTTGGAGCCCACTCATATCTTGGTGTGATAGAATGTTTCCCTTTAAGACTGAGAGCTACACCAGGTTAGGGTCCAGGGGGATTGATATGATGAGGTAACAACCTCTTGGGAGGATGCAGTTCAAATGAGATCTCAGTACCCCCACCTCTTAGATGAACTCCAAGAGGATGTTCATTCCTATAGGGGGAGGATGTGAGGCCTACCCCAGTCTGTCATAGTTTAGTTCAGACTCTTTAGTGATATTTTGATTTTGGAGATATTTAGACTAACCGAACATGTGTTATTATTTGAGGATTGATAAATCCTATGACAACTATCCTGTACTTTTATTTGGTTGAATATTTTTCTTAGTTAATGCTTTATGATGGTTTATTTAGATGCACCTATGTTTAGAATTATGATTTGATGATGCAATAGGATGGTTATATTAACTGTTAATATGATGCAAAATTAATGGAGGAATTCATGTTTATGCATATTGGAATCAAATGCAGATGTTGTTTAAAGTTATGATGAAACTTTGGAAAATACAAGTGCTAGTTGATATGTGTTTTAATTTATATCATTTACCTTTCTATGTTATTTTGAGTATTTCTTGGACCTACTAATGTTTGTAATGAGTGTGCATGAAATTGACCATGGTTCTAAAATACAGGGAATAAAGAGTGGACCTATGTGTTATTAGTAAAACTAAGGTTATATCTAGTGAAGAGAGAGGAACCTCATTGTCATGTATTTTATTTGTAAAAGTAATGTTGCATGGTTGTATTTAATTAAGTAAATGTGAATTTATGTTAGTCATTCTATGTGAGTAACATGTTGTAAATTATGTAGTGTCATTTGACACATATGTGTAAGATGTGTTGGCATGACTTGTCTTTGTAACTAGGATAAATATGACATCAACTAGAGGGTTAACCTATAGATTTCCCATGCTTGCCCCAAGGTTAGGAGGCCTCTAGATGGGTCAAAGTTAGTTGAACCTATGGGTTTACTTCAAGTGAGGTTTTGGAGGGTTAAATAAGCTTTTAGAGGGTAGTTTGGGTCATATTTAACTACCCCACTTGGTATACTATGGGTTAGGAGTTAATTTTGGTCATTAGGATGCCCAAGACTCATAAATGAACCCTCAAAAGTACCCCCAAAGTAAAGATCCGAGTTTATGAGTTTTGTGAATTCGGGCAGGCCATCTCGTCAACAACATTTAGTCTTCAAACTTCATTTATGAGGGGATGAAGATATTTGGAGATTTGATTGTTGGAGTACTCTTAATTGATGGTTGTAAGTTAGTTGTTGGGTAGGAAGCCTATTAGAGGAATTTTTTGGAGACTTTTTTGTTGATCACTCACTCTCTAGTTTTAGAGACTTAAAAAATTCTGGAAAAGGTTTTCAGAGAAAAGAATAAGAAAGTGGAAAAGATCTTCACAAAATTGTTGGTTTTATCTTGAGCATTGGATCATAGGTTGGTGTTCTTACTTGTGTGTGTGTCTTATGTTAAATGAAATATGGTTTGTAAATAAATTTGAATGCTCTTTCTTGGTGATTTTTGTGTTCTTGTTGGAAACCCCCGCTGTTGTTCATGAGAGTTTTGTTACTTTTTGAAAGATTTGTTTCTTTTTGTCTTTGTATTGGAATTTTTGATAAGGGTATTTCAAGGCACCCTCACCCTTAGGAGGGCAGAGTAACCTTGAGGGGTGAAGGGGTTAGTGAAAGGCCTAGTTAGTGTAAAGCCTCCCCATGTTTGGGAGGGATAAACATGGATGTTTTTGGTCTCCATGATGCCAAGCTTTGTCTATGGGAATTTGGGGGCCATAAGAAGTTTTTTTGGCTCGAAGCCATGGTTCTATTGTGAGGAGTATTATGGAAAGGAAAATGTGTTTGAGCCCATGTGTGGCATTTATTCTGCTATGTCTTGGCATTCTCCTCATGGGTATTTGGTCCACTTTCACCCCATGTTAAAGGTCTTCTGAATGATTTTGTGTATGTCTTGGTTACAAGAAGTTTTATGTTCTCTTGTTGGAAGAACTGTTGTAAGAAATACTTGTGTGTTACCTATTCACTCTCTACTCCCCAAGCTTGGGGGTGGCATTGCAAAGGCCTAGGTTGGGAGGTGCCTCCATGGTCAACCTTGTTTTATTGCAGGATCCTTGTTTCAAGATGATAAATAAAGGAAAGATTTTGTGTGGAGGCAGAGGGCTGGAAAAATATTGTTGGTTGTATTATTCTGAGTTCTGTATATTGTATTAAAGCCTAAAGAGAAGCAACTTGCATGTGCAAGCCTTCTGGAATTGTCAAGAAATAGTAGCAAATTATATCTGTTATTACAGTTGCCTATTGAGTTTGAAATAAGAAATATTAAAGTTCAGGTCTTCTATATACTATTGAAATTTTTAAATCTGTGTTTAAAAATTTGAAGTGTTTGATCCTCCAGTCAAGTTGTATTTCAATATTTTTGAAATATGTATCTAATTGTTTAAATAGTAAGCTTGAAAATAATAATCCATCTAGAACTTTCAATATGTAAGTCTAAAATTATATGCTCATTTTAATTGGTTTTTTAATTCATTCTAATGTTGTAAATAGTTATTGTGAAATCCATTACGGTTGTGAAAAGTAGAAATTAAAACGGGGGACTGTATTCTGTGAATTGGGTATTTAAATTATTATTACTTAAATGAAAGGGAAAATCCGATTTTAAACTAGGCTTATTGAACTAGATAATAAATGTTGAGAAAGGAAGTAGCGCTATGTTAATTTTATGTTCTAAAGAAGAAAATAAATCACAGTTTAGTTAGCATTCCTGGAAATATTTATTTTATGTTATTAAGGGAATAAATTATTTTCTATTCTTTAATTTATCTTCATTCTCCCCATTTGTCAAAATTATTCCTTCGCGATTTGTTGGGATCAATTAAGTCTTTTGTTCTATTTGACCCAGGCTTGAAGTTTTTTTTTGGTTTTGTCTTCCTTCGAAGACTGTTCTTTTTGGGGTTTTTTTCCCCTCGACTTTTTGACCTATATTTTTCCTTTAGTTTTGGTCATGCAAAAAGAGTGTTGTATTTTTCCACTAAGGTAGAAATTGTACCTCTTACCTTCAAAACTCAAAGTGAAATTCTTCGATCTTTAACTTTATCTTTTTGGGACTTAACCCTTTGATGTTTGCCTTTAACTTTCCAGGAGTCCGCATCGCTTGAGTCAAAAATCAGATCACACCTCCTTCACTCCAATCCTAAATTTCCGCACCCCATCTCTCTCATTTATGAAAGAGTAAAGGAAACTTAACTCCTCCTTCAAAAGGTTGGACTTTTTCCTTTATAGTTTTGAACTTGTCCATTTTTTTATGCCTTATCTTTTTGGGGGCATTCCTTCGTTGGAGTCAGAATTTCAAGAGAGTACTATCCTTGCTTCATTCCTGATAAATCCACACTCCTTCCTCTTTTTTGAAAGGGAATTAGAGTTAACCTTTTCTTTGAAGTTGATCTTTCCCTTTAAGTTTCAATTTGATTTCTCTTGCATCAAAAAATAGGAAATGCACCTCCCTTGCTACATTTCTGAAATTCTGCACTCCGAATGCTTTCTTTCCAAAAGTGCATTTTCAACCAAAAGAGTTTAACTCTTTTAAGTGTCTTCCTTCGAGATTTCGAAAAGAGCATGTCTTGGCTTCTTTTTCTGAAATCCCCCACCTTTGGAACTATTATTTTTTGAAAGTTTTGTTGAAGTGATTTTTTAAATTTGAAAATCACTTTACTTTAAGCTTTGGGCTTTTCAGATATTGATGTCAGGTGGTGCGAAACCCGACAGTCTTCTTTCTTTCAGCCTTTTGGAATTCACACCTCCCCCCTTCTTTATCCACAGAAGGTGTCATTGATCTTCTTCTCCTGGTGAAATGGTTTTGGCTAAGTCCTTGTTTCAGGAATCATTCCAACTCCCTGCGAAACTTAGCGACACTCCTTGTAGCCTGTTTCTGATTTGGTAAAGGCGTGGCTCACTTTCAGATTTCACACCCTTCAGTTTCTTTTTTTGATCAGACTTCGTAGTCGGGGTGTTTTTTTTCTAAAATTATTCCCTTGTCTTTTTTATGAGTATTTCGAGCTATGATTGGTATTGCTAGGACTCGATATGACTTGTTTAGGGTAGCGAATACCCATTTTTCTGATTCAAGTCTATCGACCCAAATTTTAGCTAGGAGGTTGTTATTTTCTAAATTATTTATCTGGTGTGTTTAAAATATTTTATTTACTAAAATATTTAAAGGTGAAACTAAAATATTTATTTATCAAAATATTTAAAAGTGAAATTAAATACTTTTATTAAGTATGTTATGTTTGATAACTCTAATATATGTTAAAAAAAAATTGTTGGTGAGTTTTTGGAGAGTTTGCCCTGTAAATTTTGGGCATGACACAAGAATTGTACATGGAATAGAAGTTCTACACATAGATTAAGACATAGTAAACCAAAGTCTTGATCACATTTATTAAACCAATTTTTTTAATCTTTTATTGCATTTAGCTATTTTTTGTATGCGTAGTTATCCAATATAATCCTTCATTCTTCAACATAAAGGAAATGGCCAATTCCCATTCATAATAGTTGAAGGGTGTTAAAGGCTTAATGAATTGGTTGAACACCATGATTATTATTTTTTTTGTAAACTTGACGTGGTTGAAGAAATTTGAAATATAAATATAGAAGTGTTCAATGGAATAATTCATATAATTGAAAAAGGGCACAACTCAAGACACCCTCCCTTTATAGAATATTTAGTGACCCCCCAAAATTTGGCACTTTATAACTTAGTGATTTTACAATGAATTAAGGTCCATTGTATAGATAATTTAAAAATATTAACTTTTGCTAAAAATAATGCTCAATTTTTAGCTACCATTTAAAAGTTACATGACAATCAATTTCTTGCTAAAGACCTATTGTTAACTACATCGACACTAAATAATTAAAAAATGCTCTATGGTGAGATCTAAACTATGCACACAATGACTTATTGTAATCAAATCTGGATAATATTTCCAATGATTATCCACATTTGAAACAATGCTTCTACTTTAGAAACTTATGACAAAAAAATACTCCACCCATACAAGCACTTGAATTACAATGATTTAAAAAATACCCTTTTCTTATTTATTGAAGAAATAAAAGAATAAGATGTCTCCCCTCTTGGAAACGCTTGATACATGATTAAATAGGTTGTTATTTTGTATAAAAATTATAAATGAATGCTTCCATCTAGTTTTTATAATGATTATAAGAGAAAAAGGCTTGACTCACACAATTCTAATAATGCAAACTTAAAACTGTGAAACCAATATTAATTTTTTTATCAAACACAATAATGTGCTTTAGTGTTGAATGGTTCTTTTTTACATCTACAAGTAGATACTAAGATGGAAGTTTCTTACTTCAAACTTCCCACGCCCTTACAAAAAATTTGAAACAACATTTTTGTTGCTACTTGATAGGGGCACACGGAAGAATCTAAAACTTGACATATTTCTTGTTGTTGATGTGAGTGCTGTAGATGACTTCAACAATCACAACTTCCTCAATGTTGACCAAGTGGAGCATGATCGATATAGTGTTGATCACTTCTTATGTTGGTGATTTGATGCTACTAAAATTGCATAGGGTTTTTCTTATTTTCCATGCCTTTTGACAATCTATTTTATGTGAATGGTGAGTTGATGGAAACAAAGTAGATTCTAAGAAAAACTCAATGTGGATAATATGGAGCCTTTTAACCTATTCAATATGATGCATTTGTGAAGGAAAATCTATGTTCACTAGTGTTTTATGTAAGATGGAGGCACCCAACACAGTAAAATGTGGCCTTGGCAAGACAAGTTGTAATACAAGCATTGGCCAAAGTAGTTGTGCCACAATAAAGATGAAGTTTGGAATAGAAAAGATAATATATGAGGTTACACTTCAATAAATGGTTAATCCATGGTGTTATATATTTGATAGAAGTTTTCCCAACAACATTTTCAATGAGGAGAGCATATAAAATGTGTGGCAGGAAATGAGGGTTACACATGATGCCAAATGCAAGGGTTTCCTTCTTACTTCTATTTATTAATAATATCTTTGTTGTCACGTGCTTTTCATGTATATAGAAACACATGTAAAATCCTTCAATTGGACTCAAGAGACCTGCTATAAAGTAGCTCGTAAATGCCACCTCAATGTAGGAGAAAAATCCAAATCTCCACCTGCAAAAGATAAAACAACACTAATACACAAAAAAAATTGAACTTTTTGCTATGTTAAATGGGGAAATTTCTCAAAATAGGAGAAGTTTCTTTCTTGTTTTTTAGGGGTGAAATGGATACTAATGAATCTAACAATATAAACTATGTGAGATGAGCTCATTAATTAACCATTCCAACACTAATACTCAAAATACAAGAGAAACCTTCCAAACATTACTCTCAATATAACCCAAGTTAGATTAGAAAAGCCCAAGAAGATGAAGGGATGCCAATGCTAAACCCAAATTATATCAAGGAAGTATGTAGTAAAGTCCTCTTTCATGTAATGTAGGATTTGATTAAAGATCTGTAAATGCAAATGTTAAATTGAGTTGATTGATTTATTGAGAAAAGTAAGAGATCTAGAAACTAAGTATATGCAATCAACCCAATTAAGATATTAAAATAGGTCTAGACTAAGAAATGAAATAAATGATAGAGTACTCACCTTGAAATATGTAGAGGAATATGCATTTTTTCTCTAAAAACCATAGATTTGAACCTCTTATAATACTTTCGATTGCGATTTCTCTATCACAACAGAAAACCCAGAAACTTTTATTTTTCTCAGACCTCCGAGAATAGTTTGACCTGGTGCAACATGTTCCATACACTTTTCCACGAAGTCATAGTGTTCCCTAGACATTGTAGAAAAGTTGACCTAACTTATTAAAAAAATTCTTAGCAAGTAGTTTCCAAATCTGTGGCTGTAATTCTGATATCCTGCTCCTTTCTTGTAGAAACCCTTGTCAATAAGGATTTTGTAATGCTTGCATGTTGTAGATGTTGAATTTGCAATAACGGATGTAGGAAGTCTCCACAAATGAAAATGATCTACCAAAAAAAAATCACGGAGCCATGAATGTAAACGTGCATCAATGAAGAAGATAATGATTTCCTCAATGTAAATATCCTCCCTTGATGGCCAGCAAAATGCTAGATCTTGAAGAGAAAATACTCACAAAGGATCCTTGAATCTTGAATGATTGATGAATGCTTGAATCCTCAAAATTGCTTGTGTGATTACTGGATGATAATGGATCTCTAATGGATGTTAAATGGATGTCAAAATGAGGTATCTAGGCTTCCTTTTATAGTAGTTTATGGGTAGGAAAGAAAAGCAAGCCGACAGGGTCACTCGCTTTTGCAATTTAATTCCCTGAGACAACACTGGCCCTAGGATTTAAAATCCTTGGGGAATAGGTCAACCTAGTCAACCTATTCCTGAATAGGTCAACCTAGTTGATCTTTTCTAGGGTTGGCCCATAGGGAGCCAACCCCAAGGTCTTAGAGACTGCACACTTGAAAGTGGAAGATATGAGATAGAACATAAGAAAAGGGGGATCAACCATGAATCTATCCATGGTTCATAAAGTTGGTAAAGGAAAATAGATAAAAGGTCTTAAATATTGAGTGCATCTATTTTAAGATGATAAATTTATCCCCCACTTTAGCGAGAGTATGGGTTTCCTCAAACTCATGATAAAGTAGATAAAACATCAAGAGCTAATCTCATCATGACTAATGAGATGAAGAAACCATCAAGTCCCCAATAAACTTGAGTCCTCATCATATCCAAAGCCAAAATAAGAGAGATGTCACTAACAAGAAATTGTAAACAACTCAACCAATAAGGTTTGTATTCCTTATTGTGAACTACAAAGGAAAAAGAAAGGTGGTGCAACAAGAGATGGCATTGAATGGTCTAGCAAGTGTGTGTGGAATGCTAGTCAACTCATTAAAAATGATTCATCCTCAAGGGGACTCCATGTCCCAAGAAGAAGAATTGAAAGACAACCTAGGAATAAGGATGTGTGTGACCTTAAGGGCTTGGAAAGACGACCGGGCTTCCCAGACTGTCAATAGTCCAAAGAAGGATCAAATAATGATCAGGCCTCCCAGACGGTTAGTAATCCAAAGAGGGATCAAAAAACAAGGATTGGGTCTCCTATACTGTCAATAGTCCAAAGAGAGATCCAAAATAACAAAGAAAAATCCCCCATGAACTATCAGTCATTTGATAGAGGAAACCAAGTTGTTAATGTGCATGTGTGAAAAAGTGAGTGGAGTGTATACCCCACGATAAAGAGATTAAAACACCTTAATGGGAGCAATAACTTTAATGAGAGAAATAGCTTTAACAAAAGCGTACATGCATCCATGAAGAATGTTTCCACTATGAAATTACCCCAAGAGAGAATACTTCAAGGGAAATAAACACATGAAAAAAGAGAGAACACAAAGGGATCCACTAATTTGGGGTCACTATGATCATATTATAATATGTAATATCATGTCAAGTATGAAATTTCATCATTCCCCAAAGGAAGTAGAACTACAAAACAATGGAGGGAAAGGCACGTAAGAGATACAAAGAAGAGTATTTTTGGGCCGACAAGACAGAGACCAAAAAGAATCGGTGCTATTATGTCGCTAGCATCCAAGTAGACTACACAAGGGCATATATATGAACAATAACACATAGAAAAAATAATATGTAATGAAAAATAAAAGAGAGGTACAAATAGCATAAAATACATGACATGTTTGATTACTTTATCATCTTGTGCCAACAGAGAAACAAGAATCATCTAAAGTGATCTAGAAAAAAAAATATAACAAAGAGCACAACACAGGGGAAAAACACAACAAAAACATAGAAATACTACCATGATAGAGAAGTCCACTTCAAGCATTCTATGTTTCCTCCCCATCTCATTCTGAAATATTAGGTAAAGGTGAGAAACTCACAAGAGGAACAACATCCAACATAGTAGGAACCACCGCCAGATCCAAGCAAGGAATCTGGTGGGAATCATTGTGCTCTTCACTAGGAGTGAGTGTTAGCTACGTAGAAATCATGTTAGGAAATCATAATCCATATCAATATTTTCATATTCATCATCAATAACATGTGCATTAGAATCATCATCATCAAGTGTATCTTCCATATCAAGATTAATAGAATCTAAAACATGAACGAAATCATCATGTTTATCCATTTGCATATTATTATTTTGATTAACTTCCTTCAAAGGGTCAAGCATGGGTTGATCAAAGGAAGGAAAAGGTTGAGATGAAGAAGAAATTTGAGAAGCAAGAGTGTGGGCCTTAGCCTTAGCTTTACGGTTCTTGTGACGTTGAAGAGCATGTTGGTTACGAATGCTTTTACGAAATAAAATTGAAGGATTAGATTAAAAAAACATAGGTTCCGAGGAGGGAACAAATACATGTTAAGGAATGATAGGAAAAGGAATAGGTTGGGTAGGTAAGATAGCTACAGGAGTATCAACCTCAGGAAGGCTAAGCTCATGAATATTTTCTACCTTGTATTTCTGATAGGATTGATAAAGATGATTAGGATGGTAAGGCAATTTTTGAGGGAAGATGGCCAAAATAAATCTATCTCAACACAATCTTGAGGATGTGAGGGTTTATAAAGAGAATAATTAATGGTGAAAAATTCTCCTTTATGAGGAAATTTTATGCACTTATGAATAGGAGAGGCTACAACTTGCATGGAAGAGAGCCACAAAATACCAAGCTTAACTTGAAATTGATCGAAAGTAGGAATGAAAACAAAGGTAGCATGAACAACCTTACTAGAAAGGGACACATGAAGATTGATAGAACCTTGAGGATGATAAAGAAAACCATTACAAGTTTTAATCCAAACACTAGATGTATTGTAGGTATCCTTATGCAATACTTTATTACACATATGTTCTTTAGTGATAAAATTCACAAAGAAAGAGGGATCAATCAAAACACCATGAAAAGGGATATGATCAACCCTAACAGTAATGTAAAGAGGACCATTAGGGACTTTAAACATATTATAATGATCAAAGGTGATAAGAGGTGAAGATTTAGGTTTGTGTGAAGGTAAAATCGAAGGTTGAGGTTGAGAGTTAACCTGATTAACCACATGATTAGCTTCTTCTACCTTTTCATCTGAACTAATGTTAGTAATTGGAGAAGAAGGTTGATTAATGACATTTGTTGAATGTGAAGGTAAGGGGTTGGTGTAGATTTTCAAATTCTGATTAGGAGGTGATATAGATTTATTCATACTATTAACCTCAACATCAATAAATATAGCATTTGAATCAATAAGATCTTGAATAACATTCTTCAAAGCATAACACTTTTGAGTATCATGATGAGGTTGATGATGGTATTGACAAAAAGAATTTTGATCAAATAACTTAGGCATTAGTTGTCTAGTGTCAATAGGATGGATAGGAGGAATTTTAAGAATGTTAGCATAAATCAACTTTGTCATCACCACAGGTAAATGTTTAGTTAAAGGAGTGCACCTATGATTAGGATGATACACAAAAGAAAAAGTAGCCATACCTTTGGATGTAGTAGCCACTTGATCATCAACTGTGTTGGTTGACTTGTGAATCTTTATTTAGTTTTTATTCTTAGAGAATTTGTTTTGATGAATGAAGACATCACTCTTATCAATAATAATAGGAGCCATTGGAGTAGAGCTCTTAAGCTGGCTCACTTGTAACTGATAATGGTGAAGCACTGCACAAAGGTGTGTAAATGAAGTATACTTAATAAGGAGAATGTTATCTCAAATGTCATTTTGCAAAGTACAAATAAAAATACGTTGAATATCATGATCAGACACATGATAATAAATTTGAGCATACAAGTGTTTGAATCTACCAATAAAGTCACTAACTTTTTCTTTAACATTCTACTTACAATGCATTAAATCAATCAAAGAAATATGAGGACGAATATTCTTTTGAAATTGTTGAATGAAAGCATTAGCCAACATTTGAAAGGAATTAATAGAGTAAGGAGGTAAAGAGAAATACCATTGCAAATATTTATCTCTAAAAGTATGTGTGAACAACTTAGCCATGAGCCTATAGTTGTGAGAAAAATACTACATATAGTTTGGAAAATCCTAACATGAATCACATGATCACCCTTACCATTATAAGTCTCAAGATGAGGTATCTCAATATTTTGTGGGATAAAAACATGTAGGATATCTAAGGAAAGGATATTAGTAATGTCACATGTAGGGATGTTGTACTTAGATTGAGTGAATTGAGCTATGTGTTGCAAAGCAATGAAAATTTGAACCAAGCAACTAATGGTAGGATTAGAGGACACAATAGTAGGCATAGACACATTGGATGTACTAGAAAAGTTATAGGAGGCAGAAGGGAAATGTAAGGATGCTAGTGGAGGATTAGAAGGAACAGGAAGAGGATTGGAATATGTAAAAGGAATAGCATTGTATGAAGGTAATGAAGAGTGTATGGAGGTAGGAGGAACAATTGAAGGAAGTGAAGGGTTAGGAAGACCAACACTTAGATGATTAGAGACTTGTTTATAAGTTTTCATGAGAGGTGGAACATAGGTAGTGTGTGTGAAAATTGTACCTATTTATGGGACACAACACTTCAGTAAAACATTATTGGTTAATAATAAAAAAATATGCAATGAAGAACAATATCATCAACTAGACGATTTACTACCTTCTAGTAGATGCGAGTATGGTAATCTCAGATTTTGACCAAGATCAATGACAATGCAACATCTAAATGAAGGATTTGATTGCAAAATCTAATGAAATGAATGCAGATTTAATCTATATTTTTAGATTTTCTATGCAATAACAATGAAATCTAGATGAAAAATTGATCTAAAATAATGAATCAAATCTAAATTATGAATGCAATGAATGCTATGAATCAAGAAATCAATGTTAGCAAAGAATCTCAACAATTACACAAATCTCAATGATTTGACAATATGGTGCTGCTATTCTCCAGATGCTTGATTCTCCAAATTCGCGATCATTTGTAAAGGACTAAGGCCTGTTTATATAGAAATCCATGGTTTTGAGAACTCATGGAAAGCCAAAAATGTTGGAAACTACAATTGAAACAATTTTTGTATTGTCATTGATGTCAAACCTTAATTGGTAAGACTGTTGCTACTTAGGAAAGTACTATATCTATTGTATTGTTGTGAAGGATTGGGGCAAGCTTGGTAACAATAGCACCTAGGGAAAGGTTGATTTATCTTGATATTACAAAGTGTACTTGACTATGTTGTACAATGATGAGACAATGTATTATTTATACTAGTAAGACTGAAGACTAAACTAGTAGGCTTGATCGAGCAAAAATGGAGAAATCATGTTTAAGCCGAGTAATGTTAGTGTTGACCGAGTCAGTGTATGCCGAGCAAAATTCTAGTGTTGACCGAACAACAGTTAATTGCCGAGGAAGACAGTATAAGCCGAGGAAACATTTTTAGTAATGACCGAGCTTTCTACATGAAGACCGAGTAGTTGATCACAGTATTGACCGAGTATCAACATTTTTATATTTGAAGAGAATTTAGTTTTGGAGCTGACATTGTTGAATTCTTGGATTATGTAAAACATGTTGACTTTATTTATTGATTGTTTGAAATCATTAAATGCCCTGTAAAATGTTTTATTATAAATCTTTAAGAGATTTGAGATTATTCTAGAAATGAAGCCGAAGAACATGAAGTGGGTAGATTCAATGAATCTGACCTAACCCTAAGATCTATGAATGAGATTGAGCAGCATAAGATGAGTTAATCTAATTGAGGAAAGTATTGAGGGAGCTTGAGCATTCGATATGTGTGTGCATGGGTGAAAAGAGAATGCTGGAAGATCAGTAAAGTTTTATTGACTGTCTAAGTAGAAAAGGCTAAAGGAGAATTGTGGTGGGTGCTTGAAGAAAAGTTTTGAGCATATCAGAGATGGAGATGACAAAGTTTCAAAGTCAGTAAACTAGCAGTAGTGTACGGAATCAGATCTGATATTTGTAAAGTGAGTTATATGTTTTTCAGATAAATATTGCTGCTACTTTCTAACCATTGTAATAGCCAAAATCTTTTTAATAGAGGTTGACCTAACAGTCATATGTTAAATCCTTTAAACAAGGTTACATTCTAATGGAGTGTATGTAAGTCCTATAACAAGGCTCACTTTTAACAGGGTGATTGAAATCCTTTAATCGGGTCACACCTAACAGTGTGTATTGTAACCTTTGACAGGGTTGGCTTTTAACCGAGCTCACTTCAGAAGAGTGAAAATAATAATAGCATGTTACAAAGTGGTTTTTCCCACATTGGGTTTCCACTATAAATCCTGGTGTTAATACTTGTGTGAATGTTTTGGTTTGAACATTTTTGTGTTTTACAAGTTAAGTTACAGCTGGGTAGTGGATTGCATTGTTATATGTTTCTATTATTGAATCAGTGATGACCAAGTTTTTTTTGGTTATTGGATCTGATTTAAGGAAATTTTTTTAAGTTTGTCTTATACATCAGGACCTGAGAATAACTGATTCACCCCCCCTCTCTATTGTTCTAAATCATATTAACAATTGCTATCAGAGCTTTGTTGCTTATTATTAGTGTTTACATAAATCAAGTTTAAAGGGACTTGAAGCAAATGATCAGGATGTATAAGGAGGTACCGAAGCTGAATAAGGAAAACTTCCTTGCATGGCAAAGCTTGATGAAGCTGCATCTAGTCAGTATTGGTGACTCTGCAATGTACTACATTGAGAATGGCTATGTCTCACCTGTCACACCTTTGACTGCTAAAGAAATGAGAGCTAAGCAAGAACATAATCAGGCAATGCTGGAAATTGCATCTGCCCTAAGCTATCCAGAATTTGAGGACATTAAAGATTGCACAACTACTAAGGAGATGTGGGACACTCTTGCAAGGATCTATGGTGGTGACTTAAATGTACTGAAAGCAAAGGCCGAGAGTCTTAGAGGTAAGTTTGATGAAATGAGAATGCAAGAAGGTGAAAACATTTCACAATATTGTGGTAGAATAAAAGAAGTTGTGAATGCTACTAGAGGAGAAAATGGGGTTATTGATTATGAAACTATAATTCAGAAAGTACTAAGAACCCTGTGTCCTATATATACTATTAAGATCTGAGCTATTCAAGAATCTAGATGCAACTCTACTAATGTGCTTACTTTGGAAAGTTTGGTTGGTAAGCTGACTGCTTTTGAACTCTCTAACTATGATAATTTCACTGTTGGAAGCATTGGTAATGTTGAATCTGCTTTCAAGTCACAACTAGTTTTGAACAAGCCAAAGAAAGAAAAAGAAAGATGCATAAGTGAAAGTGAAAGTGAAAGTGACAATGAAACTTCTGATGAAGAACTGGAAGATCTAGTAGCTCTTATGGCTAGAAGACTGAGAAGAGGAAAAGGAAAGTATAAAGGTAAACTCCCTATTATATGTTTTGCATGTAATAAAGTTGGTCATATAGCTGCTAGATGTCCTGACAGGAAGGATAAAGATGATGAAAGAAAAAGCAAACACAAAGACATAAGAGATTAAAGAAGCTACCGAAGGAACAAGGACTACAAAGGAAAAGGTAAGAAATCTTTTTACATTGCTGAAGAAGAAACTGACACTGATAGTGATGATTTTGAAATTGAGGTAGTCTATGTTGCAATGAAAGATGAATCTGATGAGGATGAGAACTGCATTGATATCCTATGTGAACAAGAATGATAAATGGATTATTGATAGTGGTTGTTCAAATCACATGACTAGTGAAAAAAATAAGTTTGAGACCTTACATCATTACAGAGGTAAAAGTGTAAAATTTGGTAATGATGCACCATGTATCGTTAGAGGAAAAGGTTTGATTAAATTGACTGATAAGATATCTTGTGAAAATGCATATTGGGTTTAAGGTCTTAATTATAATTTTTAAGTGTTGCTCAACTCAACAAAACTAATTACCGAGTGGAATTTCATCACAAGCAAGAAAAAATATTTGATGCTACTGGAGAACTAATTGGAAGTGGAGATCAGACTAGAGTTAATTTGTTCTATCTTGACCTATCTAAAGAAACATGTATAATTGCACAACTTGATGATATTTGGTTATGGCATAAAAGGCTATGTCATGTTAACTTTGACAATCTGCTAGAGATAAGTAAGAAGAAAAAGGTAAGAGGTCTACCTAGATTGAAGAAACCTGAGAATGTGATGTGCAAGGAATGCCAATTAGGAAAAATGACAAAGTCAAGTTTTAAGAGCAAATCCTTTACTTCTGAAAACATTTTAGATTTGGTTCATACTGACCTTTGTGGACCTATGGGTGTACAAAGCTACTTTGGTGCTAGATATTTTATCTTGTTTGTTGATAATGATACTAGGATGATGCATGTAATGTTTCTAAAATAAAAATCTGAAGCTTTTCAATTCTTTAAGTGGTATTTGGCTAAGGTTGAGAAGGAGACAGGTAGGAACCTGAAATGTCTTAGATCTGACTGAGGTGGAGAATTTACATCAAATGAATTCAATCTATTTTGCAATGATAGGGGAATTAAAAGACAAATGTCTGCACCTAGAACACCTCCACAGAATGGTATAGCAGAAAGGAGAAACAAATCTATCTTGGATTGTGCAAAGATATTGTTGATTGAAAAGAATGTGGCACATAAATACTGGAAAGAAGCTATAAGCACTACTGTCTACACTCTTAACCAGGTATAGATCAAGAAAGGAACAAATCTGACACCCTATGAATTATGGCATGTGCATGCACCAAGTGTTAAATACTTTAGAATCTTTGGAAGTAAGTGCTATATATTAAAAGACACTAGGAATGGAAAGTTTGATGCTAAGAGTGATGAAGGCATATTCCTAGGATATTCCACAAAAAGTAAAGCTTATAAGTGTTTGAACTCTAACACTAACAAAATTGTGGAAAGTGTGAATGTCAAAATTAATGAGTATGCAAAAAGAAATGAAGCTGACAGGAAAAGAGAACTAGAAGATTATAGATCTTTTGTGTACATTGAGGAAGAAGAAGAGGCAAGTAATAGACTTGCACCTAATGCTGAGTCTCGGGTAAGCAATGCCGAGCGACAGACAGATGCTGTTGAGCATCAGGAAAATAGTGCTGAAAGAGAACAAGAACATGCCGAGATATGAGAAAATGCTACTGAGTATCAAGAAGAGGTTGCCGAGCATTCAGAAGTTGAATCGAACAATCTTGTTGGGGAACCTAATGAAATAGAGGAGAGAAGAGCTGAACCTATTTTGGAAAAATATGTAAGAAGACATCACAAGCCTGAACAGATAATTGGAGATAGAAATACTAGAATTTAGACCAGAAGTAAGACTAAGGATCCAACATGCCTAATGTGTGAATTTGAACCCAAGTCAACTAGTGAGGCATTGGAGAATGAAGACTGGATACAAGTAATAAATGAAGATATTGACTAGATTGAGAAGAATAATACTTGGACTCTGGTGCCGAGACCTGAAAACAAAAATGTTATAGGAACAAAGTGGGTGTTTCAAAATAAGATGAATGAAAATGGTGAAATAACCAGGAACAAAGCTAGGCTGGTATGCAAATGCTACACACAAGAAGAAGGAATAGATTATGGGGAGACATTTGCCCCTGTAGCTAGATTGGAAGGAATAAGAACCTTGCTTGCATATGCTGCTTATAAAGATTTCAAGGTATATCAAATGGATGTCAAGTCTGCATTTTTAAATGGTATACTAGAAGAAGAAGTTTACATAGAACAACCAGAAGGTTTTATTGATCCAAACAGAAGACACATGGTGTGAAAATTGAACAAAGCACTATATGGATTGAAGCAAGCTCCTAGAGCATGGTATGAGAGGTTGCGCAACTACTTGATACAGATTGGATTTTCAAGAACAAATGACACAAGCAATTTGTACATGAAAGATGAAGAAGGTAAAGGTATCAGTTGGCAAAAATTTTTGTGGATGACATTATTTTTGGTGGACAAGATGCATTGTGTAAAATATTTTCAAATGAAATGCAAACTGAATTTGAAATGAGCATGTTTGGTGAGATCAAATTCTTTGTTGGTTTACAAGTATATTAGAGGAAGAAAGGAATTTTCATTACATAGTCTAAGTATGTTAATAAAATACTAAAAACTTTTGGGATGGAAGGTGCTAAACCAGTGAGTACTCCTATGGTTACTGGACAAAAGTTATCTAAGAATGATGATACTGTAGAAGTGAATCAGACTTTGTACAGATCCATGATTGGAAAATTGCGGTATGTTGTACATAGTAGACCAGATATTGCACTAGCTATTGGGATTGTGGCAAGATTCTCTGCCAATCCTAAGGAAACACACATGATGGACATGAAAAGAATTATGAGATACTTGAAAGGAACTGCTGACTATGGTCTATATTATAAGAAGGATGACAAATTTGAACTTAGAGTTTATATTGATGCTGATTGGGTAGGAAATGTAGATGACATAAAGAGTACTAGTGGTGGAGCTTTCTTTCTTGGATAGAGATTAGTCTCCTAGATGAGAAAGAAACAAAATTGCATTTCCCAATCTACTATCGAGGCTATGTATATTGTTGCTGTAGTAAACTGTTCAAATTTGGTATGGATAAAACAATTGCTGATAGGCATGAAAGAAGAAATCACTGAACTTGTTGTTATTTTCTGTGACAACACAAGTGCTATCAATATTTCTAAGAATCTAGTGATGCACACTAAGACCAAAAACATAGCAATCAAGTATCACTACTTGAGAGAATTAGTACAAGATAAAGAAGTCCGAATGGAATATGTGAATATAAAAGAACAATTAGCAAACATATTCACTAAAGCTTTACCCAGAGAAGCTCATGAGTATTTGAGAAGTCAATTAGGGGTCCTTCCCCTAACTGAGGTTTCCTAGTCAAGCTAGGAGCACTGCATCAAATATGCTACAACATAATATTTGAAAAATTGATGCAGAAGATTGTCACACTTTAGGGCTGGCCTAGAGTTGTGAAAAGGAGCAAAGACAAGGAATCAGTCATAAGCAAGATGACAGAGGAAGAAACACTGAGCTACACATATATTATTTACATCTGATGGATGTATGTTTTAGTTGTTGCTTTGGAATTTTTGTCAAAGAGGGAGATGAACTAATATGATAACACATGACACTGAAAGGTAAGGGTGACTGAAATGAAGGATTAGGATAGAGGGTGATTTGAATACTTCTGACAGTCATAGAAGTGAGGCTTATAGGATTCTGAATCAAAATGAAGCTAAGGATATTATAAATAATTCTCTGATGAACAGATAAGTTTTTGGATTGGTTGGTAATCCATGTGTTATTCAGGTGATATCATATGGTGTTGCCATCAATGCCAAAGAGGGAGATTGTTGGAAACTGCAATTGAAACAATTGTTGTATTGTCATTGATGTTAAACCTTAATTGGTAAGACTGTTGCTACTTAGGAAAGTACTATATCTATTGTATTGTTGTGAAGGATTGGGGCAAGGTTGGTAACAATAGCACCTAGGGAAAGGTTGAGTTATCTTGATATTACAAAGTGTACTTGACTATGTTGTACAATGATGAGACAATGTATTGTTTATACTAGTAAGACCGAAGACTAAACTGGTAGGCTTGACCAAGAAAAAATGGAGAAATCATGTTTAAGCCAAGTAATGTTAGTGTCGACCGAGTTAGTGTATGCTAAGCAAAATTCTAGTGTCGACCGAACAACAGTTAATTGCCGAGGAAGACAGTATAAGCGGAGGAAACATTTTTAGTAATGACCGAGCTTTCTACATGAAGACCGAGTAGTTGATCACAGTATTGACTGAGCATCAACATTTTTATATTTGAAGAGAATTTAGTTTTGGAGCTGACATTGTTGAATTCTTGGATTATGTAAAATGTGTTGACTTTATTTATTGATTGTTTGAAAGCATTAAATGCACTGTAAAATGTTTTATTGTAAATCTTTAAGAGATTTGAGATGATTCTAGAAATGAAGCTGAAGAACATGAAGTGGGTAAATTTAATGAATCTGACCTAACCCTAAGATCTACGAATGAGATTGAGGGGCATAAGATGAGTTAACCTAATTGAGGAAAGTATTAAGGGAACCTGAGCATTGGATATGCGTGTGCATGGGTGAAAAGAGAATGCTGGAAGATCAGTAAAGTTTTATTGATTGTCTAAGAAGAAAAGGCTGAAGGAGAATTATGGTGGTTGCTTGAAGAAAAGTTACGAGTAGATCAAAGATGGAGATGGAAAAGTTTCAAAGTCAGTAAACTAGAATTAGTGTACGGAATCATATCTGATATTTGCAAAGTGAGTTGTATGTTTTTCAGATAAATATTACTAACTATTGTAACAGTCAAAATATTTTTAATAGAGGTTGACCTAACAGTCATGTTAAATCCTTTGAACAAGGTTGCATTCTAATGGAGTGTATGTAAGTCCTATAACAAGGCTCACTTTTAAGAGGGTGATTGAAATCCTTTAACCGGGTCACACCTAACAGTGTGTATTGTAACCTTGACAGGGTTGGCTTTTAACCAAGCTCACTTCAGAAGAGTGAAAATAATAGTAGCATGTTACAAAGTGGTTTTTCCCACATTGGGTTTCCACTATAAATCTTGGTGTTAATACTTGTGTGAATGTTTTGGTTTGAAAATTTCTTTGTTTTACAAGTTAAGTTACAGTTGGGTAGTGGACTGCATTGTTATATGTTTCTATTATTGAATCAATGATGACCGAGTTTGTTTTGGTTATTGGATTTGATTTAAGGAAATTTTTTTAAGTTTGTCTTATACATCAGGACCTGAGAACAACTGATTCACCCCCCCTCTTTGTTGTTCTAAATCATATTAACAATTCTCTCCCTCATAAACTTGAATTGATTGATGAGTTATCAGGAAATTTAGAAACAGTTATCTAGAAAAATCATGCAAAATCAGCTTTTTAACTCAAATTAGAAGTTGAGATCACTCCAATCTGCTTTTTAACTCACAATCACATGTTGAGTTTGGAAAGTTAACTAATTGAATTTAATAGTTAATTTAAAGTTCATAGGATCTTTTGATTTGTGCATAGATAATTATGAGTTTATTTAATTTCCATGTGTTTTATTCTCAACTTAACTGATTTGAATAATTAAATAACTGATTTATGGGTTAATCAATTATTTTAATCAAACTTTTATTCAATTTTTAATCATTAAATTTGACAATTTGATTTTAATCAATCACATAAATATTTAATCAATTATTTTTAGAAACAATGATTTATTGTCAAATAAATGATATTAATTAGGAATAAATATTAATTAAATCTAGCTAAATTAATTAAGTGGCTAAATATAGTTTAATTAATTAAATATTTAACATATTTAATTAATTGACTTAGGATAAATAAAATAATATCATTTATCGGCAAGTAATATTTAATTAGAAATAATTAGGATAAATTAGGAATATTCCCCGATGCAGAATTGAGATAGGATCGATTAGGGTTTTGATGATTCGATGTGCAAATGTGCCTTATGTTAGGACTTTGAGGTCGATTTTGATCAATTTGTTGATGTAGGGAGTCAATGGTAGTGAAGCCCATTTTTGGTGTATTACATTTTGCCCCTCTTTGAATTACTGTGGGAAGCGCAGTGGTTCAAAGATTAATATGTTTTTGATGTCCAGACTCAGTTATGTGGTGGAGAAATTGATCCTGGAAGATTAACTGATTCTAAGACATAAACCGTTTGGAAGCTTTTGAAGATGTTGATCCAGGTCCTGGTTGACCAAAGAATTAAGATGATGTTAACGAAACCAACAATGAACCTGTGATTATGAAGAAGTGATAAAACACCTAATTCTAAACCTATGATTACGAAGAAGTGACTATCCTGACTCCAGACCTGATTGTCCAAAGGAATCGAAAGGATGCCAAATCCGAACGCTTCAGTTACGAAGAATCAAGAAAATAACACTAATGAACCGATGGTTATGAAGAGATAATACAGTTTACAAGATTAAGAGAGGATCAGATTGATATGGATTTTGATGAATCTGATATGCCCTAAGTGATGAAGACTTTTGATGAGTCGACAATTAAACATGGTTGTTGTCTTGATTGCTGAAGAAAGTTTTGATTAAGAAATTTAGTTACTGATATAGAATACCATGCCCCCTTCAAGATTAAAATTGAAATTTGGCGAGAAAGCCAACATGAAATGATGTAAAGCAATGTAATCGATTGTAGAAGTGGTTGTACATGTCCGGGAATGTGTTTTGCATCATTTAAGGGTCTTGTTGACCAAGTTTGACTAGGTTTTGACCATGAGTTGACCAAGTTGAAAATCAGGTAGTTTGATGTTAGATAATTAGATAAGTTGAATACTGGATTTCTATGAGGTATTGAAGGTTGATTATGCAAGTAGTCACTGTCCTGGGTCCAAAATTTTTAAATTACATTTTTGACAATGTAAATGATCTCAGATTTTGATTTTGATCCCGAAAATGGGATCAAAACTTTGACATTAGCTAGGGGTGCAATTTTCACGCAAAATGGAGCACTTTGAAAAATTAGGTCAAAATCTATATAAGGCCAAAAGAGGTCATTTTCAATTCATTTCAACCGTTTGACTTTTAAAACCTTGTGGAGCCCTCTGAGAGTAAAAATGCCAGTTCTACTCTCGTCTGAAGCCAGTACAGGAACCCGGTAAGTGGACCTTTGAAGCCTCTTTTGATTCAATTTAGCACGTTTTAATATGCATTTTTAGGATTTTTGAATTGTTTTTAATATTTTTTAATTTTGCATCACGGAATGTCCTATGACATGTGGTTGCATGTTGTACGATATTTCAGGTCCAACTGAATTGTCATGTGTATCATGGTATAGTGTCGTATGGGAGACACCCATCTCTTGTACGACATTTTGTTGGGTCCCTTAGTTATCGTATGGGGACATGTAATTTGTCATATAACCATAGAATGTCGTATGGGTAGTTGTAGACTGTCGTACGATAATTGACACTAGTTTTTATTTTCTGAAATGTCGTATGGAAAACAGTGAGCAACTTTGAGGTCCTTATTGATTTTTTTCAAAAAATTTGATTTCTCATCTAGATTCTTTAGCCTTTAATGCACCTACTGATATATTCATTTTCTCATTTTGCGTACATTTACGACTGATTTTAGGCAAGTTACTGATGTTCATCCTAGTTTCTATGCTTTATAGGTTAGGTACCCCGATGTCTATGTCTATGTCTCTCATCCAACGACCTAAAGACTATGTTTGGCACTGCCAGATCCTATGAGAGTTCACCTTGTTGCATGTGGATTCGAATACTTGATAGGTTTACCCGATATTTGGGTAAATCATGGTTTGATCACTGCTCTGATGGAGAGATTTCACTTAGAGACATAGAATTTTCATCTCCTGATAGGGGAGATTATAGTTACTGTAGAGGATTTCTACCAGATTCCATTTCATGGGCCCCACTTGGACTATCTAAGTTCTAGGAATACAGGTCTACAGACATTTTACACACTATTCAGAGTAGATGAGAAGATTGCGCATCAGATATCGTGGGAGGTGTTAGTGTAGCGCTACAAGCAGACCCACAGACTCGAGTGCATTATCACTAGCATGATCAACGGTATCATTATGTCTAACTGTCAGTAGAATGGTCTTCTTATGGGATGGGCCCTGATGGTTTAGATACTGATGGTACATCTGAGTGAGTTTGGCTGGGGTCAGTGTTTGTTGGCCCATATGTTCACTGAGATACTTGAGATTGTCTACCACGAGGGTAAGAAATTTTCTTTTGGACTCATTGTTCTACAGATCTGGGCATGGGAGCATATTCCAATTTCCCATCTATAGGCCCATTTGTGGTGATGAGAGGCAGGATCAAGAGCCTCTGATTTATAGGTATTCAGGTTTTGTCACCCAGGTGAGGATGGGCCAGATGAAGTACTGGTACTAAGTTCTTGATGATATGACAATGGTCATCTAGCAACTACATTTATAGGTGGAGGCTTGGCCTATGATGAGGGCTCAGTTTGGCTACTTTTTTTAGAGTTGGATACTTATAGTGTGCTCTACCAGTGTCCTATAGTAGTTTTTGATCACTCAGGTTTGGAGGTAGTACAACCTCATTCAGGTTGAGCCCCAGGAGTTTTCATCTTATGCGAGATAGGTGCAGGAGATCAGACTAGGATGGTCACCCAAATTATCTTATGTAGTATGCAGCCTAGAGTATAGTGCACTCCATAGTAGAGACTAGCATTATCGAGGATAGGTGATTGATGCAGGTGTGACAGATGCCTATATGACATATCTAGCAGAGCATCCCATCAGGCGGTTCTTGGATCTGATGGAGCTAATACCCATGATGGAGGAGGTGAAGGATGTTACAGGTTCTCCCCAGGGGAGAGGATAGAGGAGGAGGGAGGTTTAGATCCCTATGGCTCAGCTGATTCCTCTAGTGTAGAGAGTGGAAGGATTACCACCACACCCTATAGGAGATGTCAGGCTTGCCTCTAGACCATGGGTAGTTCCATTGGTGAGGTCAATAGTTTTGCAGCAGTAGTATCTATGGGGTGAGGATGAGAGTTTAGGTGGCATTGGTAGTACTGTAGCTTCCAAGGAGTTATTAGGTGCACATCAGGACACACCTATGGATGAGGTGTAGGAGGAGCTTGATTTTGATCTAGGAGCTGTGGTTCGACACAATAAGGCACAAACTAATATAGGTGGTGGCGTTGATGAGACCATGGCCAAGGAGGAGGTAGCGATAGAGGTAGACCCAAGACCGAGGCAAACACCTCAGGATGTGATTTGATGGATACAACACTAGCTAAGGGACTAGAGATTCCATAGCTTATCATTAGAGGTCTAGCTAAGAGAGCACGATAGGCAATTGAGGGAGTCACAGGTTGAGGTTAGACGACTGCAGGTAGAGGTCATACACTAGACTAGGCAAGCTCTATACTATGTTTCTGCTTACTTTTCTATCGTGCCACTTGGGTAGAGAGTTACCTCATAATCTCAGTATATGTTAGCATCTAAGGGAGTGAGAGCACCATGAGATGAGCCACTGCCAGATGCACCATTAGGAGGATGATCAATGCCTGATGCAGAGGACTAAGCCAATAGATGATACACATTGATTCCTCATTTTGTCATTTTTTTTTGTACTAGATAGCTCATTATAGCTCATATTTTGTATCATATGCACTTTGTGCACCCCTTGTATGATATCAAGTTATATATATATGAGACCATTTTTGGTGGTTTTGACTTCATATCACTTGTTATTTCGACTCATGATGTTTATCATGTGATGCAAATGTATGAAATATTTCCCTTTCACTGTTGAATGTATGATTATGCAATGTGAAATGTAATGATAAATGGTAGATGAATAATGAAAATGTATGGCTTTATTTTTTTATTTGATGGATGCACATATATGTATGAGATGATTTATAAAAATGATATGATATGTAAATGCAGTGATTCACATGATATGTTTGCAGGTACATGGAGAGTCCAAGTGCTCAGTTGATTGTCAAAAAGGATGTTTAACCTAGAACGATGACTTCTTGTTGATTAGTT
This sequence comes from Chamaecyparis obtusa, assembly GCA_027943335.1. NCBI lineage: Eukaryota > Viridiplantae > Streptophyta > Pinopsida > Cupressales > Cupressaceae > Chamaecyparis > Chamaecyparis obtusa. The sequence continues at coordinate 945,794 of BSBK01004645.1, read as the reverse complement.
GAAGGGACCTTCACATGATGCTCAATCCTCGTGATATGTTTAGTGCAATTTAGAGAATAGAAAACACCATGTTGAACACAAACCATGAGAAAGATGCAACCATGTAAAATGAAAAATGAAAATGAAATGCAAAACCTAGGACTTAGTCACTGATCATTTGTCAGTCTTTATCATCAGTGAATATGTTTAGGTAACACCGAATAGTCGATACAATGTCCACTAGTTAGACAACCATGAACATATGAATTTTGACTTTTAGTCAGAAATGTCAGATTTAGATATAAGAATCAAGGCATAAGAGCCAGGATGACCTGAATATCATGTCCATTTTGATTTATCAATTTGTATAAGCATCAGAACATAAACATTGTGATGACTTGAATACTCCTTGCGTACAAACACACCAAGTAGTTGGGAGATCATTCTAATTCAAATGTGAATTACCCGCAATGACCCTTTATCATTCACATCCTTGGGTAATGTTGTGTTTCATGGTAGGAATAAGAAATCACTCAAAAGGAAAAAGTTAGATCCGACTTCCCTAAAGCATCTGGGTATCAATGGTTGAGGTACATGTGGCCATCCAATTGTGATGGAGACACTTAGGGCCCATTTGGTACATGGAATATGAGCCCATATTCTAGAATACCATTTTTGGAATTTAATATTCTATGTTTGTGTCCATATTAACAAAGAGGAATTGGAATTTCAAAATTCCAATTTTGCCCAAAAAATGAGCATTCCATCTTCCATTTGAAAAGGTGGAATTAGAAATTCCCATTCTAATTCCACTTTTCAAATCCTCATTTTGGGAAGCCGTCGGGTCCGCTTGAGTGAAAATAAATTTTTTTGGCGTCTGATTTATATCCGCCGAAAATGTCACATTAGGCAAAATCACTGTCTTCCTTGTGCCCATTCGTCGTCATCTTCCTTGTGCCCATTCTCTGTAGGTTCTCTCGAACAAGGAGGTAGTTCTTTGCATACTATATGGTTTCTGCATAGTGTAGGGTTTCTGCATTTTGAAATGATGGGCACTGTGTAACATTTGAAATAGCAATGTTTGTTTCGTATTTCTTGATAACATTAGAAATAGCAATGTTTATTTCATATTTCCTGTCTTCTTTCTACTTTGAAGAGAGTGTGGTTTGGTTGGGAAGCTATGATGTTGGCCCATTTCTAATTCATGTGTGGTTGTAGTGGTTTTTCTTATGGAGAGGTGTACAGTGCTTCTACCCTCTTTGTGCGGGCACTTCTTATCAGTAGGGCATTTCTTTGCATAGTGTAGGGTTTCTGCATTTTGAAATGATGGGCACTATGTAACATTTGAAATAGCAATGTTTGTTTCGTATTTCCTTATAACATTAGAAATAACAATGTTTATTTCATATTTCCTATCTTCTTTCTACTCTGAAGAGAGTGTGGTTTGGTTGGGAAGCTATGACGTTGGCCCGTTTCTAAGTCATGTGTGGTTGTAGTGGTTTTTCTTGTGGAGAGGTGTACATTGCTTCTACCCTCTTTGTGTGGGCACTTCTTAGATCAGTAGGGTAGTTCTTTGCATAGTGTAGGGTTTCTGCATTTTGAAATGATGGGCACTGTGTAACATTTGAAATAGCAATGTTTATTTCATATTTCCTATCTTCTTTCTACTCTGAAGAGAGTGTGGTTTGGTTGGGAAGCTGTGACATTGGCCCATTTCTAATTCATGTGTGGTTGTAGTGGTTTTTCTTGTGGAGAGGTGTATAGTGCTTGTACCCTCTTTGTGCGGGCACTTCTTATCAGTAGGGTATTTCTTTGCATAGTGTAGGGTTTCTACATTTTGAAATGATGGGCACTGTGTAACATTTGAAATAGCAATGTTTGTTTCGTATTTCTTGATAACATTTGAAATAGCAATGTTTATTTTGTATTTCCTATCTTCTTTCTACTCTAAAGAGAGTGTGGTTTGGTTGGAAAGTTGTGACATTGGCCCATTTCTAATTCATGTGTGGTTGTAGTGGTTTTTCTTATGGAGAGGTGTACAGTGCTTCTACCCTCTTTGTGTGGGCACTTCTTATCAATAGGGTATTTCTTTGCACAGTGTAGGGTTTCTACATTTTGAAATGATGGGCACTATGTAACATTTGAAATAGAAATGTTTGTTTCGTATTTCCTTATAACATTAGAAATAGCAATGTTTATTTCGTATTTCCTATCTTCTTTCTACTCTGAAGAGAGTGTGGTTTGGTTGGGAAGCTATGACATTGGCCCGTTTCTAAGTCATGTGTGGTTGTAGTGGTTTTTCTTGTGGAGAGGTGTATAGTGCTTCTACCCTCTTTGTGCGAGCACTTCTTAGATCAGTAGGGTAGTTCTTTTCACAATGTAGGGTTTCTGCATTTTGAAATGATGGGCACTGTGTAACATTTGAAATAGCAATGTTTATTTCATATTTCCTATCTTCTTTCTACTTTGAAGAGAGTGTGGTTTGGTTGGGAAGCTGTGATGTTGGCCCGTTTCTAATTCATGTGTGGTTGTAGTGGTTTTTCTTGTGGAGAGGTGTACAATGCTTCTACCCTCTTTGTGCGGGCACTTCTTATCAGTAGGGTATTTCTTTGCATAGTGTAGGGTTTCTGCATTTTGAAATGATGGGCACTATGTAACATTTGAAATAGCAATGTTTGTTTCATATTTCCTTATAACATTAGAAATAGCAATGTTTATTTCATATTTCCTATCTTCTTTCTACTCTGAAGAGAGTGTGGTTTGGTTGGGAAGCTGTGACGTTGCCCCATTTCTAAGTCATGTGTGGTTGTAGTGGTTTTTCTTGTGGAGAGGTGTACAATGCTTCTACCCTCTTTGTGCAAGCACTTCTTAGATCAGTAGGGTAGTTCTTTGCATAGTGTAGGGCTTCTGCATTTTGAAATGATGGGAACCGTGTAACATTTGAAATAGCAATGTTTATTTTGTATTTCCTGTCTTCTTTCTACTCTGAAGAGAGTGTGGTTTGGTTGGGAAGCTGTGATGTTGGCCCGTTTCTAATTCATGTGTGGTTGTAGTTGTAATACCCCAAAAATGGGCTATATGTTCGTTAATCTCCTATATCAACAATTCGAATGAAATCGACATCAAAGTCCTAACCTAAGGCCATCTGCACATCATCGAATCCTAATTGATTATCTTAAATTTTGCATCGGGGAATATTCCTAGCAATATTCCTAATTATCTTAATTATCTTTATTTTAATGATTATTTGGCAATAAATCACATTTATCCTAAGTTTGATTAATTGAATATTTTCATATTTAATTAATTAGATTTAATATCTTGCCACTTAATTACGTAATTAAATTTAATTCTATCTATTATTAATTGTATTATTTAATTTTGACAATAAATCCAATATCCTATGAATAATTGATTAAATTCTTATTTAATTAATTAAAGCAAGTTGTCATTATTTAATAATATAGTTTTTAATAAAAGTTTGATTAAATAATTGATTAACCCATAAATCAATTGTTTTATTTTTAAAAGCAGTTAAGTTGAAAATAAATCACTTTATTATTAAATTAATTCATAAATAAAACATCCACAATCATAAAAGCAGACAACTATCAATTATCAATTAAAGCTAAACTCTATTTTGAGTTAAAACTTAGCTTTTGCATGTTTTTGTGAGTTAATTATCCTTTATTTAAAAATAACTCAAAAATCAACCTGAGTTATTTGAGTGATTTATGGCTTTTATCCATGCACCTCCAAAGCCCTGAATTTCTATAAAACCAAGGCTCAGCTCTTCATAATTCATCTCTCAAATTTGCATCCAAGCATCTCATAATTTTGCAAGCTTACTTTGCCAAAGTTGTCTACGAATTGCACAACTATTTTGGAGAATTGGAATTGGGAAAATCAAAGCTTATTGTGAATCAAGGCTATTGTGAGATCAATTTTTTTTTTTTTAACATTCATTTAGATTCTTTTTCATATCATTGTTAGATCAATTTCCATATTAGCATAGATTCATATCAGTTTTTCATTCTTATTGCATAGAAAATACCAAAAAAAAAAGATTAATTGCATTCATATTTCATATCAATTTTGCATTCAAATCTTTCATTTAGGTGTCGTTTAGGTCACTGATCTCGATTACAATCTGAGAACATCAATCTCGCACCTATTAGAAGGCAGTAAATCGCTTGGTTAGATTAGATTTCAATTTTGCATGATTTTGATTATAGCTAACCTCTAATGTTTTACTGAGTGTTGTGTCTACAGATCAGGTACAATTTTCACACACATTTCTAGTGCCCACCATGGGGCAACCCACCTTTACATGCTGGTTTTGATTTTTTTGGGGAGCTAAAACCCCAAAGTTTCAAAGATTTAATTTTATCTCCCAAACGGCTTGGAGTTTTGGTCTGAAATTTGTTTTGAAGATTGGTGACATATCAGGAAAGCTTTGATAAAAAATTTAGAATTTTCTAAAATGTTTTAAATTTTTAATAATTTTTTTTCAATTTTTCATAAAAAATTAATTTTCGGTGCAAATCAGAATATTTTTTGGAAATTTTTATATTTTCGGAAATCTCTTCAAATTCTATAGGGGGTCTATTCTTTGTATTTTAAATTTGGATGCAATTTAGTAGCTCAAATAGTCAATTTACAAAAACTAGTCTGTTTTGATAAAATGGGTCTCTAGGGCACAAATGAAGAGATTTTTCTAAAATTTTTACATTTTTGGAAAGCTCTCTATTTTTTAGTAGGGGTCTCTATTTTGAATTTTTATTTTTATGGCCAAAATCATATCAAAAAAATTAGATCTTGTTGACTAGGTCAAATGCAGTGCAAAAAAATTAAAATTTTGTGATGGGTATGCACTTATTTTTCATATGATTCAATGCATGATATGAGTTTTCATTTGGATTAATTTCTGGTTATTATTGCTCCTAACAATTGATTTTTAGATCTAACCCTAGGGTTTTCATAAGTTGAATATACCTTGCATATCTTGTTTGCTTGTTGGCTTGTTGGAGAGTTCATAGCTTGCTTGCATAGTAAAGCTCAACAAAAATTGCTAAAAATTAGGTAAAATCTACTAAGCGCGTTGCACAAGAAAGAAAGAGCCATCTACTATATCAGAAGAACTTTAGTGGCCTATGAGAAAAACTACTCAATGATAGAGAAGGCATGTCTAGCTATGATCTTTGCATTGCAGAAACTGAGACACTACATGTTAGCTCATACTACTCATTTGGTAGCTAAAATTGATCCACTGAAATATCTCCTAAGCAAAGCTTCCCTCATAGGTAGACTAGCTAAATGGGTCATACTCTTGAGTGAATTTGACATTAAATATATTGAAAGAAAAGCTATCAAAGGACAAGTCATTGCTGATCAATTAGCTGAAGCACCACTGTTTGATAATACACCCATGCAAATGGAATTTCCTGATTCCTCTATCATGAACCTCTCTTCTAGAGAATGGCAGTTATTCTTTGATGGCTCCTACACATAGAATGGATCTGGAGTAGGCATATTGTTCATCACTCCTCAAAGATACTCGATACCAAAAGCATTCAGATTAAAGTTTCCTTGCACAAATAATATTGCTGAATATGAGACACTTCTCAATGGTATGAAAATGGTAATACAGTGGAGAGTTACAGAGATGCACATCCATGGAGACTCACAATTGGTTATCCACCAAGTCAATGATGTGTATCAAACCAAAGATGAAAAGCTCATTCCTTACAAGAGAATGGTAGATGATTTAAAGAAATACTTCATCTCTATCACATTTGAGCAAATACCCAGAACGGAGAATAAGGCTGCCGATGCAATGGCAACACTATCTACTCTCTTATAGCAGCTTGAACATGAGCTACGCTATGAGTTCCTGGTGGAAGCCCTATCCTATCCTGCATATGACTCCCCTGAAACCTGCATGATCTGCACTGTTGTAGGTTATGATTCATCTCGCTACAAAAATCTGTTCTCCTATCTCCACGACCAAATCATCCCTGAGTCCTTTAACCGTTTTGAGAAATGAAACCTTATCCGATCCGCATCCCGATATGTCATCATTGGTAATGATCTGTACAAACGAGGTCTAGATGGTACACTTCTTAGATGTTTAGAATGGGAAGAGTCTCAACGTGCATTAGAGGAAGTCCATGAGGGTATATGTGGGTCACACTCGAACGGTTTAATGTTAGCTCGAAAAATTATTAGGGCTGGGTACTATTGGCCTAAAATGGAGAAAGAGGCTATTAAATTTGCTAAAAACTGTCAACAGTGTCAAGTACATGGCAACTTGATTCATGCTCCAGGGAGAGATCTAATTCCCTTTACTACACAATGGCCTTTTCAACAATGGGCATTTGATCTCATAGGCACTATCCATCCGCACTCTTCTAATGGACATACCCATATAATCACAGCTACAGATTATTTTACAAAATGGGTAGAAGCAGTTCCTCTAACACAAGCAATGGGGAAACAGATCTCTATGTTCATCTTGAACTACATCATTTGCAGATATGGGATCCCTCATTCCATAATCATAGATAACGGGGGACAATTCAAAAACAAGCATCTAGATGACTTATGTGCTAAATTCAAGATTACACAACATTGATCTTCTATTTACTATCCTCAAGGGAATGGACAAGCTGAGGCTTCAAACAAAAATCTCTTGAAAATCTTGCACAGAACAGTGAATAAAATAGGAAGAGACTGGCATCTGATGATCAATCTAGCTCTTTGGGCCTACAGAACTAGTATCAGAACGCCTACTGGGGCTACACCATTCACTTTAGTTTATGAGTCTGAAGCGGTACTGCCTATTGAGGTTGAAATCCCATCACTTAGAATCAAAATGCATGGACTTGTCACTGATGAAGACTATAGAGTGTCTAGGTTACAAGAACTTGAATTACTAGATGAGCGCAGGCAAGCAGCGTATGATCATCTCAGAGTATATCAGAAAAGAATGTCTAGAGGCTACAACAAGAAAGTCAAACATAGAGAATTTCAGGTTGGTGATCTAGTCTTGAGAGAAAATCTTAAAAATCAATCCCATCGAGAACACAAGGGGAAGTTCAAACCCAATTGGCTGGGTCCCTTTGTTATCATTGCTACTTTTGGCTCTGGTGCCTATCAACTCTCAACGACTGAAGGAGAATAGCTCCGAGAACCAATCAACATTCTCCATCTGAAGAAATTCTATGCCTAAGGCATTCAGTGCTTGGTAAAATGTCCTGAAAAAATCCTAAAAATCAGAAAAAGTCCTAAAAAAAATGAACATCTTGGTGAAAACCTAGCAATAGGTGCCTTGATGATTCGCAAAAAATAAAAAAAATATCAAAAATTGAAAAAAATTGAAAAAATTGAAAAATACAAAAAAAAATGAGAAAAATGAAAAAGTGCCTTGGTGAAAACTTGGAAACAGGCGCCTTGGTAGCAAAAATAGAATCTCTGCCAAGATGGTGAATACTTGGCAAACGGGTGCCACTTGTTCAAAATGCTCCATCTATCAGCACAATCTTGGTCTTTCCCAGCTTTCAGTCTTGCTTTAGTTTGTACATATCTCCCGGTTTGTTTCAACATTTCCAATTTTTAATAAGTCAGTCTGTACACCAATCGGCTCAAGCGTCTGTATCCTATCAATGTTTAACACTTGGGGGAAATCAATTTCATATCCTATGGTCTCCCATGTATCTTAGATGGATCATATCTAGTCAGAGTCCTTTGAAGCTTCATGTGAGTCAGTCAGTCAGTCTTGTCTCTAGAAAGGATTTTGCATCTACAACAACGCAATCAAACATCAAAACTCAACTGAAAACAATCTATGTTTTTTACATGCTTTTATCCCCTTGTATGCTTACTGATTCGCATTGAGATTTTTGCATATTGTGTCCCTTCGAGCTCTTCAATGATGTCCTTTATAGGATTTAGAGAGTGATGACTAGGGGCATAATCTTTTCTTTGTCTTCTGCTTGTATGTGAAAATCTAACGTCTTTGGAAATTTTGGATTGAAGTGGTGTCCGACTGTAAGAGCCTCTATCTCGAATTAGATGGCCATGCGTACCTCGACCATTGATACCTAGACAATTCAAGGAAGTTTGATCTAACTATTATCTTTTTGAGTAAGTTCTTTCTCCTACTGTGGAACGCGATCTTGCCTAAGGATGTGAACGATAAAGGGTCACTACAGGTAATTCACATTGGGTTTAGAATGATCTCTTGACTCTTTGATGTGTTTGCACTGCAAGGCATATTCAGGTCATCACGACGTTCATGTTTTGATGCTTATACAAATTGCTATATCAAAATGGACATGATATTCAGGTCATCCTGGCGTTTGTGCCTTGGTGCTTATATCTACTCCGATATTTCAAAAATAAAATCAATATTCATATATCCATGGTTGTTGACCAGTGGGTGTTGTATTGATTCTTGCACATACAAATCGATATTCATGTCTATGGTTTCATAGCTAGTGGGCATTGTATTGATTTATCTGGTTACCTAAAAGTTCAATGATGATAACAAATTGACACATGATCAGTGACTAGGTCCTAGGTCTTAGGTTGCATTTCATTTTGTATGTCTCTTTGCATTTTTCATCTTTGCATGATCTCATAATGATTAAACGAACTTCAATGCTTAAATGATTCTTCAAATCACATCTTCAAGTCTAACAAGAGTTGAATCTCACACGAAGGTTCCTCCAATGAAGCAGCAAGTAGAATCCTTTTTTGGGATCAAAATTCAAATCTGAGATCGTTTAATATGTCAAAATCACGATTTAAAATTTTGGGCCCAGGACGGTCTACTGCTTGCATAATCGACCTTCAATCATCACAAAGATCTAGTATTCAACTTAACTGATTAGCTTTCATAAAACTATCTAAATTTCAACTTGGTCAACCATGGTCAAACTCATGGTCAAACCTAGTCAAATTTGGTCTCCAGGACCTCCAAACGATGCAAAATGCATTCTCGGACGTGTTTAACCACTTCTCAAATCAATTAACATGCTTCTAAACTATCAACGCTGACTTTTCTTGTCAGATTTCAATTTTAATCCCGAAGGGGGCATGGTATTGCACATCATTCAAAGTCTGTAAATCAAATTCTATCGATCAAATCTATCAATATCTTTCATCAGTGATCAAGACAACAATCATGTCTAGTCGCTGATTCATCAAAAGTCCTCATCGCTCGGGGCAAATCTATCATCACTTGGGGCATATCAGATTCATCAAGATCCATATCAATCTAGTATTCTCCTAATCTTGTAAACTGTATCAGTTTTTGCAACCATCAGATCATAGTGTTCTTTCCTTGGTTCTTCGACAACTGAACGGTTTGGATGTGATACCTGCTAGTTCTGCTAAGACAATCGAGTCTAGAACCGGTCACTCACTTCTTTGCAATCCTAAGGTTTGGAATCAGGCATTTTGACACTCTTTCGCAATCCTCGGTTCATTTGCTGTTATAGTGAACATTATCTTTGGTCATTTAGGACCTATTATCTTCATATCAAATCAATATCAATCAGCTTTTGTCTCATATCAATTATCAATTTCAAACATCAATTTCATATCTCTATCAAACACAGACTATCTTTGAACCATTGTGCTTCACACAGTAATTCAAAGAGGGGCAAAATGTAATACCCCAAAAATGGGCTATATGTTCGTTAATCTCCTATATCAACAATTCAAACGAAATCGACATCAAAGTCCTAACCTAAGGCCATCTGCACATCATCGAATCCTAATTGATTATCTTAAATTTTGCATCAGGGAATATTCCTAGCAATATTCCTAATTATCTTAATTATCTTTAATTTAATGATTATTTGGTGATAAATCACATTTATCCTAAGTTTGATTAATTGAATATTTTCATATTTAATTAATTAGATTTAATATCTTGCCACTTAATTATGTAATTAAATTTAATTCTATCTATTATTAATTGTATTATTTAATTTTGACAATAAATCCAATATCCTATGAATAATTGATAAATTCTTATTTAATTAATTAAAGCAAGTTGTCATTATTTAATAATATAGTTTTTAATAAAAGTTTGATTAAATAATTGATTAACCCATAAATCAATTGTTTTATTTTTAAAAGCAGTTAAGTTGAAAATAAATCACTTTATTATTAAATTAATTCATAAATAAAACATCACAATCATAAAAGCAGACAACTATCAATTATCAATTAAAGCTAAACTCTATTTTGAGTTAAAACTTAGCTTTTGCATTTTTTTGTGAGTTAATTATCATTTATTTAAAAATAACTCAAAAATCAACCTGAGTTATTTGAGTGATTTATGGCTTTTATCCATGCACCTCCAAAGCCCTGAATTTCTATAAAACCAAGGCTCAGCTCTTCATAATTCATCTCTCAAATTTGCATCCAAGCATCTCATAATTTTGCAAGCTTACTTTGCCAACATTGTCTACGAATTGCACAACTATTTTGGAGAATTGGAATTGGGAAAATCAAAGCTTATTGCGAATCAAGGCTATTGAGAGATCAATTTTTTTTTTTTACATTCATTTAGATTATTTTTCATATCATTGTTAGATCAATTTCCATATTAGCATAGATTCATATCAGTTTTTCATTCTTATTGCATAGAAAATACCAAAAAAAAAAGATTAATTGCATTCATATTTCATATCAATTTTGCATTCAAATCCTTCATTTAGGTGTCGTCTAGGTCACTGATCTCGATTACAATCTGAGAACATCAATCTCGCACCTATTAGAAGGAAGTAAATCACTTGGTTAGATTAGATTTCAATTTTGCATGATTTTGATTATAGCTAACCTCTAATGTTTTACTGAGTGTTGTGTCTACAGATTAGGTACAATTTTCACACACACAGTAGTGGTTTTTCTTGTGGAGAGGTGTACAGTGCTTCAACCCTTTTGTGCAGCCACTTCTTATCAGTAGGGTATTTCTTTGCATAGTGTAGGGTTTCTGCATTTTGAAATGATGGGCACTGTGTAACATTTGAAATAGCAATGTTTGTTTCGTATTTCCTTATAACATTAGAAATATCAATGTTTATTTCATATTTCTTGTCTTCTTTCTACTCTGAAGAGAGTGTGGTTTGGTAGATCAGTAGGGCAGTTCTTTGCCAGATACATTTACCCACAAAGATTTTAAGACCCTCCCTGCTAGATAGGTATGAAAAAGATTAGAGATACACTTCATGACTTCTAGTTCTATCTATCAACATCCTGGTGGAAGTGATTTTATTCAATTTCCAGTTCTAATGATTTCTTGTTCATTGCATTGGTTGCTCAACATTGAACCCCCTTCAAATTTAGATTCAACCACTTTCTTTAGATCACCAATTGGAATCCTCAGAATAAACCTTTTGATTCTGCCAAGTTGTTTATATTGTGGTAAAGGCTATGGAGTAAATTAACATTGCCCTTCCCGTGTAATCACATTGTTGATAGTACCCTTCCACTTCCCTAACTCCTAGATTTCTCTACTTCCATCAAAATTGATTTGAAATAATTTTTACTAGGAAGATTTTCTCATCAAAAGGCTTGATCTTCTATTTAATACTAATTCCAGCATTAGAGATATTAACTCAGGTATGAAATCCATTATATAGTTCTTAATTTTTTTCTTATGTTACAAATGTTATTTTGAAAATCATGGATAACACACACAGTTTGTTACTACTCCCTAAATAGCTTATGCCTTAAAATGGCTCAAACCAAGATACTTAGATAATGCATGTATCATTTATCCCCAAGACATGGCATATAACAACTAATAAGAATTCATTCTTATAGGAATATGGTGATAAAATGCTGCTTATTCTAGAGTTTCCTGCAACTTTAAGAAATTATGGAAAATTTCTACATAAAGCACAACAACAAACTAAACCAACGAAATAGGATTTGTTAACTTCCTGCATGAGTTGTAGTTTCTTGGATTTCCATTCAAGATGCTTTACAATCTTTGTATAACCATTTCCATGACAAGATACATCTTCAAGGACTTTGCTCCCATTTAAACTGCAACCAGCAACCAATTCCTCTCTGTTTGATTTCTTATTCCTACCTTCTGACATGAAACTCATGTTCTTTGGATCTTGAATACATTCTTCAACAATTTCATTATTCCCTTCATAGAATTTGAGGGGATTGGTGGATCACTCCAACAACATGGATGATCTAGCTAAATTTATCAACTTGGCTGGGTTGCGTCATATTGAATTGTTTGGACAAAAAATCACTTGGTCCAACATTAGGAAAGGAAATAACCTAATTTAGGTTAGTCCAGATAGGTTTTTGGTTTCATTTCATTGGGACAGTCACTGTGAGATGTCCTCATTTGTGACAAGGACAGTGTCCATCATTTCTGAATGAAGAGATGTCCTCATTTTTTCAATAAGAAAAGCATTTGCATGGTTCAATACCAATACATTCAAGTGGCCATTACACAATGGACAGTCACTATGAGATGTCCTTATTTGTGACTATCCTTACAGTGACTGTACAATATCATGTTATCTTTACAGTGACTGTCCTCATTTGTGACTGTCCTTGCCACAAATGAGGACATCTCATAGTGCCCATCACCCAAAAACTGCTATTTTGAAACACAAGCTTCAACTGTTTAAAAATTACAATATGCACAAAGCTTAGAAGTATCACATTCAATTCTCCAATTCTACTTCATAGTCATGCCTGAACGTTATCAGCAGGTAAAGTATGAACTGAATAAAGTTATTTTTTTCTCAACTAATTTATGGTCACTTACATTGTTCTATGGTACTTTCTCTTGATGGTAATTACTTTCATCATCAACCAAATCAGTAGATACCATATTCCCTTTCTTGTCTACATATGTTGTATACTCAACCTGCAACTCTATTCACTGATTATGCATTATAGTTGGGTGTTTTCTTATGTTGTTTGGTGATTGTTTTGTTGGTATTTTTAGGTAATTTAATGGATTCCATTGATGATATTGAACTTGAAGGACAAATTATGAGGAGGATAAGAGTCTTGCCTGTTGTTGTAGTTGTTCTTGCCACCCTTGTCACAGCCATAGCAGAGTCTGTAAAAGAAGGTAGTTGAAATATGCATAAGCGTACAAGAGATGTAATTCCTTTTTATAAGCATATTATCAACTCCAATGAGATAGATTGCTTTGACCAAATACGCATGAGTAGATGATCCTTCTTTAAACTAGCCAATATTTTAAGGCAAAAAGGAAGCATCAGAGATACAAAAATCCTCACGTTAGAAGAACAATTAGTCATGTTCCTCCATACTCTTGGCCACAATCTGAGGAATCGTAAGATTGCCTATAACTTTTTGCACTCTGGAGAGACGGTAAGCCGATACTTCCACAAGGTCTTGAAGGCTATCTTAGCACTCCATGTAGATTATTTTATACCCCCTGGTCCAAACACTCCTTGGGAAATCAGTGGGAAGATCCATTTTGATCCATACTTCAAGGTATATCTCCCAGTGGTTCAATTTTGTTTGATTGAGTTGTAATCCTATTATCGCGTGTTCATTAGACCTATGAATTTTTCTGACTATAGGACTATGTGGGAGAAATTGATGGATCCCATATACCAGTCACTGTGGATGTCAACATGCAAGTTAAATATCGTGATAGAAAAGGAAACTTGTCACAGAATGTTATGGGAGTGTGTTCATTTGATTATAAGTTTCAATACATCCTTGCTGGTTGGGAAGGGTCTGCTGCAGATAGCCATGTTCTAGCTTTGGCTCTATCTAGAGTGGATCCATTGGTAGTTCCCCTAGGTTTGTAAAATATGATTATATTATTGAAGCATATGAAAAATAAGACAACATTATAACAATGACATTTTGTTTTGTTTAGGTAAATATTATTTGGTCGATGTTGGATATCCAAATGTACTAGGATTTCTCGCACCTTATCGGTGCACATGCTACCACCTAAAGGAGTTTTCAAGAGCAAACCCAATAAACACCCCACATGAGTTGTTTAATCATCGACACTCCTCGCTCAAGAATGTAATAGAGCGTACATTTGGGATTTTGAAGTAGCGTTTTCCTATCTTGAAGCATGTGACATCTTATGAAATCAAGACATAAACAAAGATTGTTTTGGCATGTTGCATACTTCACAACTTCATTATGATAGAGGACGGCCTTCCATTCGAGATAGAATTTGTAGAGGAAGATGGTCATGATCAGATAGATGTACTAGTGCTTGAGACATATGGGTTGAGCCAGCGTGAAAGAGATGATTGGGGCAAATTTCAAGATGAAATAGCAAGAAGGATGTGGGAAGACTATATAAATCAATCTTAGTCGGTTGAATAACTATTATGGTAGTGTTTAAACTTTAATGTCAGATTTCATAAATTTCATGAACTAATATTATATGTATTAAAAGCCATTATGGCATATTTAGTGTTGTCATGTTATATTCAATGTTGTTATATTTAATGTTGTCATGTTATATTTAATATTGTCATGTTATGTTTAATGTTGCTATATTTAATGTTGTCATGTTATATTTAATATTTTCATGTTATGTTTAATGTTGCTATATTTAATGTTGTCATGTTATATTTAATATTGTCATGTTATGTTTAATGTTTCTATATTTAATGTTTACATCTACGTATATGCCTCTTTGCATTTGTTTACATTGCAATTGATCTTGTCAGAAGAAGTGGGTAACTCATGTTGTGTGCCTCAGGTATGTCTACAGATGTAAACATGAACATGGATGGTGACGTTCAAGTTATCCATCCAACTTCTTCTTGCAAGAAGGTTTTCTGGACAAAAGAAATGGAACGCAAGTTGCTAGAATTGCTACAAGAGCAAGTGCAGCTTGGAAAAAAAGCTGAAGGGGGGTTTAGAAAAGAGGCTTGGATAGCCATTGAAAGGAGGTTCAATAATGAGTTGAAAATGAAGTTATCAAAGGATAACTTCAAGAACAAGCTGAAAACCTGCAAGCAAGGGTATAGAGTCATGAAAGACTTGAGGAATACAAGTGGCTTAGCATGGAATGAGAGTACACAAACTATGGATGTGGATGATAGTGTTTGGGATGAGTTGTTGAAGGTAACATGGTCTTAAAATCTCCTTTTAAGCTGAATATATCTTTTTAAGTAATGAAAGACCAATAATGAATTCAATTGTTATGCCATCATACAGAGAAAGGAATTTAAAAATGCCAGATGTATAAGAGGCACCGTTTCAATACTACAATGAATTATCCACCATTGTTGGGAATGACATAGCTGAGGGCACTGCAGTTGCAATAGCTCAAGAGACCGAGGAAGATTTCGATGATGAGGATGATTTCACTTATCATGGTATGGAAACTGCATCTTTTGAGACTGCTACTAATTTGGCTAATGATGGTATCGAATCTCTTGATACACCTACATCGAACCCTTCAACACCATCAACATTGTCAAGGATGCCAAAGAGGAAGAGGGGAAGCACGGTAGGTTCGTTGGATTCGATTTGTGAAGTGATAAAAGATCTGTCTGTAGGCATTATAATAGGCCTTGCACAACCTCTGAAAGTGGATAGAACATCTACTATGAAAAATGATGCAGCGGATTTGTATAAAGCACTTAAAGCAATCCCTGGCATCAGCCAGTCTACTATGCTTGATGCATATGAAAAATTAATGCATGATCCAGAATCATTCATATTGTTCTTGACTATGGATGAAGGGGAGAGAGTCACATATATGATACAAAATTTTGGAGGACTTTAGTTGATCCATGTTTCAAATCAATACTAATGTTTCATATTAAAACAATCAGAATTATGGATTTAATATGTTGTTTTTAAAATCTGATCTTGTGATGGATTTAATTAGAATTATGGATGGTCCAATGTGTTGTTTACTGTATTTTCTATTCATGTGCTAGGTTAAATGTAATGACTGTGGTTATATGAGCTGGCTATTGTGAATTTGTATTTTCTATTCTGTTTTACAGTCCTTTGATATATTTGTCCATTTACTGATATTCACATGATTACTTTCCTGTTCATTATTTAAGGCTGGTGAGAGGGATTGTTCATTCTTAAACTAGTGATACAAATGCAAATTCTTTTCTTCTTGATAATGTCACAAGGACAGTGACAATTCAAGTGTGTATATTGTAATTTTTAAATAGTTGAAGCTTGTGTTTCAAAATAGCAGTTGCTGGGTGATGGGCAATGTCAGACTGCCCATTGTGTAATTGCCACTTGAATGTATTGGTATTGAACCATGCAAATGCTTTTCTTCTTGAACAAATGAGGACATCTCTTCATTGAGAAATTATGGGCACTGTCCTTGTCACAAATGAGAACATCTCACAGTGACTATCCCTTGTGTAATTTCCACTTGAATGTATTGGTATTAAACCATGCAAATGCTTTTATTCTTGAACAAATGAGGACATCTCTTCATTCAAAAATGATGGGCACTATCCTTGTCACAAATGAGGACATCTCACAGTGACTGTCACTTGTGTAATTGACACTTGAATGTATTGGTATTGAACCATGCAAATGCTTTTCTTCTTGAACAAATGAGGACATCTCTTCATTCAAAAATGATGGGCACTATCCTTGTCACAGATGAGGACATCTCACAGTGACTGTCCCTTGTGTAATTGCCACTTGAATGTATTGGTATTGAACCATGAAAATTCTTTTCTTAGAGATGCAAATGCATTTGTTAGAGATGCATTTGCATTTGTAACAAAATTTAGAGATGCATTTGTTAGAGATGCATTTGTGTTTGGTGTAGGAGTGGAAATAGAAACTGAAACTAAGGTAATCTATGCATCTCTTAAAGCTTCAAGCCTCAATTTCATGGCATCCCTTATTTGTAGTCATCTTTTACACCTTTCACCTCTTGCAATAACTCATCTTCCTTTGGCAAAAGTAACTTGGATGATGATGTTGTAACTCATCTTTCTTTGGCAATGGTGACTTGGATGATGATGCTGTAACTCATCTTCCTTTGGCAATGCTAACTGGGATGATGAAGTTGGTATTAGGGTCCTAAGCCTTTTGTCTTTATGCTTCTTATTTTTTAAAGGCTTCTTTAATCTTAGCCTTTGAAGAAGTAGAAGGCTAAGGACAAAATATATTCTATGAGAATGAGGTAGTTTCACTACTTCCCTATAAAAATCTAGCTTCATCCCATTGCCTTTCATACCAAAACCAAGATCTTTTACATAGAATTCAAGCTCGAAAACAAGATTTTACCATAAATTATAGTTCTTGTTCTATTTTTCTTGCATTTTGGGTCTGAATTTCATCGCCCCACAATACTGTTTGGCGTGTTGATGGAAATTTGAATCTCTAACAAATGCATCTCTAACAAATGAGGACATCTGTGACAAGGACAGGGGCCAACGTCAAATGTTACATAGTGCCCATCATTTCAAAATGCAAAAACCCTACACTATGCAAAGAACTACCCTATTGTACAAGCACAGTGGCCTACCCTAAGAACTACCCTAAGAAGTGCCCGCACAAAGAGGGTACAAGCAGTCTACATCTCTCCACAAGAAAAACCACTACAACTACACATGAAATCCACTACACATGAAAAACCACTACAACTACACATGAAAACCACTACAACTACACAGGAAATATGAAATAAACATTACTATTTCTAATGTTATCTGGAGATGTCCTCATTTGTTCAATTTGCAATTACACAAGGGATAGTCACTGTGAGACATTCTCATTTGTGACTAGGACAGTCACAAATGAGGACAGTCACTATAAAGACAACATGATAATGTACAATCACAAATGAGGACATCTCACAGTGACTATCCCTTGTGTAATTGGCACTTGAATGTATTGGTATTGAACCATGCAAATGCTTTTCTTCTTGATAATGTCACAAGGACAGTGACAATTCAAGTGGAAATTACACAAGGGACAGTCACTGTGAGACGTCCTCATTTGTGACAAGGATAGGGGCCAACGTCATAGCTTCCCAACCAAACCACACTCTCTTCAAAGTAGAAAGAAGATAGGAAATACAAAATAAACATTGCTATTTCTAATGTTATCAGGAGATGTCCTCATTTGTTCAATTTGCAATTACACAAGGGACAGTCACTATGAGACATTCTCATTTGTGACTAGGACAGTCACAAATGAGGACATTTACTGTAAAGACAACATGATAATGTACAGTCACTGTAAGGACAGTCACAAATGAGGATAGTTACTGTAAAGACAACATGATAATGTATAGTCACTGTAAGGATAGTCACAAATGAGGACATCTCATAGTGACCATCCCTTGTGTAATTGGCACTTGAATGTATTGGTATTGAACCATGCAAATGCTTTTCTTCTTGATAATGTCACAAGGACAATGACAATTCAAGTGGCAATTACACAAGGGATAGTCACTGTAAGATGTCCTCATTTGTGACAAGGACAGGGGCCAATGTCACAGCTTCCCAACCAAACCACACTCTCTTCAGAGTAGAAAGAAGACAGGAAATATGAAATAAACATTGCTATTTCTAATGTTATCAGGAGATGTCCTCATTTGTTGAAGTGGCAATTACACAAGGGACAGTCACTATGAGATGTTCTCATTCGTGACAAGGACAGTCATAAATGAGGTCAGTCACTGTAAAGACAACATGATAATGTACAATCACTGTAAGGATAGTCACAAATGAGGACATCTCACAGTGACTGTCCTTTGTGTAATTGGCACTTGAATGTATTGGTATTGAACCATGCAAATTCTTTTCTTCTTGATAATGTCACAAGGACAGTGACAATTCAAGTGGCAATTACACAAGGGACAGTCATTGTGAGACATCCTCATTTGTGACAAGGATAGTTTAAGAATGAACAATCCCTCTCAGTAGCCTTAAACAATGAACAATCCCTCAAACTCCCAAGTCTGTAATTTGTGGGTCAAACCAATCAATCAAGAAAGTAAAATCTTTTGTCTAGAATTCCTTCTTGCCATAACTAATAATGGTTGAATCAACCTTGCCACCTTTTGTTTTTTTCAATGAATTTTGTTTAATTTTGGGATTGTTGTGGCTCATGAACTTTCAAGTATTAGTCTAATAGACTTTGTAAATGTAGAGAGTTGCATTATTTGTATTGTTCTGATATAATTATGGTTGAAGCTCCCAAAAGGCTTCTTGGTTGATATAGGCTTGGGTTGATGGTTGTAGGTTGATTATTAGTGATGAATATATTGAGAGTATATTCACAATAGTGGTGAATGTATGATTATTATAATCACATAATTATATGTTATAATATTTATGTAATAAATGTATTAAAGATGGTGTGGTGCATTATTGATATAGGCTCAATGGCTCTTGTCAATGTACCAAACTGTCAATGTGGTGGTGGACGGTGCGTTATGAAGACTTCACGGATGCTAAACAACCTTGGATGACAATTTTGGTGCTTCCCAAATAGAAAAAAGGTCGCTAATGTGTATATATTTAATGTTTGTAATGTAAATATTATTCATTATATTATAAGAACTAATGTAGATTGGGCATCACAGGGAAATAATGGCTGCAAATATTTTAGTTGGGTCGATGACAACTCATCTGCACCTGTCTATCCATCTCCACTTATCCGCAATGAAGGATTTGAGTGTAAAACATGTCAGACTAGGGAAAAGGCGGAAATTATATTTTTATGATGCCTTCTCTATATTATAATTGCATATCTTTGTTTCGACCATATGCGGAGATGAGCTCATGAATTAGTCAGTTAAGTATTTTCATATTGTAACTACTATTTTAATATGGATATGGCGTAACTTCTCTTTGCGTCAAGTGCACATATATATGGTTTCCATCTTTTTTTTATAATAATTCTTCATGTTTATGGCTCAGGTGAGCCCCAATCTACTATCAGTCACATGATTTAACGTTAGTGTTTTTTGGGTTATTGCATTGTATAATTCTAACCCAGGTTTGCTGAATGTATTTCATTGGTGTACTAACAAAAGCACAAAGTAGTCGTATGCTCTATGTATGTAGTGTCCATAGAGAAAAACATGAGTTCGGGCATGAGAGAGCGTCAAAGACTCATCAGATTATAACACTGTATCTGCATTATGTAAATGAGGAATGCCTCATTCAAGTTGTAATTTCATATCTGCATTATGTAATGAGGAATGCCTCATTCAAGTTGTAATTTCATATTTGCTAATGAGGAATGCCTCATCCAAATTGTAATCGTATGTTTTGGGGCTAGACCGGAGGTTTTCTCCACCCAACTCTTTCCTATCGGTGCTCCTATTGACCTGGGTTGTCAACATTTTGAAAAAAATAAATAATAAAATGAATGGATTGTTTATAATGATGACTTGTGTATTTTGGAGTTTGTTATTTTATAAATTTGTATAGGATTTTTTTTTTAAAAGTTATACAAAATGTTATATTTTTAAAAAACTTATAAACATATTTTTATTTCAAAAGATTATAAAATTAACCTTGATAGAAAAATAAAATAAATATTCAAAAACGCCATGTGAAAAACATAATTACATTTGAAATTTTTTAAAAAAAGTTATACAAAATGTTAAATTTTTTAAAAACTTATAAACAAAATTTTATTTCAAAATATTATAAAATTAATTTTGATACGTCTTATAAAATAAATATTCAAAAAATCCTACAAAATTTGAAAAACATAATTACATTTGAAAAAATCATCAAAAATTTATACAAAATGTTAAAATTTTTAAAAATTGATAAACATAATTTTATTTCAAAATATTATAAAATTAAAGTTGATAGAAAAATAAAATAAATATTCAAAAACGCCTAGAAAATGTAAAACAAATAGATTTAGAAAATGTAAAAAGCAAATTAAATTAAACAATAAAACAATTAAATAAATTAAAACAAATTCTTATTCAGTGCATATTCCAATTCCAGTTTGTTGCACCCAAACACGGAAAATACATCTTCTGAGTCATCTTTCGGGTGCACCAAATGCTCCAACACATATTCCAGATATCATTTTGAGGATATGTATCTTCCAAAATTGCAGCATATTCCAGAATTGACCATATCCAACATTTCATATGCCATGCACCAAACGGGCCCTTATAGTGGACACCAATTCAATCCATAATTTCCAGAGTAGTTAGATTTTCAGTTACAAGATGAGAACAAATAAAAGATTATACCCCCATTCATCACTCTCTAGATCATGTGAAAGGACATCATGGATGAGCTCAAAGGGAAATAATATGAAAAA
Source organism: Chamaecyparis obtusa (assembly GCA_027943335.1). Classification (NCBI taxonomy): domain Eukaryota; kingdom Viridiplantae; phylum Streptophyta; class Pinopsida; order Cupressales; family Cupressaceae; genus Chamaecyparis; species Chamaecyparis obtusa. The sequence continues at coordinate 924,509 of BSBK01004645.1, read as the reverse complement.
ATCTCAATGTGAATCAATTAGCATACAAGAAGATTAAAGCATGTTGCAAGGCTTGTTTTGTTGTAGCTGTGTGTTTGTTGGTGTTGTTGTTAGGTGCAAAATCCTTTTCTAGTAGTGAGACAGGTAGACTGACTCAGATATAGATTTGAAGGACCTTGACTGGATATGACTCGCCTAAGATACTAAGGACCATAGGATATGACTCTGGTTGCCCCCAAGTTTGAAACATTGATAGGATGTTGACACTTTTGTTGTTTGGTGCACATACCAACTTTATTGAAAATAGGATGCGAAAGAAAATAAGGAGATATGTACAAACTAAAATAGTACTGAAAGCTAGGAGGCTACCAAGATTGCACTGATAGATGGAGTGTTTTGATACAAGTGGCACCCATTTGCTAGGTTTTCACCATCTTGGTAGAGATTCTATTTTTGCTACCAAGGCGCCTGTTTACCAGGTTTTCACCAAGGCACTTTTTCTTTTTTCTTTTTTTTTTTTTGTATTTTTCATTTTTTCAATTTTTTTTGTATTTTTCCATTTTTTTGATTTTTTTTGTGAACCATCAAGGTGCCTATTTCTAGGTTTTCACCAAGATGATCATTTTTTTAGGACTTTTCTGATTTTTATACTTTTTTTCAGGACATTTTCCCAGACTGAATGTCTCAAGCATAGAATTTCTTTAGATGGAGAACGTTGATTGGTTCTCGGAGCTGTTCTCCTTTAGTCATTGAGATTTGATAGGCTCTAGAGCCAAAAGCATTAGTGATAACAAAGGGACCCAGCCAGTTGGGTTCAAACTTCCCCTTGCATTCTCGATGGGATTGATTTTTAGTATTCTCTCTCAAGACTAGATTGCCAACCTAAAATTTTGTGTGTGTGAATTTCTTGTTGTAGCCTCTAGACACTCTGAGATGATCATACACAACTTGCCTGCGCTCATTTAGTAGTTCAAGCTCTTGTAACCTAGACACTCTATAATCATCATCGGTTCCTAGATCATGCATTCTAATTTTGAGTGATGGGATTTCAAAATCGATAGGAAGTACCACTTCAGCCCCATATACTAAAGCAAAAGGAGTAGCCCCAGTGAGTATTTTGATACTTGTTCTATAGGCCCAAAGAGCTAGATTTATCAACAGGTGCCATTCTCTTCCTATTTTGTTGACTGTACGATGCAGGATTTTCAATAAGTTTTTATTGGATGCTTCAGCTTGTCCATTCCCTTGTGGATAGTAAATGGATGACCAATGTTGAGTTATCTTGAATTTAGAGCATAAATAGTCTAGGTCCTTGTTTTTGAATTGGCCTCCATTTTCTATGATGATGGAGTGTGAGATACCATATTGACAAATGATGTAATTCAGAATGAACATAGAAATTTGTTTGCCAGTTTCTTGTGTCAATGTGACTTCTTCTACCCATTTTGTGAAGTAATCTATTATTGTGATGATATGGGTGTAACCATTAGATGAATGTGGATAAATAGCCCCAATGAGATCAAATGCCCATTGTTGAAAAGGCCATTGTGTTGTAAAGGGAATCAAATTGCTCCTTGGTGTGTGAATCAAGTTACCATGGATGTGGCATTTCTGACAAGTCTTGGCATATTTCATGGCCTCTTTCTCCATATCTGGCCAATAGTACCCTGCTCTAATGAGTTTTTGAGCTAATGTCAAACCATTGGAATGTGATCCATAAATACCTTCATGGAATTCCTCTAATGTGTGTTGTGACTCTTCACATTCTAAACACCTAAGAAGTGTACCATCTAGACTTCATTTGTATAGATCATTACCAATGATGACATACCACAATGTGTTTCAGATAAGGTAACATTTTTCATGACGGTTAAAGGTATCAAGAATGATTTGGTATTGAAGGTAGGAGTATATATTTTTGTAGCGGGATGAATCATGACCAAAAATAGTGCAGATCATGTGGGTTTCTGGGAAATCATAGGAAGGGAATGATAGTGCTTCCACCAGGAACTCATAATGTAGCTCATGTTCAAGCTGCTATAGGAGAGACGATAGCGTTGTCATAGAGTCAACAACATTATTTTCCATTCGAGGTATCTGTTCAAATATGACTATAATGAATTACTTCTTTAGGTCATCAACCATGCACTTGTATGGAATAAGCTTTTCATCCTTTATTTGATATACATCATTGACTTGGTGTATGACCAGTTGCGAGTCTCCATGAATGTGCAGTTCTGTTACTCTCTATTCAATTTTTATTTTAATGTCTTTTAGTAAAGCTTCATATTTAGCTACATTGTTGGTACAAGGGAACTTGATTTTGAATTCTTTAGGAATGGAGTAACCCTGTGGTGTTATGAACAATATGGTAGCTCCAGACCCATTCTGTGTGTAAGATCTGTCAAATAATAAATGCCATGTTCTGGAGGATATGTGCATGATAGAGGAATTAGGAAATTCCATCTGTAGTGGTTGGTCATCAAACATTGGAGCTTTAGCTAATTGGTCTACAATGGCTTGTCCTTTGATAGCTTTTCTTTCAACATATTCAATGTCAAATTCACTCAATAACATTACCCATTTTGCTAGTCTACCTGTGAGGGCAACTTTTCTCAATAAGTACTTTAATGGATCAATATTTGCTATTAAGTGTGTGGTATGAGATAACATGTAGTGTCTCAATTTATGTGATGCGAAGATAATAGCTAGACACACTTTCTCGATCATGGAATAATTCTTCTCATAAGCCACCAAGGTTCTGCTGATATAGTAGATAGTTATTTCCTTTTTATTCTTGTCATGTTGCGCTAGTAATGCCCCCAATGATGTATCTGTAGTGGAGACATACAATATTAGTGGATTTCCCTAAATAGGAGGCATGAGAATTGGTGGATTCACCAAGTATTGTTTGATATGATTGAATTTATTTTCACACTCCTTACTCCACATGAAGGTCACACCTTTATGCAATGTCTTTGTGAAAGGTCGTGATATCTGCTAGCTGAGATATGAAGCATTTGATTGATTGCACCCTTCCTTGTAAGGTCCGCATTTGACTGATGTTCTTAGGAGGTTTCATCTCCATAATTTCTTTGACTTTTGCTGGATCTACTTCAATACCTTTCTTTGAAACAATGTACCCTAGAAGTTTTCTTGAAGTGACACCAAAGGCACATTTCTTAGGATTTAGTCAGAGACTAAATTTTTCCATTCTATCCAGTATAGTATCCAAGTCAGCTAGATGTTCATATCATTTCATTAATTTAGCCAAGGTGTCATCAACATAGTCTTCCATGTTTTTATGCATCATATCATGAAAGATAGACATTATAGCTCTTTGACATGTAGCACCAACATTCTTAAGATGAACTAGAATTACATTCCAGCAAAAAGTACCCCATGCACAGGTGAAAGTTGTTTTCTCTTGATCTTCTGGAGCTATCTTGATTTGATTGTATCCAGAGAAACCATCCATTAAGGAGTACATTTCAAATCCCGCAGTCATGTCCACTATCATATCAATGTTTGGTAGTGGAAAATCATCCTTAGGGAATGCTTTGTTTACATCTCTGAAATCTGTGCATACTCTAATAGATTTATCTAGTTTTGATACTGTAACTATGTTTGAGATGCATTTTGCATAGTCTATGACTTAGATAAATTTGACTTTTAGCAATTTCTCTGTAATGCCCAAAATCCACTGGGCAAAACACAACCAAATTTACCCCTTTTTAAAATCTAGATGTTTATTACAAAGAAATAGCTGATAAATGTATTTTAAATGTATGATGCTTTATTTCTTCTTTTATTCAGAAAATAAAATCATTTTGTAATATCATGCATTGTATTGCTTAACTTAGAAAGTTTCATCATTTCATCAACATAGATTTTGCAGGATTTTAAGTCAATTATTAAACTAAACATTTTCAAACCATTACAATTTCATGCAACATAAATGCAGGAAACTGATTTAAAATTCATTTATAGATGTGTAAATTTAACTTTTAAAGAAGCAATAATTTTACTAAGAAATAAATTTGAAATTCAACTAGTAATAAAACCATCTTCCAAGAGGATAACATATAAGCCTTAATTCCAGCCTTTTCTCTTTTACAATTACAAAATCTTAGAAAACAATATGAGTAGAGCAAGATCACTTAACCTTAATACACTTTAATCATTTCTTTAAAATTTTCAACTTTAAATTGAAACTTGAAACTTGAACTTCATCTCCACACCATGCAAGCAAAACCTGCAACACAAAAACCTTTTTCACATGACCATGGAGGCTCACCTCCTAGCCTAGGCCATTTAATGGCCACCCCTGAGCTAGGGGAAACAAGAAGGAATAGGTTACAAACATTCTACACACATTAAACATACATTCAACATTTTGAGACATGAACAATCACATTATTACTCCCATTCCCAAGCTTGCACATAAGAATTCTCTTAAACAAATTCTTACATGCCTTCACAAGGCTCCCTTCCAACATACCAGCTTATCACATGAGCATAAAAAAAAACATCCCTTATGGCCCCCAAGGTATAACATAAGTAGGCCTCAAGGATGCCCATACATCCAAGCTCTCAAACACATGGATTTTCCAACTAATCCCTTCACCCCAAGATATTCTCAAGTCCTCCCAAGAAAGAGAATTATCTTGCACACCCATTTCACAATTGAAAAACACAAAAAGGAGAAACAAGGACAAAATACATTTGAATAAAGAAAACAAAACATCACATACTCACACAAAAGATCCATCTTCACAATACAACAACATGAACAAAAAAAGGAAGAACCACCAACCTTTTTCCTATGCAATGGTAATGGAGGTTTGTAGAAGAGCTAATCCTTTCTTTCCTAGCTTTTCCTTCCTTCTCAAAAACTCCTAGAATTTCCAAAGTCTCTTCCTCTCAAATCCAAACTAGCATGGTCAAGAAGTCTCTAACTCTTCTCACTCCTAGTTTCTTTTTCCTAAAGACTCTATATCCTTCCTCTCTCATTCCATCATCCCAAGTAAGTTAGGTTTCTAGATCCTAGCTAATTTGACACTTTCCCTTGTTATGGAAATGGAAAGTAATTCAAAACATGAAAATGTGAGATATCTTAGAAAACATTCTCAAATTCGTCATTACCAAAGATGGCCCATTTAGAGAGGCAATATGGAAGCCTAGGGAAGTGGAAATGGTAAAAATAGGCCCCCTAACCCATGTACATGACTTGGGGCACTAAAAACCAACCTTAACTACACTATAGGGCTCCATATAACCCTTCAAAAACTCTAGTTAAGCTTGCATCCGAAAATGGAATCATGATGACATAAACTTTGGTTCCCTAAACCACTACCAAGCCTAGGGATACACAAGATAACCTATGGAAAAGGTGGGGTCCACATTCCACTTAGGCATGCCATCTCATCACAATGGTGTCAAGAGACACCTCACAAAAGTACACATCACATTACACACTTGGCATGCCTAGTGGATATTTAACATTAACATTTTCACAAAATGAAATTACATCTATTAATTCATTTACAAACATTTGCAACCACATACATACATGCATCACATTTACAAATAAAATCATGAAAAAATGAAGTCATTCTCTTCTTATATTTGACCTTGGTTTTAAATTGATTTTCACATAAATCCATCTTGTTTCCTCATATTTACAACCATGGTCATAATCCTGCACACTCGATTTTGATGTCAGTACCTCATAAAATCAATTCATATATAATCATATCGAAAGTGAAATAATAACATCTGAACTCAATATATATAAAGGAACTACATTTCATGAATCATAAACATAATCCACATTATACCCTAATTCTTCAAACATCAAAATTTAATTTCAATTTCCACATAAATAAGTAACCCTAAGTTAAATCATTGAACCATTACACTACCAACATTTTACTATTCTATAAGATAATGTAACAAGCGTAGAATTCAGAATTTCATATATCATAAGGTAAGCATGAAACTAATATGAGCATAAAAAAAGTATGACTAACATCATCATCATATATATCTATAACAAACATCTCATAAGGTCTAATGATAGCAAGTCATAATTTAAAATAGGTCTAATGTCTCTAAACAATGTATCATCAAGATAAACTAAGTGTCAAAATAACTGTCGAGCTAAGATGGGTCAGGGTAGGACCTCACACTCTCTAGCTTAGCTTTGATAAGGAGTGCAACATGAGGATGCATTTTTTGCAACTTTTTCTTGATTGGTTTTACTCCTAGAGAAATAGAGAGATGATGCATGATAAGATTAGGATCCAATCCAGGCATATCTAAATTTTTCCATGCAAAATTGATTTTCTTCTCTGTTAAGAATTTTGTGAATGCTTTCTTTTCCTCTTCTAATAGAGATTGTGCTACATGAATTAACTATGGTTCCTTTGTTGTGCCTAGATTGATAGGCCGAGTTGGTTCTATCAAAACTAGAGATCTGTCCTATAAATAGCTCAGAAGAACATCAAATATCTCATCCTTAGGCACCTTAGAGAGGTTTTCACCTTTGGATGCATCTTTCATTTTTACTATTTTAGGTTCTAAGACTGCCACATAGTGGTCTTCACCTTCAAAACTCCTTTTCCTCTTGCTTTTATTCTTTTGACTGAGATATTTGATATCTGACTCTATCATGATGAAATTAAGTTCATTAATGGAAGTGGTCATGGGTTCTACTGCATTTAGGTAGCATGCAAGAGCGTAGTTTGTCTGCAAAGTGTGGATGTCTTGGCTTGGATCATTGGATGTTTGGTCAATAAGCTCGAGATGTTGCATAGTAAGCGTAGGGAAGGGTTGACTAATAGTATTCACACATATAATGTTGTCATCATTGGTTCTGATCTGACTCTCAAATTCAAGGATGATATTACTACTCAGAATGTTCAGTTCGTTAAGTGTCTCAATGTCATCATTGGATCTTGTGTTAGTGATAAGCGAATCAGATCTATGAGGTCCGTCATTTTGTTCTAGACTCATGTTAGGCATAGGTGCATATTGGTGAATGATATCTATGTATTTTTCTGTTATAAGCTCATCTTCTTTTGGAATAATTCCCAATTCATAGTCATTTGATTCCTCATCTAGATCCCTGGGAAAGTCAATAATATGTGTAAAATCAAGACAAATACCCCAAGCAGGGTGGCCTTCAGAGTCTGAGTGGAATTCATATTAGTGGGAATCTATCTCAGAATCACTGGAGTGTCCCAAATGTTCAGCTATTGTGAGAGGTATACCTTCTTCTTCTTGTTTGTTTTCAGGGTTAGCCAGTTCTTGTGTTGCAACTGTCTCTTGTGCAATAGTAGGTTCTTGTGTGTCTACCTCATTGATTCTTTCTTTAGGTTCCTTTTCATTTTCAAAGAGATCTAAGATATGTTGAGGTATATGTTCATAAGGAAAAACATCAGTTGTGTCTAAATCATCACTTTTTGAGTGTTGTGTTTCTTCCTTTTGCTAAGTATCTATTTTTGGTTCTATCTGTTCTAGGACATGTGTAGAGATTCCACTAAGATGGAAATGATTCTTTTGATAACCTATTCCTATTTTATCTTTGGTTGTCCTTCCATAGTGTTCAATGGGTTCGATGATACCTTTGCCTCTTATTCCTAGAGGTCCTCTTCTAGTGTATCCCATTTTAGTCATTAGTTTGTGACCTAGTCCATATGATTTTATAGGAATCTTAGGTAATTTAGAGTCACATTTTTGAAATATTTGTGATTGAGAACTATCTTTGTATAACTAGGTAATATAGCCTCTTCCTCATCTAATTCTTGTTTGGATACTTGCTCTATGACAAAACTCCTCTCAAAGATGACCTGAGGTTCTTTGGTTGTAGGTTTCACTTTCTCTTAAGGTTGTCCATAGGACTTAGGTGAAAGTGGGAGAGATGTGATAGATATGATTGGTTCCATTGTGTATTCTCCCATGCTTGTATCTTTGATCTTGATTTCTTTTTTTATGTCTTCTATTTTGGATGTAGATGCTACGCCAACTTGTTTGGTAGAAGATTCTCTGTTATGTGGGACACGTTTATCAACACTTTCCTTCAACGCATTACAAGATGCTGACATGTCTACAGGTATAATGACCTCAACTCTATCATAGGGAGATTTGACACACTAGTGGTACTATGATCTTGCATCTCATGAATCCAAGGCCTTTCTAGAAGAATGTTATAGGCCAAGGGGAGATCTAGTACTTGACATGTGATATCTTTAATGATAGGTCCTGTTCTGATAGGTAGCAAAATGAATCCTTTGGAATTTATTTTTTGTTCATCATATGCTTTTATAGTTATTTTATTTATAGAATCAATAGCATCTTTTGAAAATCCCAGTTGTGTAACTAATTTATAGGAACAAATATTTAGACCAGCGCCTCCATCTATCAATACCCATTTGACACAATGGTTTTGGATTAGGACTTCAATATGCAAGTGCTAGTTATGTGGATAACTCAGTGAGTTGTTATCTTCCTCTGAAAAGGATATGTACTTAGGGGACGTCAAGTGACCTAACATTGTTTGGAATCTATAAAGATCAAGATTTTCAAGAACATTAGAAATAATGAGAGCTTTGTCCATAATTGCATGATGAGAAAGAGAAATCCTCAATAACTCAAATATAGAGATTTTGGCATTGGTATGTTGCAGTTGGATTATGTTGTAGGATGTGTTTTTGGACTCTTTAGAATTGGAAGATTTAGGTGCAGTCCGTTGTTTAGATGTAGATGCAAGATTGAATGACACCTTTAGGGCATTTGATGAACCCGAGTTTTGTCCTTGGAGAGTTACCTAAGCTTGAGATCAAGTGACTGCATTAGATGACTTGTTATCTCTGTCCTTTTTGACAATGGTTATGACATTGAAGTGTTGAGATATGCATGGTTCTACCATGTTGATGACATCATTATTGCTAGAGTAAGTGTAATTGACTTTAGCACCCATGTTTGGTTTAGAAGATGAATATCCTTGACTATGCTTTGAAAAAGGTTTCGTGAATGTTGTATGATCGTTATCGGATTTATGGTTGTCAATCATGTAATACCCCAAAATTGGCACCTTATAATTTCAATCAATTTTGGTGCATTTATTCAAATTTACATCATTAAAGTCCTATTTTACTAGGAAATTTTCTCTCTCCTACCTGACTTTATTTGACTTGGTGTCAATTGCAAAAACCCTAAATTGCATTAATCTCACACCATAATTGATTCCTAAGTATTCGGCTTTATTAGCTAAATAATCCCTATGATAAATTAATTTAATTCTAAAGTCCTAAGTGCTTTAAATTAAATTAAAACCACCCCATTTGGCTAATACACATAAAAAGGAATTAATATTGCTTGTTATTTGGATTTAATAATTCAAAATACTTGAAGGGTCACCCATATGTGGCAATAATTCATTCTTTTAATTAAGTAATTCATTAATATTTGTCTCAATTGGGAATGAAGAGTCAACGGTTTCATTTCAAGAAACTCTTCATTCCTTCTCCAAACTTTTCTATATTATGAACCCTCTCCTTCATTTGAAAAAAGGGCAATTTTGAGAGCACATAAACTATAGCGAAATTTTATCTCAATTATTTCATATTTTCAAGCTTTTTTCATTGCATAATTAGTTTAATTTCTCATTTTAGTATAACATTGCACTCTCATTTAATATAGTCTGATTATTGTTATTAGTTAATTATCATGTTTCTTTCATGTTCTTAGCTTAAAATCTGCACTCTCACATTTTTTTCAAGTTCTTAGATTAAAATTGCATCTTCTTTCATAGCTTTCAAATCCTCCATTTTAGTTTGGTCTAATGGTTGTTGGCTCTCGTTCTGAGAGTAATTCAAATACCTTGACTAATTAGGAGGCAATAGGTCAAATTGATAGAATCTTATGAATTGAGTAATTCATACTCCTCTTCATGATTCGATGATCGAGCAATGACTATGTTGTGTACATGGCTGGATTAGAGGTCTACATTCAGCTATAGACATTCTGGCACCCACCGTGGGGCCCAAAAATTGATTTCTAGCCTCATCAATCTTAAACATTTTTTAAAATTATGCAATCTGTCATACGTCCGTACTGCTTTGTGTACGGAAGTTCATGTGAGATTCCTGAGCATACCACGTGAAGTTTTTCTCCCTGTAACAATCTCTTGCATGAAATAGTACTTTCTCGCATAGGCCCTGGTACTTTCTTGCACACAACGCAGTACTTCCATGCGTGAAGTTTCACTGTCAGACATTTAAATTCCTAGATTCTGCAATTTACTATTTTTTTTTTTTCTGACATCTACTTTCTGCTGTTGATTTCATATCTCTATTTTTGTCACAACATAATAGTGGTCTGTAGTTCGCTTTGTCAAATATCATAAAACTTGCTAACAATTTTCTTGCAAGATGATTGCCAAAGATCTTTTAAAACACTGTGTTTGTTTTCTTGCTTTCATTCACATAGTATAATTAGGGCTTTGTTAAAATTTCTCAAGGGTTCTAATAGAAAAGTAGGGGAATAGGCTCTTCATTACATGGAAGTGATGCCCATGGATGAAACCGAGACCCAAATGTTGCTAGAATGATGGATACCTAGGAAAGCAAAGCAAGGTAGTGAATCTTTAGCACTTCTACTTGCCAGGGGATTATGCTCTTCTCTCCTTGAGAGAACTAGAAACCCAAAAGCTTGTGGATTTGGTGGAGTGAAGATAACTCAGTGATGAATATGATTGATGTGTTTGGGTAAGGTGAAGAGGTAGAGAAGTATGCTCTTCTCTCTTTAAGAGAAACAAAAAATCAAACCCTCAGATCCAAGCCAAGTTGTGTCACCTTTAGAGGGCTTTCCGGAAGTTGAACCTCCAGGAATGACCCAAGTGAGTACGCACCTATTGCCAGTGATTCCACCTCACTATAATAAAGAATGTTTTGTTGAGTCTAAAGACTCCAAAACCATGTTAACTTCCTTCTCTTGATTTCAACATCATCTTGATAAGGCTCCGTCTGTTGTACTGAGCGACGCTGCTCCTAGCCCTGCTTGTGGGGGTGTATGACTTTCAGGTGTTGGTGTGGCTATGAGAACCTAGCCCTATATCAAGGGAACAAAAGGTTAGTGTGAATGAAAGCCCACTAAGAACTTTCCATAGTTAGTTGCCTACCTAGATCACCTCCAAAAGGAGGCATAATCTTTGTGCAGGGAGGGGTAAGAATCTCTCTCGTAGATTCTCACCATAGGCATGCACCTGGACGTTTGAAGGTGGTATATGACACTAGCCCCTACTTCAAGGGTAACCTTTGAACATATACTATTGAGTCCTTGGAAACACCAAAAACATGGGCACCCTCTAGGGGGTGACACGACTGTGTGAGGTGCACGCATGCGCATAAGTAGTGAGGCAAAAGTTTTGTCTTCTCACCATTTTTTTTTGTAGGGATAACTATGTGTTTGTTATCAAGTCTTAAACTTGTCCATCATGATTAAACAAAGACTCCCATGATACTGCCAAGTTGCTTTGTCCTTGGTAGGTCTATTTACGACTACTTCTTGTGTCACCATTGCTTGATCAAACCTTCATGCTTCTAAACAAATTCTTGAAACCTTCAAACTGATATTGTTGATTAAACTATCCTTCAAACTATCTAAAACCTAGAAATTCTGTTAGAGAATAGTTCAGGCCGTGTCTCAGAACTTGATTTTTTACATTGTAAATTGTGTCAAACTGATGAACTTTGATCTTTTCCTGTGCGAAGTTTCACACTTCAGAGCATTTTCTCACATGATATTTCATTCTCTTGCATGAAGTTTGGTGTTTCCTCACACAGCCTGGTGTTTTCTCACATGAACCTGTACCCTAGTTTTCAAAAAAGAGACTTATTTCCCGTTGACTGGTGAAATTTTTATCTAATCTAATTTTTGTCTGAGGTCTATTTACCTATTTTCCTATCAGTCACTATTCACTATCCTATTTTCTGATTGATTTTTCTTTGACTCATTTTGTCTCCTTGTTATTTGTCTCATCTTTTCTATTTTTGTACCTCACATTGTGATAGTCTTATCTTAGATGTCCTAGCCATACTCCTGATAATTCGTACTAGGTGCATCTCACATCTCAGTTGTTCTAGCCTTTATCTCCTTTTCATTATTCCTAGAGATAGAGTTTTAGCATTATCCTAAGCCTTCTCTCATTTCATCTTCATCTATGACTGTCATGACTCGAAGTGGCAACACTTACCCCATTTGTAATACTGGTCAAAATAGAGGTAAACCTCGTAATTAGGAAACAAGTTGTCCCGAACCTATTGTGCAATCTGAATGATGTGAGGGATCCTCAAGTTCTTTGTTGAGTACTCTGAAAGATAGCCTATCTCAATCATCTCTAGTGTTCCAAGAGTGTTTTAAACCATTCTTTCAAGCACAACCTGGGTTCTCATTTTAAGAGCAAGATAATTCATTCTTCCAAAACAACTCATTGTTTCATAACTTTGGAAGACCACTTCCTCGGACTAGTCTTATCATTGAACCTATCAATCTTGTTGATGATATTGACTCATCTGAACCTGTTGATATTTTTGATCTTGTTAGAGCACCAAGAGTTACCTTAGTTGCGCCCTTTTGGCATTATGATTATCATTTTAGTAAGTCTTCATTTGCTGCACAGTCCTACAACAAGATGGGAGAGCCATTCAACTTCCAACTAGGCAAATACAACCAAACTTTTGATCAATCTCAAAACAACCAGCATTTTGGTCAATCATCCAATGACCAATGTCATGCCCAATCTCAAAATGAGAAACATTATGATCAAACCCAAGATGATCAGAATTAGCACCAAGCTCAAAACAAAGCTCAAGGTGGTCAACCAATGTATCACTATCGTCCTGCTCCCTATGATCAGAGTCAAGATCAAGTCTCAAGTATTTATGAGATTCTTGGCAATGATGGTGATGACATGATAAATCAAAATGACATAGACGCTACGAAAGCAAACAAGGGTCTTATTAAGATGATGGAGATCCTCCTTCTAGAGGAGAAGGAAAAATACTTTCTTGAGTTGGCCAAGCAAGGGGCTAAATTACCCTTAGATTTTCAAGTTGAAAGACTTGTGGCCAAGGAAGAAGAAACTGAGACCGCAAAGTTGCAAAAGATGATCCGAGACATGCAAGATCAGATTAGCCAACTTGTGAAGAATAAGGACAAACCCACACAACAATTCACAATGGAAATCATTTGTCCTTTAGGATTCTTCACATGCCACATTTTCCCATAGGTGTAGAGCTCCCTAAATATGACAAACACTTGGGTGCTACCAATCCCCAAGATCACTTGAGTGAGTTTGGCACTTTATCCATGGAATTCATGCATGACTAAACATATCTTATGCACCTATTTCCTCGTAGCTTGGGTGGACTAGCTATGGAGTGGTTTTCTTGATTGCCCACTGGCATTAAGACTTTTGATGAAATGGATAATCTATTTCTCCAACATTACTCACATAATATTCAACATCTGGTCAACATCCAGGATCTTTGCAATTTAAAATAGCAACAAGGGGAATCTTTCCTAACATTTCTCCAAAGGTGGAGACAATTATGTACAAGGTGTCCTCACAAGCTACCAAAGTCTGAGAGACTGACATTTTCTTGGATAATCTTGTCCCAGAGTTCAGATACTAAGTGCAATTACAAGGTCCTCTAACCTTTGATAGCATGATTAAACAAGCAATGCAAATAGAGGCCTTTATGATAAAAAAGGGGAATTGACTTTGAGCAAAGACAACAGACAAGGATCTTCAAACTCAAATAAGGATAAAGGGAAGTTTGTTAAAAAGAATAGAGATGTTGTGAATGATGGAGTGGTTGACAATGTGACCCTGAAGCCTGCTAAGTCTGTTTTCAATCTCTCTTCTAGCATACAGGCGATCAAAGCTACTGGAAAGCCTGCGATGGAAAATCAACAACCTTCAAGGTTTTCTAGGAACAAACCTTGGGCATCTCGACGCAAGCGTGAATTCAATTCCTTGGGAGAACCACTTGATGTCATCTATAAAACTCTTGTGCAGAATTAGATACTTACTCCTTTGGAAAAGCATCTCTATGACCCACAACCATGACCTCATTGGTGGAATGACAATGCATACTGTGACTATCACCAGGATAAGGGTCACAAGACTTCTACTTGTCTTCAGCTAAAACATAAGGTCCAAGATTTGATTGATAGTAGTGACATTGTTGTAGATGACCATAAAAAGAATTTAGACCATCAAGAATTTAAGGATCCCTTCCCTCCTCACGAGAAGGGTGAATCTTCAAACACTAAAAATACCAATGCTAAATTTAATTACATGTACACTAATGATGACAATGTCATTAGTATGATCGAACCTATTGAGATAGAGTATTATGACATGATTACCATTAAGGGAGGTGGTAATGCTCCCAAACCTAAGTCTCCTTTCATCTTGCATAGTTCCATGTGTCATTCATCTGAATATGAACAACCTCAAGATTGTGCTAATGTTGTTACTCAATCATGCATAAGGGTTGTTTTGAAAGGTCCTGATCCTCCTGTATCTACTCCAAAACAAACTATGGATAAGACTAATGTTAGCCCTGCCAACAACAACATGAAGTTAGTTCCTACATCTAGCTCAGCTAGTTATAGCATCTTAGATCATCTCCAGTGAGCCAATGCTTAGATTACCATTTTTGAGTTGTTAAAGATCTTGCCTGCTCACAGGCAGATTCTGGATAAAGCCCTCACTGAGGCAAACATTCCCAAGGACCTCAATCTTGACCAGTTCCAATCTATGGTGGTTCATTTGACCTCACCTCACTATCTATCCTTCTCTGAAGAAGATGATCACTCTTTGAGTCATTCGCATAATGCTCCCTTGCACATAGAAGTCATGATAGGTCCCAAACATGTCCATTGAGTGCTCATAGACAATGGTGCTGGTCTCAATATCTATTCTACTAAGTTGCTTACTCAGCTAGGTTATGATGAGAATTGTTTAGACTCCTGCAAAAAGATTACCATCAAAGCTTATGATGAAGAGGAACACAAATCCAAAGGCTTAGTTGTGTATCCACATAGGACCTATTGAAAGAGATGTTACTTTTCAATTTCTTAACATTCATCTTGCCTACAACATCTTGTTGGGTAGGCCATGGATTCATGAGATGCAGGCTGTTCCATCTATGTACCATCAATGCATTAAGTTTCCATTCCATGGGGTGGAAGTTACTGTGCCTGCTAATACCAATTACTCTTGCAACACACTTGCACAATTTGCTGATAGCTTTGCTCCAGCTAATAGAGAGACCACTAAGTTCTATGATGCTAAGCTAAAGGAATTGGAATAGACTATGAAACTTAAGGATACCGGCATGGGAGAATATTGAATTGAACCTGTGCTATCACTAGCGGCTCTTCCTCTATCTCCACACTCTTATGGGAGACATTCAAAGAGTACTAAACCTTCCAATGACTCTCCTCAAATAGTCTATGAGGGTGCCTTTGTATGAGCCTCTACACCTTTAGAAGATGAGGATGAAGAAAAAGCTATCACAACTTGGATCTATAAAGGAAAAGAAACATATGAAACAAATACTCCACCTCCAAAATTAGAACAAGAGCCATACAGTGAAGCCTTCAAGATCATGAAGTGCTTTAGGCTATAAGGGGAGTGGTCCTATAGGAAGGAATGACAATGGTTTGCTGAAACCCATTGAAGCTACATGTCACCGCACAAAGGATACTACTAGCTTAGGCTTCAAAAAGGTCCCCTTTCATTTAGGGATAAAAAATTTTGTGCCAGAACCTAAACATGAACCTGAACTAGAGTTTGAAGATACTACTCTAGAGATAAATCCAGAGGCTAGCTATGATGAAGACACCTTTCCATATCCAATTCCTCCAAAATTTGCTGCACTATTTGCAAAACCTGATGAGCCTATCATACCTATCCACCTGATATAAACTGATAGTGATTCTAATGAGACCGCTTTAGTACATCGACTCACACATGACCAATGGAAAGAAATAAAAATGGCTGATCCTGACTCTTAGGGTGAATGGTACATACCCCCACACTTCCAAGAGCATTTTGAAAAAGATCTACTTCAGCAAGCCATTAATACTGCAAGGGGTAAAGATGATGATACAACCAGTGCTAATGGAATGCCCACATCAAGTACTAGCTCACATGAGTACAAATTTGAATCTTTTTCTGATGCTACTTATGAAAGATATAGACATGGTGCATACTTATGAAAGAATTCTTGAAGTAGGTGAAGGGTCTAGCGTTAGGTCACAAAAATTAGATGCCATTAGTGTTAAAGTGTCTTCTACTTTTGATGTAAGGTCTCATGGGGATTCAAACGCTCCTTTGGACAAGATCTCTCTAGGTCTTGACTTGCTCATCCACACTTTTGATGGTTATACCATGAACGAAGTTGAACCAGTCACTACTTCTCTCTCGCTCAAAAATCCCAATCTGATAAACTGGAACTCCCCCTCCTCATCCAATGAAGTCCTAATGTTCCAAAATGATTACACTCTATCCTTTTACCTCCATGCTATTAAACCTATAATGTCCTCCACTAGCGAAAGTAGTGTCAACATGACAGACGCAGATATCAAGTATCTTAGTAAAAAATTATAAAGAAGAAAAAATACATGCTCTAATGGTGAAAATGACATTGTGGCAGTGTTAGAACCAAAAATAGTAAAAATAAAAGATGTATTCGAGGGTGAAAACCTCTCTGAGGCACCCAAGGATGAGATACTTGATATTCTTCCAAGCCACTTTCAAGAGAGATCATTAGTATTGATTGAGCTAACACAACCAGTGAATTTGGGTATAGAGGTTTTTCCTCAAATTATTCATCTAGCACAATCATTATTTGCAAAATAAAAGGAAGAGTTCACTAGCTTATTTCAAAGCAAGAAAATAAAATTTGCATGGACTTACTTTGACATGCCTAGATTAGACCCCAATCTAATCATGCACCATCTGTCCATTGCATTGGGTATTAAGCATGTCAAATAGAAGCTTCAAAAGATGCATCCACACGTAGCACTTTTAGTCAAAGCAGAGCTAGAAAATATTCTTAAGGCTAGTTTCATAAGGACTATTGACTATGCAGAGTGGATTTCAAATATTGTTCTAGTCACCAAACATGATAAATCCATTCGTGTGTGCATAGGCTTCAGGGATCTAAATAAAGCATGTCCAAAAGACAACTTCCCACTACCTAATATTGACATGATAGTGGATATGACAATAGGTTATGAGATGTATTCCTTGATGGATGGATTTTCTACCTATAATCAAATAAAAATTGTGCTAGAAGATCAAGAAAAGACCACTTTCACGTGTGCCTGGGGTACCTTTTGCTTGAATGTCATGCCTTTCGGGCTTAAGAATGCTGGAGCAACATATTAAAGAGCTATCACTACCATTTTCCATGATATGATGCATAAAATAATGGAAGATTATGTGGATGATACTTTAGCCAAAAGCATGCAGTGAAAAAATCATCTTATAGATTTGGGTCCCATACTTGACCGCATGGAACAATTTAGTCTTAGACTTAATCCAAAAAAATGTGCATTCGGTGTCACTTCTGGGAAACTCTTGGGTTACATCATTTCAACTAAAGGCATAGAAGTTGATCCTAAAATAGTACAAGCTATTATGGACATGCCTCCTCCTAAGAACATCAGTCAAATGAGAGGACTTCAGGGAAGGCTACAATCCATCCAGTGCTTCATTTCACAGTTGGCTGACAAGTCGCAACCATTCACTAAAACTTTGCATAAGGGTGTGACTTATGAATGGAATGAGGAACGTGATAGAGGACTCACTCAGATTAAATAGTATCTTGCTAATCCACCTATATTGATGCCTCCTATTTATGGGAAGCCACTCATACTATACATCTCAGCAATGAACACATCTTTGGGTGCTCTCCTAGCTCAAGAAGATCAAAACAACAAAGAGAGGGCTATATATTATATCAGCAAAACATTGGTTTCTTATGAAATGAGCTATTCTATCATTGAGAAAGCTTGTCTAGCAGTAGTGTTCACTTCTTTGAAATTGCGGCATTATATGCTCGCTCACACTAAAAGGCTTATTTTAAAAATTGATCCACTAAAGTACTTACTGAGAAAGGCTTCCCTCACGAGGAGACTAGCAAAATGGGTTATGATACTCAGTGAATTTGACATTGAGTATGTGGAAAGAAAAGCTATTAAAGGATAAGCAATTGCTGATCAATTGATGGAAGCTCCTCTGAAAGATCACCAGCCTTTGAATATTGAATTCCCAGATGAATCCATCATGCTTCTCATGCATCAGGCTTGGAGCATGTTCTTTGATGGATCATTCACTCAGCAAGGATTAGGAGTAGGCATTCTATTTATAACACCTCAAAGATACTCATTGCCAAAAGCTTATAAAATGTTGTTTCCCTGCACAAACAACATCGCTAAATATGAAGCTCTCATTAATGGTATGAAGATAGCCATTGAATGGTGTGTGGATGAGCTCAAGGTCTTTGGAGACTCTCAGTTAATCATCAACCAAGTTAATGATGTCTACCAAACAAAATATGACAAGCTAGTGCCTTACAAATGAATGGTGGATGATCTCAAATAGTATTTTGCCCACATTTCTTTCCAAAAAATTCCAAGGGAAAACAATAAAGTAGTAGATGCAATGGCCACTCTTGCTTCAATGTTACAAATGCCAGAAAATGACTTCAGACATGAATTCCTAGTGGAGGCATTACACTACCTAGCCTATGACATTCCTGAATCTAAGATGATCTGTTTAGTCATTGGACATGACTCATCTTGCTACCACCATATTTATTCCTACCTCTATGACTAGATCATTCCAGACACCTATACCTGGAATGAAAAGCATCACCTAATTCGTAATGCTTCACGGTATTTTATAATAGAAAATGACTTGTATAGACGGGGTGTAGATAGTACCCTCCTTAGGTGTCTAAAACTTGATGAGTCCAAACGTGCGCTAGCTGAGGTACATGAAGGTATCTATGGGTCTCATTTGAGTGGTCTGACATTAGCTTGTAAACTTATTAGAGCTGGTTACTATTGACCAGATATGGAGAAAGAAGCTGTTCAATATGCCAAGACTTGCAAACAGTTCCAATTTCATGAAAATCTGATCCATGCTCCTGCTAAAGAGCTTATTCCTTACATTATTTTCTGGCCATTTTATCAATGGGCCTTTGACATGGTGGGTTAAATACATCCTTCTTCTTCAAGAGGACATAAGTTTATCATTACAAATACTAACTATTTTACCAGTGGGTTGAGGCAGTGGCTCTCGCTATAGCTGATGGCAAGTCTGTGGATATGTTTATACTGAACTATATCATCTGTAGATATGGTGTGCCCTCATCCATTATCACTAACAATGGGGGAAAATTCAAGAACAAGGACCAGAGAGAATTATGCACCAAGTTCAGGTTTATTTAGCATTGGTCATCTATCTATCATCCCCAGGGTAATGGACAAGTAGAAGCTTCCAATAAGATAATTCTCAAAATCTTGCATAGAACAGTTCATAAATCTAGTAGAGATTGCCAGCTCCAGATTAATTCGGCTTTATGGGCCTACAGAACAAGTATTCAAACACCAATAGGGGTTATGCCCTTTGCCTTGGTTTATGGAGAAAATGGAGTATTGCCTATTGAGGTCAAGATTCCTACATTGTGAATCTCTCTAAGGGGCCTCGTCATTGATGAAGAAAATAGAATATCTCAGCTTCAAGAGCTAGAACTATTGGATGAACGTCTGAAGGTGGTGTTTGATCATCTTTGAGCATACCAAAAGAGGATGTCTAAAGCCTACAATAAGAAAGTTAGACAAAGAGAATTCCAAGTGGGTTATCTTGTCCTAAGAGAAAACCCCAAAAATCAGTAGCAGCGGGTCTAGAAAGGAAAATTTGAACCAAACTGGCTTGGCCCATATGTTATTACTGTCGCATTTGGGTTTGGCGCATACAAACTCTCCACCACTGAAGGAGAAAAGCTCAAAGAGCCTAGCAACACTCTTCACTTGAAGAAATTCTACAGCTGAGGCATTCTCTATATGCTCATATGCATACTTATTGATCCTGAAAAAAATCCAAAAAATGGTATATTGTCAAAAATCCTAAAAATTGCAAAATATCCTAAAAAAATGATCATCTTAGTGAAAACCTGGTAAACAGGTGCTTTGATGTATCTATTATCTTGGTGAAAACCTGGTAAATAGGTGCCTTGATAATAATAAAAAAAATAGAAAAATAGAAAAATAGAAAAAAATAAAAATAAAAAAAAAAAAATACAAAAAAAAATGAAAAATAAAAAAATACAAAAAAATAAAAAAGAGGGAAAAGAACAAAAAAAAATTGAAAAAAAAAATGTGCCATTGATGAAAACCTGGTAAACAGGCGTCATGGTAGCAAAAATACAATCTCTGCCAAGATGGTGAAAACCGGGTAAACAGGCGCCTCTTGTTTCCTAAAGCTATATCTCATCTCAGCACCATTTGGCTCTTGCTCTCCTACTTTAGTCTGCTTTGCCGCTTTAGTTTGTTTCTTGCTTTTAGTTTGTTTCCTGCTTTAGTTTGCTAGCTCATGCACTTGCTTTCAATTGTTTTCAAGATTTTGCTCGACTCTTCATGGATTGGAATTGGTCACACTTGGGGGCATCTTCCCGGTCTCGGGGGCATTGTCCTATCGCTTTTGGAAGTTTTGTTCATGCATCAGTCACCAACAATTCTCACTGTGTCTGCTTGCTGATGCCTAGCTACTTTTGAGATTTCTCTCCTTGAGGATCTCTTGTGTATCGGTCACTATTGGTTCCCACTGTGCCTGCTTACTGAGACTTAGCTCTCATTCGAACCCCTCTATTTCAAAATCTTTTCCTTACATCAGTCACCAGTGGTTCTCACAGTGTCTGCCTGCTGATGTTTCATTTGTGCTTGGTTCTCTCTTTCGAGAATCCTCCTTATATCAATCACCAGTGGTTCTCACTGCATCCGTGTGCTGATACTTGGTTAACACTTCGATATCTCCTTGGGACTTTGTCTCTCGCGATGGTCACCAGTGGTTCTCATTGTGTCTTCTTGCTGTCATTGTCCCGTTAAGACTTCGAACATTGTACATCTCCGAATCAACTTCAATCCGCTTGAACACAAACTTAAACTAAAACTAAAATTGGATTTGTGATTCTTTGAAGCATGCTAAGCTTTTATCTTTTGTGTGTTGTTCTTTCTCTTTATCATTCCTCCTCGAGAAACTCTAAGATGTCTTTTCTTGACTGAGAAAAGTGAAGATTGGGGGCATGATCTTTTCCTTTGCTTTCTATTTGCTAGTTTAGTTCCAATGATCCAAAGAATTCATATAAGAGGAGTGTCCATCTGTAAGAGCCTTCATGTCATATTGGATGTCCATGTGTACCTTGACTCCTTTTATATGGAAACTTTGGTGAGGTTGGTTCTTCTCCTTGTTTGTTTTGAGTGACTTCTTTCTGCTACAAATAAATTTGCTAATGCTCATCCTGCTAAGTGAACGTAAGGGTCATTGTGAGTATTCTTTGGCAAAGGAAGGAACTCTCGTGTGTCTGGCATGTTTGTATGCAAGAAAAATTTAGGTCATTCTAGCAGCTATGCTTTGATGCTTATGCTAACTTGCTAAATTAAAAGGAATAGGTGTTCAGGTCATTCTGGCTTATTGTGCCTTAATGCTTACACCTCATTCTAACAAATCTAAGACTTATGTCATATTCATATTCTCATGTCAGTGAGGATTGTATGGCATCTTGTGATTTTCCCGTACCTAAAAGCACTCTATGATGATAATACGATGAGTCCAACAACCAAGTCCTAGGGATTGCATGTTCATTCTAGGCTTACATTTTCATTCTAGGCTAGCATTGAAACTGTGTTTTGGTGCTCTCTTGATTGTCTTCTTTTGGATCTATTTATTAAGGGTTCTCATCTTTTGTCCTGGGTTTGTCTTGGCTGCACAAGTGTTCGGTCCTCGCTCTTGATCTTTGAAACACCCTTTTGATTAGTACCTATCATATATTGCTAAATCCTACTTGAGATGATTAGTATCACATACATTGCATTTTCATTGCATTTCCATTTGCATCCATAACATCCATAAAATCCATTTACATATTCATTTGCATGTGCATCCATTATAAGCATAAATGAAATCATACATTGCATTCATTTTCCACCCTTGACTAAATTGACTGTTCTAAATCCATTTTCGGGATCGAAATCGAAATCTGACATCTCTAGATGGCTCAAAATCATGTTTTAAATTCTGAGACCCTTTGGGATTGGATGCTTATGTGGTCAGCCTTTTGGCATCATTTTCCTACTAGAATCTCATCTCCTCATCATTTTCTCAAGATCTTCAATGTTTTCATCTAAAGTCAACTCTAGTCAAATTTGGTCAACCATGGTCAAACTTGATCAACAAGACCTCCCAATCACTCCAAATTTCTTCTACAGCTTCTTAAATCTAGTTTGATTGCTTTTACTTTGAAACCCCTTGTTGTCAATCATCCTTCTGATATGTCATCTTTCAATTTCACTCCCGAGGGGGTAGGATGATTATATCGTTTGAATCTTGTCGAACCAATCTCATTTCAATCCGATCTAAATCAAAGTCCTCACTGCTTGGGGCATCTCATCTCTAGGGGCATCTTCATGCCTCACATCTAGTCATCTATCTTTTAGGTATCCAAGCAATCTAACTCGAATCCTCGGGAATCAAGCTTCATTCTAGAGATGGTTCTTGAAATCTCATTAGGTATTGGGGCAATCTAACCCTAATTCCTAAAAGTCAAGCTTCATTCTGAAGATGGCTCTCGAAATCTCTTTTGGACCGTTATCTAGGCAATCTAACCCGGGTCTCAGAGGGCTACGCTTTGTATTGGGGAAATCTAACCCTGGTTTTGGAGATTAGTCCTAAATCTACATCTATCATCAATGGGCATTGAGGCAATCTAACCCTAATTCTAGTCTCCTTTCAAGTTATCATTGGACCGTTGTCTTCACAATCTAACTTAGACTTCGGAGAATCATGCCTCTTTCTGGAGGTGGTTCTACAATTTGATCTATTTGGGTGTCTTGGCATCCTAACCTTGACCTCCAAGGGTTAAGCTCCATTCTGGGGATAATCCTAAAACCTCATCTGTCACATCAGACTATTCTTTGAATCAACTCGTTGCTCGTACATCAATTCAAAGAGGGGCAAATGTAATACCCCAAAATTGGCACCTTATAATTTCAATCAATTTTGGTGCATTCTTCAAATTTACATCATTAAAGTCCTATTTTACTAGGAAATTTTCTCTCTCCTACCTGACTTTATTCGACTTGGTGTCAATTGCAAAAACCCTAAATTGCATTAATCTCACACCATAATTGATTCCTAAGTATTCAGCTTGATTAGCTAAATAATCCCTATGATAAATTAATTTAATTCTAAAGTCCTAAGTGCTTTAAATTAAATTAAAACCACCCCATTTGGTTAATACACAAAAATGAATTAATATTACTTGTTATTTGAATGGATTATCTTATTTGGATTTAATAATTCAAAATACTTGAAGGGTCACCCATATGTGGCAATAATTCATTCTTTTAATTAAGTAAATCATTAATATTTGTCTCAATTGGGAATGAAGAGTAAACGGTTTCATTTCAAGAAACTCTTCATTCCTTCTCTGGACTTGTCTATATTATGAACCCTCTCCTTCATTCAAAAAAAGGGCAATTTTGAGAGCACATAAACTATAGTGAAATTTCATCTCAATTCTTTCATATTTTCAAGATTTTTTCATTGCATAATTAGTTTAATTTCTCATTTTAGTATAACATTGCACTCTCATTTAATATAGTTTGATTATTTTTATTAGTTAATTATCATGTTTCTTTCATGTTCTTAGCTTAAAATCTGCACTCTCACATTTCTTTCAAGTTCTTAGATTAAAATTGCATCTCCATTCTTAGATTAATTGCACTTTCATCTTAGATTAATTGTACTTTTCTCATCTTTCATAGCTTTCAAATCCTCCATTTTAGTTTGGTCTAATGGTTGTTGGCTCTCATTCTGAGAGTAATTCAAACAACCCGGCTAATTAGGAGGCAATAGGTCAAATTGATAGAATCTTACGAATTGAGTAATTCATACTCTTTGTGATTCGATGATCGAGCAATGACTATGTTGTGTATATGGCTGGATTAGAGGTCCACGTTCAACTATAGACAAATTACAATTTCTCCAACATCAATTTTGTCTTTAATGAGATGCTTTAGATGCATGCAATTATTGGTTTTGTGACCCTTGTTTCAATGGAAATCATAGAAATCAGTCTCTTTCCACCATTTAGGTTTAACTTCAGGGTCATATGGTTTGATCTCATGTAATGTGATGATATTGTTTTCCAATAGAGTTTTCATGGAAGATTCCAAGGACTCACCTAGAGGAGTGAACTCATGCTTTGGTTTTGTAACCCATGGTTTATAGTCATTTAAATTTTTAGTAGGTTCAATCGCCTTCATTTCTGAAGCTTATATGGCTTGAGTGCCAATTGCAAGATTAAATGTCGGTGCCTTGGGTGGAGCACTGATGTGATCAACAACAACATCTGTGATGACATTTTTGTTTTTGTTCCAGAATTTTACCTTATCTTTGTTGTTTGTACTATAACCTAAATCATACATGTTCTCCTTATGAAGTGATATATCTCCCTTACAAATGAGTACATTTTTAATCTTTATGGAATTTTCCACCATTTTGTCAAAAGAGGTATGATTTTGCATCTGCAGATGATAGTTGATTTCTGGAACCAGATTATTGATGAAGATTTCTTGTTTCTCATTTTCTAGAATTTGTCAGGCATAGAGTGAAAAATTCTTCCTCTAGCATTTGAGGAAAGTCAGGAAGGGTTCTTCTGAATTCTATTTTAGGTTGTAGATATCGATCATCATGACCAGATGTTGGATATTATAGGAGTATTGTTGATAGAATAGTTTGATCAAATCCTCAAAAGTTTTGATGGTTGGAGGCATTTTGGAGAACCAGTTGATGGTTGTTTCCCCCAAATATCATAGAAAGAGATGCATTAAGTATGTTGGTTCTTGCATAAACTCCATGGATAGAGTGAATAATTCTTTGACATGATCTTGAGGATCATAATTTCCATCATATTTGTCATATTTGGGTAATTCCACTCTTTTTGGGAATGGTGGCATATACAAGCTTTGATTGAATGGAAATGGGCATAGGGCCTCCATAGAGAATTCTTTAGGTTCTTTCTCCTTTTCCATCTTGTTAAGTTTTACTTGCATAACATGCATTTGTTTCATCATAGCTATGATGGGTGTTTCTTCCTCTTGCATTACGATATTTTCAACATTAAAGTCTTGAGGAAGTTTGGCTCCTTGTTGAGCTAGTTGTAAAAAGTATGCCTCTTTTTCTTCTTGTAAGAAGTGTTTCATCATTCTTTTAAAGAGGTCATCATCATGAAATCATTCAATTTCTGAGGGTGTGGGTTCTTGATCTCCACCATGATTAGATTTTTGGCCTTGTGAGCCTTGGCAACACTTTGATTGAGATTTTGTGTTGATGCGGGAGGGGTTATGTGACCTCCTTTTAAGCACAAATTTCCAGGGCATCTTCTTTGTAAAGACTGGTGTCATAAGTTTGATGTAAGGTCTAAACAATAAGAGAAGATGAAGGTGATATCTTTGGTTCTTCTCTGTGTTTTCTATGTGAAGAGGCTTTAGTTTCCACCATTAACCTTAGGTGAATCTGGAGAGAAAGATAAGAGAACTGATAGATGATATGAATTAGGAAATATCAGGTGATGCAACCTTGTCAAGATTAGTTTGAAAAAGATTGATTGGATGTAAATGAGGGATATTGTGCCCGAGATGTATGGGTAGATGCCCAAAAGATGGTGGACACAAATTCACAACACAACCATTTTAAGATGATAAATTGAGGTTGTTCTGACAAGATTTTTGACATAGGACGAGACGTGGTTCAGACTGATCAATCAAATTAAAAATAAAGTTAAATGGATCACTTTGGGAAAATAAGAGGAATTCTCTGTTTCTCTGCTATGTTCTTGACATAGTGGGTATTCTAGCACAATTTTGATGAAAGCTGGAAGTTAATTGAATTTTTGGCAAAATTTGGATTTTCTAGCAATTTTGGGTAAATTGCCGTACGACAGTATCTAGGCTCGTATGACACAAAATGAGGTCTAGCACGATAATTGAAAAATCTCATACAACACTTGGAACCAGGGATTAATTTTGCTCAAGATTGCTGACAACTCTCATACGACACTGTATTGGTTCCCGTACGACACTTGGGGGGTTCTGGTACAATACTTGCAAATCAAAAGCAATTGTCATATGACAATTGGAGGTTCTAGATGACAATTGACACCAGCAAAAGGATTTTGCGTTAGTTTTGTGTGTTTTTGGTGTTTTCAGTCTCAATCAGTTTGCAACTTCACTGTTTAGTTTTGAAAGTCTGTGTATTGGATTGTTTGAGGATGTTTATCATAGAAATAGGCTCATAATCATAGAAAACATATGGGAACTAAATAAATGAATCAAACACACCTATCTTACCCTACCTAGGAGAAGAGATGTATTACTTTCTCGTTGACTTAGGAACACACTCAAAGACTCCTTAGAATATGTAGGTCCAACAACACACAATGGATGTTGAAGCCCATATTAGCTGAGTTCAAGCGTCAAAGAGGGATTGATATGATGAGTGTCTTGGGGTGATTACTATTTGTACACACTAGAATGTGCACTTCTCTAAATCATTTCTTCCAAGAGAATCCATGTATTGGAAACCTTGAGAAATCAATTTAGAGCTCCCTAGGCATGGAGTGCAAGGGTGTTAAGAATGCTCTTAGCTAGAGCTATTAAGACAATAACCTTGCTAGTAAACCATGCAATGGGAGATTCAAATGAAGACAAGGGAAAGAATTCCAATATCCCCAAGAATCAAATGGAAATGCAAATGCAATGCAACTATGCTAGAAATGGAAATGCAAGCTAAGCTATAAAAATGAAAGATAGAAGTATAACAAATCCTTACTATTTAGACTATGTGAGATCTAAGCTAGAGCTTGAAAGGAAACTAATCTAAGAAAGCATAAACATGAAGCTAAGATAAGAATGCAAGAATGAAAGCTAAATGTAGAAAGATCTCCAAAAGGCTCTAAAGTCTTCAAAAGCTCTAAAGTCTCCAAGAAATCCTACAGCATAAAGTTAGCATAAAAAGTTGGGGATCTAGAATGAAGAAGAGAGCTCTCCTTTTATAAGAAATGAGAAGGAATGGACCATGGAGATTAAGAGGAAAAATATTTAATCAATGGTGGAGCATCAAAGAAGAGAAATCCATGTGCACAAGTATCCTCCAATGAGAAAATAAGAGTTGACTTTTGTGCCCGTATGAGACAAAAAGTGCTTTTTCCCTTTTTGTAAAATAGGAATAATGCTTTATTTGTGCAACTTAGGATAAGAGGAAAAGTGGGGGGCTTTTTATTTAATTAAAAGAGGAAGAAAACCTTTTAATTAAATAAAGACTTTAGGATAAAATGTTTAGCCCATAGAAAATAATCGAATAAATGACAGAACTAGGATTTGATCAAGAATAGGCAATTGATGATTTTAGCAAAAGGGGCTAATAGTCTAGGTGACTATTTTTGGGTGATTACATTTTCCCCTCTTTGACTAATGTGTGATCGATCTGGGAACACATTATGTCAAAGAATAGATCAGCCAAGAAGGCAATAGAGATCTGACTCCAAAGAATGAAGTGCAGAGAGATAGCAAATTCTGCATGGTCAGCCTGGTAGCGACAGTACTGAACACTTAGGAAAGAGATGGACAGTATCAGAACTCAAGATGAGAACTAACATGTCAAGTGCAAAGATAGATCGAATAGAGAAAATGGAATGGTCAAGCATATGCTCTGGAGAATAGCCAATAGGATATGATGTGTCTGCCCCCTCAAGATTGAAATCAAAATCAAGTAGAGGAAATGTAGAAGCAAGAGCAACATGATCAAATCACTAGAAATCATAATCGAAGATGAAAAAATGATAGGATAACCATCAAGCAGTGAAGATATGCCCCAGTTAAGACCTCAGAGAGAGATGAAATGAATAAAATGAGTGAGAGACTAGAAAGGTGAGAGAGATGGGGGTGAAGAGGGGAAGATGCCCCAGTGAAGATCAAAGGATCAGGCCTCAAATGGTCAGCCAACTGTGCAGAAGAAGGAGAAATGTGATTTGGACGATCAAGGTGAACTCGGATTTCAGTTTCAATCCTAAAATGAATAGAAAATGACATGATATGAAAGACAAGAAGTGAAAGACATGATCGAGAAGAAGCAAAAGGTGAGTGCAGCTAACTGATAGGTCCATGAAAGATGAAAGGAGAGCTCTCTCCAAATGCAAGATGCAAAACTAACCAACATGAACCTAAAAATGCAAGCTACTATGAAAAGTGGTTTACTTGCAAGGTCACAAAGTGATTAGTCTCTAATATTCATCATCGAGCATTATTGGTAGCATTGTAAGATCATACAATACACACTAGTATAACTATGTGGATCTGAATATGATCTATATCAGATAGGAATGTGGGAATCCCACCTAGGCATCAAAGACATATAGGTCAAGATGACTAGTGCAGTGAGGTTCCCTAAGTTTGATATAGCAAGATTATGCTCGCATTGAGACATAAGAAAGTCAAGATGACTATAAGCATGCACTTGCAAAAATAGTAAAGGATAATACCTTGTAGACCCCAATGTCAAGTGGAACAAGCATAAAGTCTAATGACAGTTAGGATCAACAAAATATACCCACAAGTAGAAAGCAAATAAAACATGTCCTCATGCCCCCAGTCTTCTAGCTCGGCATCATCGAAAACTATTTGGGATAGAACACTCATCAAAGAAATCATCATAGACAAAACACAAAGAAATAAAGCAAATTTCAGCAAGTCAAGTGTTTAAGTGCATGTGTGTAGGTCATAGAGTCAATCTTTGAGTATCACCTCTGCTAGTGGAAAATATTGCATCATGTAGACTACGGGTAGGATATATGATAAGTGTTAAGAAACACTCGATGCTGGGGTAGTGTTGAAAAACACAATTGGGGTGGTGTTGGAAAACACCATTGGAACCAAGAGGCCCAAGAAACCCGAACGCACAAAGAGACCCAAGATAAGCTAGAACAACATATGCCCCCTAGACTAAGACAAGAGTCAATTCTAGGCTAGGAGAGGCAAAGCGAGAAGTGGAGCGGAGGAGTGCCATGCAAGACTAATAGACATAGGTGCAAGGGTCTCAAGCAGTGTCTGTTTCCAAGTTTTCACCACTTGATAGATTTTTTTAGGACTTTTTGCAATTTTTTTTGTATTTTTGCTACCAAGGCGCCTGTTTCTAGGTTTTCACCAAGGCACTTTTTCTATTTTTTTTTTTTTGAATTTTTTGATTTTTTTGGTGAGACATCAAAGCGCCTATTGCTAGGTTTTCACTAGGATGCTCATTTTTTCATGACATTTTATGCTTTTTAGGATTTTTTCAGCATCATATATGAATTTTTTTGTAATTTTTTTTTTTGGTGAGACATCAAAGTGCCTATTGCTAGGTTTTCACTAGGATGCTCATTTTTTCAGTACTTTTTATGCTTTTAGGATTTTTTTAGCATCATATATGAATTTTTTTGTAATTTTTTCAGGAGCAATAAAAATATGTATAAAGAGCTCAAGAACCTTAGGCATAGAACTTTTGTAATTGTTGAACATTGATGGGCTCGGTAAGCTCTGCTTCCTCTGATGTAGATAACTGATAGGCTCTGGACCCAAAAGCTATTGTTGTGATGATATAAGGTTCTAACCAGTTTGGCCAATAGTAACCAACCCTAAGCAATTTTTGAGCTAGCGCGGGATCATTAAAGTGTGATCTACATATATCATTGCAGACTTTAGCTAGCACTTTGTCTAACTCCTCTATTTCTAGACACCATAGGAGAGTTCCATCTAGACCCTTCCTATATAAGTCATAGAGATGAGGGTAAAGTGTGAGGTGTTATGAATGAGATTTTCAAGGATAATGTGATCTTGGAAATAGGAAAAGATGGTGGCATTTTAGGAATTGCGGGCAAGATAGCGTAATTCTTCCACCAGAAACTAGAAGCAGGATGTATGCTTTTTCAATTGTAAAATGGATGCCAAAGTAACCAAGGCATTAGCAGCTTTGATCTGAGCTCTAGGAATGTGCTGAAATATGACAGATGTGAAATAATTCTTGAAAAAGTTTACCATTTTTTTGTAGAGAATTAGCTTGTCATCTTTTATTTGATAATCATCATTTTTGAGTAGGTCTTTATTTTTACTTTTTTTAGGTTCGGATACTGCCACAATGTGGTTTTCTCCATCCAACCATTACTCTTTTATTTTGATTTGATGATTGAGATACTTGATTTCTGATTTAGTCCTTTTTGTTGCTGGTTCACTGGTGGAAGAAGTAACAGGTTCAATGGCATGTTGATCCTGGGTGGACCAAGCTATGAGATCTTATTTTGTGAGATGAAATGAAGTGATTGGTTCAATAGAATTTATGCGAGGGATGTCATCTCTGGTGAGAGGAGAGGTCGAGCCTATAGGGTAAGCTCTAAAAGTGTTAAGATCTAGACTTGTCATAGAAGGACTAGCATGGTCCACTAAAGCAATATGTGGATTAAACTCATCAGAGCCTACACGAGACTCATCAACTATGTCAGGTTGGTCACCATAAGTATGAACCACATCCACTTCCATATCCATTATGGAAGGTCTATCGAAGAGAGTATCCCATTCATATTCATTTGAATCTGTTGTTACGCTTCTACTAGGATGCTTGCACCAAGAAGGTTTAGGACCTTTAGAAGTAGAGGCTTCAACATCATTATTTGTGAGATCTCCTCTTTTCATTAACTGCAAAATATTCCTATGTTGCTGGCTTCTAGGTGTAGTGGCTTTAGATGTGTCCTCAGCAGGTATGTGTTCTTCTCCCCAAAGGAGTGAAGTAGAAGGAAGATTGTCTCCCATTTGAGCCATAGTGTGCAGTGGTGACTCATCTGTATCTATGTCTAAATCACTAATCATGGGAGCATTTCTAGAACATGTAGGGAGGTCATCATCAACACCATATCCTAGACCTATTGTAATCTTAGAGGGCCGGCCATTAGTATGACTTAAAGGCTCAACTAGGGCGTGTCCATTATCATTTATAGGTCCTTGACCTTGATAGCCCATTTTTTGCAAAAATTTATAGCCTTTACCATAGCGCTTAGGAGAAATAGGAGTAGCAATAGTGGTACTATCTTCTTCATCTCTATAGATCCATTCTCTAATAGCTTGTTCTTCTCTTTCTACCTCTAGGGGTATAGATGCTTGAACAAAATTACCAAAAATTGTCATGGCAGAAGCAGAAGGCTTCATCTTATCAGAAGGTCTTTCATATGATCTAGGAGAAGTAGGCATAGTAGCAAGGGAATCCAATGTGTATTCACCCATACTAAGGCTCATCATCTTAAAAGTTTTCTCAGTGGCAACCAGGGATACAGTAGGATCATTAGAGGGTTTTTTGTGAGGAACAAACATTTTAGTAGCAACAAGAGTATTGATAGCAATAGAATGATCCCCTGGAATAACAATTTCAGCTCCGTTATGTGGGAATTTGACACACTGATGGTATGTAGAAGGCACAACTTGCATGTCATGGATCCAAGGATGACCCAAAAGGATGTTATAAGAAAGTGGGATGTCCAATACTTGGAACATAATATCTTTCATGACAGGGCCCACTCGGACAGGTAGTGTGACAAGACCTTTGGAAGATCTTTCAACTTCATCATATGCTTTTATAGTAATTTTTTGTTTAGGATCTACAACAAATTCAGACAAACCCAGCTGTTGTATGACATTTAAAGAAACAATATTTAACCCTGCACCATTGTCTCTCAGGAGTCGGTGGACTCGAGTATGGTAGACCATAACTTCAATGTGTAAGGTAAGATTGTGAGGGTGGCTAAGAGATACGTCATCTTCTATAGAAAAGGATAGATAATGAGGTGATGAGATGTGGTTGACCATAGCTTGGAACCTATCTGGGTCAATGTCATTAGGGACATTAGTTGTACGCAAAGCCTTTTCAAGGATCTCCTTATGTAAAGGGGATAGATCAAGCAACTCAAAAATAGATATCTACGCTGGTGTCCGTTGCAACTAATGGACAAGATCATAGCTAGACAAAGCTGGAGGAGTTGCTAGGTTGGCTTGGGATCAGACATAGTTTTAAGGACTAGTTTAGCTTGCCCCCTAGTAACAACATTTAGTGCCTCACTTCGGGAAGATGAACTACCTCATGTTTTCAAGACCAACTTTGGCATACCATGATTGGCTTTATTATCATCTTGAGGTCTCATCATAAGAACACTCTCAACGGGCTCTACCATGTTGATCATAGGTGAATCAAAAGTATATGTATAGTTGATCTTAGCATCATGATTCTTCTTATGTGCTTGGGAGGTTTCACCTTTTTCATACTTAGGTAGAGGATCTTTGAAAGCCCGGTGATCAGAGTTTTTAACTAAGCCATCTGTGAGAATTGTGCCTCCATCAATGAGATCTTGTATATCATCTTTAAGCGTGAAACAATTGTCAGTCTTATGTCCCTTGTTTTTGTGATAGTGGCAGTAATAATCCTCTCTCCACTAATTAGGCTTAACTGGCAGATCACAGGGACGAGTTTTCTTAGGAAGCGTAAGATAATTATTGGCAACCAAAGTCTTAAGAATCACATCAAATGGTTCAGCCAACTTAGTGTAGACTCCTCATTGGTACTACTTCTTTGGCTTATCAGCATATTGAGGCTTAGGAGCATCTTGAGTGTTGGCAGCTTCTTGTTGTTTTGCTGCATAGATGGCATTAGAAAGGTTGAAAGCAGTCTCTTTAGCTTTAGAGACATCTACAACCCCATCATTGACAACATACTTATTCCTATTCCAAGGTTTTCTCTTGTCTTTGCCATTACCTCTAGTATCTTTATTAATAACAATATCCCCCTTTCTTATGGCCACATCTTCGATCCGATATGCACTTTCAACCATGTTGTTGAAAGAGGAGAACAGTTGTTTCCTTAGATCATAATACAACTCAGGCACAAGAGTGTTGACGAAGATGTCAATCTTTTCTCTCTCGAGTAGCTGATGAGGATATCGAGAATACATTGACCTCCAACATTGCAAATAAGTGGAAAATGGCTCACCTTGATTTTGCCTTAGAGCACTTAGATCTATCATAGTGATAGGGTGTTGAATGTTGTATGAATAGTGTTGTGTGAAGCACATAGCTAACTCATCAAAAGTCTTCAAAGGAGGTGTCAAATTTGCAAACCATTCTAAAGCTTGTCCTCTTAAGATTCGAGGGAATAATCATAGAAAAAATGCATCTTCATGAAGGAAGTCCATGCTAAGAGCATAAAAGTGATGCACATGGTTGTGGGGATCACCGTTTCCATCATATTTGTTATATTTAGGAACCTCAATATCCCTAGGAAATGGGACCATGTATAGACTCCTATCAAATGGAAGAGCACAACTAGATTCCACAAAGGAAACCTTTGGAGGCTCTCTTTCTATTGCCATTTGGGTAAGGCATTGATTTTTCCGATGTAGTTCCTCTCTAAGGACTTCCAATTTAGTTGGTACTCTTTGTTGGACAATTTGTCTGACATCATAGCTGGGAGGAAGCTTGTATCCTCTAGAAGTCATATATTGGAAATATTGGTCTCCATTGTGCTCTAAAAGCTTAAGCATCTTTCATTGGGAGACTTCATCTTGTTCAAATGCAATAAGATCCTCACTAGAAATTTCATCAGCAGCCTCTTCCTCATGGTGAGAGGGAGGTGGTCTAGGAGGTGAGGAAGGTATAGCAAAAGTTCATCTTGGAGGAGACCTAGGTGGCATTTTGTTGCCATAATTTCCATGAACATCAAAAAGTGGTCTATGCTCATAACTATAAGTCTCAGGTTGCTCATGAGACATGCCTCTCATAGCCATGCACCTAGCAGCATCCATTATGTTCTCACCGTGTTCCTTGTTTAAGCACTTTTGGTTGTCTCTATTCTCAAAGTGATCTTGCAAATGGCAAAAATTTTCTTGTTCGGGCAAGGTGAGTGAGACACTGTTTGTGTTTTTAGAGGACTTAAATTCAAAAAAGAGGAAGCCTCCTTTGTACCATGGGGTAGCCTTAGAATCTTCAGAACTAGAACTAGCATTGCTAATAGGTGCTCATGAGTGTCTAGTGGGAGAAGGTAACTTTGTATAATTGAACAAAGGGTGATTCCCTTGTTCAAATTGAGACTGAGTTGTAATAGGCATGAAAAAGAATGTTGTTCAACCAATAAAATGAGACAAAGTTTCTTAGATATTGAGATAAGAAAAATCCAATGATGATCACCTGTCGAGATAGAACAATAGAGATGGCTGGTCAAAGTGCTCAAGAACTTACAACAATCAATTAACACAAGCCTAGATGTGAGCAAGAAGCTCGATTAGAAAGTAGCTAGATAGGTAACCGTGTTTTGACAAGTGATCAAAAGTGACATTCGATAGGCTCAAATCCAATAGTTTTAGCTCATTTGTTTTAGTCTAGAACAATCCTAAGCATGTAGGTAACAAACCAGCTTCATATAAGAATAGAAAAAGACACTCTACAGCAGGTTAAAATGCAAGTTTAGTAGCTTCGAATTGCAATAGCAGTAGGACAACAGAATAACTCAAGGCAATTTAAGTTCAAGTTTAAGTGTCACACGAATCTTGACCAATGAACGTGGAAGATTCAGTGTTGAAAGAAATTTGGTCAATGTTGTAAGTTGCAAGTATAATTTTTTGATTTCAAGCACAATAATATCAGGAAGTAGACAAGTTTGCAAATAGTATGTGATCAAACATGTCATCAAACACTTTTGCAAGAGCAAAAGCAACCTTGCCAAGACAAGCAATTGGGATATCAAAATGAAAAATTCTATGAGCACTACCGCAATGTTTGTATGTTCAAGAATGTTTGCATAGGTATATCATAGCGAGAACACTTCAAGCACTTACTAGCCTAGAAGGAAAAAGGCTCAATACTTAGCAACTTGGCCCACACTTGATGTCCCATCACCTCACACAAAGTGGTTACCCACAATAGATATTATCTTTGTCATGGAAGTGCCAATGACACAACCAAAGGAACATAGATGGTGAGTAATCTTGGGGTGATCCGAGTTATTCCACTTGGATCAATCCTTGTACCAAGAAGCTAAGCAGAAAAATAGGGTGGCTTTTATCTATGTTCTTAGTAAGGGCTTCCATTCGTAGTACCCCTCTTGCTCCTCAAAAAGGACTGGGACCTCATGGCCTCAAGAGTACCTTAAGCATTCTTGCTCAAATCTTTCCTCATGGTCACAATCCCACAAGTACTCACATCAAGCGAAGACAAGCACTACGTCTACCAAGGTTTTGTGTCCTTGATAGCCTTGAGATTATAGTGGGTTGGAATAGCTCGGTATTAGCTTGTCCCCACTTGGGTCATTCCTCTTGATTGCTCAAGAGCAGGCCCGCTAAAGGATTCTAAAGATCTTAAACAAAGAGTGGATCAACTTATGAGGTTTAAGGTTTTTGTTTCACCACAAGGGTGAAGAGCATACTCCCCTATCTCAAAGTTTTCTCCCAAACACACCAAGTGAAGGATTCAATTACCCTCTTACCTTCAAAATTCAAAGATGGGTCAAGATTTTTTGGTTCACCACAAGGGTGAAGAGCATACTTCTCCTACCACCATATAATTCCTACAACAAGATATTATGTTCCTATGAAATGAAACAACTAGTAATTGCCACACTTGAAAAGAGAAGAAAATAAAGAAGCAATTGGTTGTTTTTAGGCATTGGGTAGCCCTGCAAAACACAATTAGTAACCCTTTTGCCTTTGAAACTTTGACATGCGTTCTTTTTAGCAAATTTTTCAAGCAAGGAAGGTACCTACAAGCACAACTTGTTAGTCCCACAATGGTTAGCACATAAAAAATTAGATAATCTGCAAGTAAAATAGCTGATCAAATGGAAAAATTTGAAAATGAAATTAACATGGTTGGATTAAGCTTGGAAAGAGCTTTCCAATGATATATCACACTGTAATTTTCAAAAAGATAATAGAAAGCCCGAAACTTGCCAGAAGAATCACGCGATACTTTGTAGTATACTGGGGTGATATTATATTTTTGGGTGATACTTCGTTGTACCTATAGGTGATAGTATGTCTCAAATAGAGTGACAAAATGTCTCAAATAGAGTGATACTTTAACTGGTAAAGTATTGCGCCACCATATGTGAACTATCGCGCGATACTGGAAAACTATCACGCGATAATTTGAGACTGAAAAACTTGAGAGCCAAAAATGAAGCTAAAATTTGACAGAAATGCAAAAAATTAAGGACAAAACAATAATGCTCTGCCCCATGATGGGTGCCAAAAATGTACACACTAGAATGTGCACTTATCTAAATCATTGCTTCCAAGAGAATCCATGGATTGGAAACATTGAGAAATCAATTTAGAGCTCCCTAGGCATGGAGTGCAAGGGTGTTAAGAATGCTCTCAGCTAGAGCTATTAAGCCAATAACCTTGGTAGTAAACCATGCAATGGGAGATTCAAATGAAGACAAGGGAAAGAATGCCAATATCCCCAAGAATCAAATGGAAATGCAAATGCAATGCAACTATGCTAGAAATGGAAATGCAAGCTAAGCTATAAAAATGAAAGATAGAAGTATTACAAATCCTTACTATTTAGACTATGTGAGATCTAAGCTAGAGCTTGAAAGGAAACTAATCTAAGAAAGCATAAACATGAAGCTAAGCTAAGAATGCAAGAATGAAAGCTAAATGTAGAAAGATCTCCAAAAGGCTCCATGGTGCAGGAGCACCCCAACAAGTTTAATAAATTCCCCACCTTATGCAATAAAGGAGACTCTTGGAAGTCCTCAAAACCTTCAGGGTTCATTAGGATTCTTAGTATGTGCATTTGACCCAATTGTGAGGCCTAGTTCCAAGATTGGCAAACTATAAGCCCTTGGTCAACTATGGTCAAAGGGTGAAAAATTGCATAAAATTATAGGTTAGGATTTATTTTCATGTTTTAGTATGTTTTATGATAGGTTTGATTGGTTTTAAACCAATTTAGTTCAATATAGGCAAAAATACATCAAAAGTTGAAATGTTGCTAAAAAGTTGTCAAGCAACTTTAGCAACTTTTAAAAAATGGTTATAATTCAAATCCCAATGGTTTAAATGGTTGTAATAATAGTGGGGATTGTCTACATAGCCCTTTCAGGCAGGTGGTAGACCAACAATGTACTTTTTCCATTGAAATCAATAAAATCTTTAAGTTTTTCTGCCAAACTAGTCATTGCAGTAGTTAGTACAGATGTTTTTTGACACACCTATATGGATTGGTGGCATGGTTGGATAGCTTGATGAACTAGCTTCCAAATGCATTTGGAATGAGGTCCTAATTTGATCTACAACTCAAGTTATTTCATTTTTCCTCTCTGCTATCACAGTTTGCCTTGCATACCTAGGGTTTTATCTATTTTCTCCTATATCTTTGGATTCCACCATGGGAAACTAATGGCCCTAGTAGGAATCCAAGATTTTTCAATTTAATTTGAGCTTCCTTTTGTTTTAGATGAAAATTTTTAGGTAGTAAGGAGAAACTTGATGCCCTAGGCATGCATTTTCTATGTGCATGCTAGTGAAAAGGAGTGTTATTCCCCACAAGTCACCATAGTGAAGGTTCTGAGGCCTGGGAATTGGTATTTGGTCATTTTTTATGATAATAAAGGTTCTCATACTCTGATTTTTCAGGTTTTAATAAGGAATGAGGCACTTCCTTTGAAAATGAAAGCCTAATTCACTAGGTTCCTTAGAAGAAAAGGTTGAAAATCAGAACCTTTCCCTCCGTTTGAGTTCTCATGGTCTTAGTATGTTATATAAACCCAAAAAAGGTATCTAAAACTATTGTGATTTCCTTGGGTTGTGTGGAAAAGATATGAGAGAAGTCAAGTTTTCAGGTTTCTAAGGGCTACAAGCCAAGTCTTGGGTTTGTTAAGCAACGACCCTTCAAATGTTGCATTGTCTAATTTAGATGGTTGATTCATGTTAGTTAGAACCTAAATAGACTAGATACATGTTTGGGAGTCACCCCTAGTCCTTAATGTGGTTTGGGGAATATTGTGTCAAAATTGGCCTTTGAGCACTCTTTGAAGCAACTACTGATTAGTTGTCTTGGTTTTGGTTTTCCTTGTGATTGGGAACTCCTAGTGAGGGGTTTGGGTTGTGATAACTCTTATTTCCCTAGTAACACTTGTGATAGGTGTTTAGAGTGTTTGGCCTAGTAAGACACTTGCTCTTTTCTTGCAAATATCCTGAGAAGAGGGTCTTGGGGAACCTTGATTGTTCCACCACTTGGCTCCATTGCATCACTCCAAAGTCTTCAAAAGCTCTAAAGTCTCCAAGAAATCCTACAACATAAAGTTAGTATAAAAAGTTGGGGATCTAGAATGAAGAAGAGAGCTCTCCTTTTATAATAAATGAGAAGGAATGGACCATGGAGATTAAGAGGCAAAAGATTTAATCAACAATGGAGCATCAAAGAGGAGCAATCCATGTGCACAAGTATCCTCCAATGAGAAAATAAGAGTTGAATTTTGTGCCCATATGAGATAAAAAGTGCTTTTTCCCTTTTTGTAAAATAGGAATAATGCTTTATTTGTGCAACTTAGGATAAGAGGAAAAGTAGGGGGCTTTTTATTTAATTAAAAGAGGAGGAAACTCCTTTTAATTAAATAAAGACTTTAGGATAAAATGGTTAGCCCATAGAAAATAATCGAATAAATGATAGAACTAGGATTTGATCAAGAATAGGTAATTGATGATTTTAGCAAAAGGGGCTAATAGTCTAGGTGACCATTTTTGGGTGATTACACTATTCACCTTGCATAAGCACTAAAAATACTTCAGAGGTAGATCAGTAGCAAAATAGCTTAGGCTTTTAATCAGTGCATCCGTTCACAACTGTCTCCCATAGTCCTGCAAGAAGGATTGAGGTTGTTAACCCTATGAGTACTTTGATCAGTGTAGTCTTGCAAGCAAGACTCAACCAGCTCCACTCTACACAAAATCAAAGCATGTTCATGGAATGAATCCAAGGAAAAAGAACAACTATGTCTTCCAAGGATTTAACCTCAAGGAAGCATCAA
This sequence comes from Chamaecyparis obtusa, assembly GCA_027943335.1. NCBI lineage: Eukaryota > Viridiplantae > Streptophyta > Pinopsida > Cupressales > Cupressaceae > Chamaecyparis > Chamaecyparis obtusa. The sequence goes on along the minus strand of BSBK01004645.1, from coordinate 885,061 downwards.
ATTTTATAGTGGGGTGGAAGAGTCAACTTAAGACTTGTCCCCACTTGGGTCATTCCCAAGAGCTTTTTACCTCTCTGGAAGGCCCTCTAAAGGCTTAAAGAAAATGAGAGGTTGGGGACCACATGATCTAGGTTTTTGATTCTCTAAAAGAGAAGAGCATAATACCCCAACCTTGTCCTTTTCCCTATCCAAAACACATCAAGCAGAGTTAATCCAGAGACAGTACACAAACAGGCACTAGGGAAGATACCTTCTGGGTTTCTGCTTCTCCTAAGAAGGAGAAGAGCATAATCCCCTAATATCTACCTCAATGGAAATAGGCACACATACCTATTAGCTAGGTGCTTATGAAAATGAAATACTAAGAAAACATAATATTTGGTCGATGATGCTTTGGCAACTTGCAAAACCACTTTGTCGTAAATCTTTGTTGATTGAGCATCTTTGACAAGCGATTTTCTGAAAGGGTTTCTTTCAAAAGAATGTCTTAGAAGACAAGACAAGAACAGGGAAAAAGATCAGGTTTTTACGCTCAAGTCTTTGTCTTTCACCTATAAATATGTGTTAGGTTGTGAAAATGATTAGGCACTGGTAAACAACAAATGTCAGAGTCAGTTGTTAGTCGAAATCTCAAATAAAAATCTCAAAAAATGATAAAAAAATCTCATACGATAATTGAAAACTAACATGAAATGTTGTACGACAATATACTTGTTCCCATACAACACTTCAAGCATGATATGAGTCTGGGTACCTGCACACATAACAATTCAAGTTCTATACGATAATATATGTGAACCGATACGACAATGCAGAAATGTCATCTATCGTACAACAGATAGAGGCTTCTAGTATGACAATCTGCAAATGTTGTATGAAATTGTACGAAAAAAAATTAAAAATCAAATCTTGAACAAGGAATGTCAGAAAAATAGAAAAATGAAGAATGGAAACCCACTTTCGGGCCCCACGGTGGGCGCCAAAAATGTGTGTGAAAATTGTACCTGTTTATGGGACACAACACTTCAGTAAAACATTATTGGTTAATAATCATAAAATATGCAATGAAGAAAAATATCATCAACCAGATGATTTACGACCTTCTAGTAGATGCGAGTATGGTATTCTCAAATTTTGACTGAGATCAGTGACAATGCAACATCTAAATGAAGGATTTGAATGCAAAATCTAATGAAATGAATGCAGATTTAATCTATTTTCTATGCAATAATGATGAAATATAGATGAAAAATTGATTTAAAACAATGAATCAAATCTAAATTATGAATGTAATGAATACTATAAATGAACAAATCAATGTTATCAAAGAATCTCAATAATTTTACAAATCTCAACGATTCGACAATATGACACTACTATTCTCCAGATGCTCGATTCTCCAAATTCATGATAATTTGTAAATGATTGAGGCCTATTTATATAGAAATCCATGGTTTTGAGAACTCATGTAAAGCTAAAAATCTCTCCCTGATAAACTCGAATTGATTGATGAGTTATCAGGAATTTTAAAAATAGTTTTCTAGCAAAATCATGCAAAATTAGCTTTTTAACTCAAATTAGAAGTTGAGATCACTCCAATATGCTTTTTAACTCACAATCACATGTTGAGTTTGGAAAGTTAACAAATTGAATTTAATAGTTAATTTAAAGTTCAACTGATCTTTTGATTTGTGCATAGATAATTATGAGTTTATTTAATTTCCATGTGTTTTATTCTCAACTTAACTGATTTGAACAATTAAATAATTGATTTATGGGTTAATTAATTATTTTAATAAAAAAATTTATTCGAAATTAAATCATTAAATTTGACAATTTGATCAATCAAATAAATATTTAATCAATTATTTTTAGAAATAGTGATTTATTGTTAAATAAATGATATTAATTAGGAATAAATATTAATTAAATCTAACTAAATTAATTAAGTGGCTGATTATAGTTTAATTAATTAAAAATTTAACATATTCAATTAATTGACTTAGGATAAATAAAATAATACATTTATCGCCAAATAATATTTAATTAGAAATAATTAGGATAAATTAGGAATATTTAGGAATATTCTCTGATGCAGAATTGAGATAGGATCGATTAGGGTTTTGATGATTTGATGTGCAGATGTGCCTTAGGTTAGGACTTTGAGGTCGATTTCGATCGATTTGTCGATGTAGGGAGTCAATGGTACTGAAGCCCATTTTTGGGGTATTACAGGTAGGAATTATAGGAATAGTAATGGAAATTGGAATAGATGGCTCAACAATTATGGAAGGAGGAATGTATCCTAGCTCTTGAGAACATTTCATCAAAGGCATATAATGAGTGTTAATAAGGTGTGATATACCACACAAAATGGATATGTTATTATCATCATGAGTGATAAGCTTCTTAATAGCCTCAATAGGGTCAACACTATTAGGATTTGGGTTCTCTTGCACAAGCCAATTTTCTAATTTATCAAACTCATGAGAGAGCTTATCAACTTGGGAAGGAGGAACTCTTAAGACTTCATCTTCATCATGAGATGAGTGAGAAGAGTTATGCTCCATGATAGGATTTGGATCTTAAGGTAAAATATTAGTATCATCATGGATCCTAGGAAGAAAAGAGGAATCATGATCAAAAGAGCCAATGAGTCTATGGATTCTCCTAACGAGAATGCTAGAGGTTGGACATAGTGTAATAAATATCATAAAAGAGGAGATAAAAAAAGGAAACTCTAATAAGATTTATCCACACAATTATCAATGTAATAAAGAGCATAAAAATAAATATCTAACCATACAAATATAGCTAAATCTAACTCCAAAATCAATAAGGAAAGGGGAAATGCATTGAGTTCACCAAAAGAAAGTAAAAAACTAATGAAAAAGGGGAAAACAATGGATCTAACTCGAAGAAAGAGGTACAGGATGTCGGGTTCACCAAAATGTTTAGTGAAGGTGAACACACAAGATAATGCACCAAGATCAAAAGGAAGTTGTAATACGTCTGGTTCACAAAAATGTTTAATTAAGGTGAACACATAAGATAATGCACCAAGATCAAAAGGAAGTTGTAACACGACACGTTCATGAAATTTTTTAATGAATGTGAACACACAAGATAATGCACCAAGATCAAAATGAAGTTGTAACACGTTGGATTCACCAAAATGTTTAGGGGTGAAATAGATACTAATGAATCTAATAATATAAACTATGTGAGATGAGTTCATTAATTAACCATTCCAACTCTAACACTCAAAATACAAGAGAAAGAGGGGCTTCCAAATAAAACTCACAATATAACCCAAGTTAGATTAGAAAAACCCAAGAAGATAAAGGGATGCCAATGCTAAACCCAAATTATATCAAGGAAGTATGCAAGCAAGTCCTCTTTCATACAATGTAGGATTTGATTAAAGATGTGTAAGTACAAATGTGAAATTGAGCCAATTGATTTAATGAGAAAATTAAGATAGATCTAGATGCTAAGTGTATACAATCGACCCAATTAAGATATGAAAACATGTCTAGAATACGAAATGAAATGAATGATAGAGTACTCACCTTGAAATATGCAGAGGAATATTCCTTTTTTCTCTAAAATATGTAGATCTGAACCTATGATAGAACTTTTGACTGTGGATTCATGATCACAACAAAAAACCCAAAAAATGTTATTTTTCTTAGACCTCCAGGAACAAGTTGACTTGGTGCAACATGTTATAGACACTTTTCCATGAAGTCACTATGTTCTTAGGACACTATAGAAAAATTGAATTAACTTCTGCAAAAATGTCTCAGCAAGTAGTTTCCAGATCTATGGTTGTGATTCTGATATCTTGCTCCTTGCTTGTAGAAACCCTTGTCAATAAGGATTTTATAATGCTCATATGTTGTAGATGTTGAATTTGCAATGATGGATGTAGGAAATCTCCACAAATGTAATGGATATACCAAAACCACATCATGGAGCTATGGATGTAAACATGCATCAATGAAGAAGAAGATGAATGCCTCAATGCAAATCTCCTCCCTTGATGGCCAACAAAATTCTAGATCTTGAAGAGGAAATTCTCACAAAGGATCCTTGAATCTTGAATGATTGATGAATGCTTGAATGCTTGAAATTGATCATGTAATTTATGGATGATAATAGATTTCAAATGGATTTAAATGTATGTTAATTGATGTCAAAATGAAGTGCCTAGGCTTCCTTTTATACTAGTTTTTAGGTGGAAAAACAAAGTAAGCCAGCGGGGTCGCCCGATTTTGCAATTTAATTCCCTGAGACAACATTGGTCCCAGGATTTAAAATCCCTGAGGAACATGTTGACCTATTCTAGAATAGGTCAATTTGGTCAACCTATTCTAGGGTTGGCCCATAGGGAGCCAACCCCAAGGTCTTGAAGACTGCACAGTTGAAAGTGGAAGATATGGGACAAAACATGAGAACAGAGGGATTGAGCATAAATCTATCCATGGCTCATAAAGTTGGTAAAGGATGTGAGCTAAAAGGTCTTAAATAATGAGTGAATCCATTTTAAGATGGTACACTTTCATGCTCTAGTATCATGCTAGATTTCTCAAGATATGCAAGTAAAAACCAAAAATACTTTCACAAATAAAAAATAAATAATCAACCCCATTGATATTATGCAAGAGATAAATGTATGTACATAGAAGACTTGCATCTATAGGAAATAAAGTGAATTAAGAAGGTAGGAAATGATCACTAACCACCCCTCTATATGTGGGACACCTATAAGTAAACTTTACAAGTGTATAGACAAGTGAAATAGGTGTGTGAAAGAGGTTTCTTAATAGCTAAGTACACATGTATCAACCACATGATGCAAGACAAATCTCTAAATAACTGCTAAGTAAGCTTAAGATAATGTGAATAGGTAATCCCAAGAAATGGTCAACTACTAATTAGTTATAAAACATGACACGATTTACACCAACAGTTGATTGTTCCCCATGTAGAGGAGGAGAGTTACTACTTTCAAGATAATGAGGTCTTATAAAGTAAAAATCTCTCAACTACCTCAAATGAATTATTGTCAAGTAAACTAGAAATGAAATACTAAAATTGAAACTTTAAACTATACTTAGCAATGAATGCAAACTAAAAATGCTAAACATCTTAGAAATACCATATGATAAAAATGTTTAGTCTACAAAAATAGAGAACATTGAATACATAGATTAAGATACCAAACATGAAAATCCTTGACCTTGGATGCTAGCATATCATGGTGATGTCTATTATCATCAAATTTACCTAAGTAAAAATTGAGGGATAACTCTACAAAATGCTTCCTTTTTGTAGTCTATGCCCTCTAGGCACACATTTTGAGGTAATATTTGAATTCCATTGCATGTTTCTTCATGGTTTGTATCTCTTTTCATGTTTGTCATGTGTTGATGGAGTTTTAAAATCTTATCAACAACTTTCATCATTTGCGTACCATAGTTGTGATTCAGGGTTTAAAACTGAATTCACAAGTCATTGTTACACTTTGGGGTTTAAAACTTGATTTGAAGTCATATTCGAAATTAAAGGTTTAAAACTTGATTTTCAAGTCACCCCATACATAATCACAATTTAGGTTTTAAAATTCAATTTGCAAGATCATTAAAAACTTGTTAATTGGGTTTTGAAAACCAATTAAAATGTTCTCAGTTCCTTTGCACTTGTAATTTGGGCTTTAAAACACAAATTACAATATTTCCTAGACTTTGCCAATTTTAACCTCCTTTGTGCATTTTTGGGGGTTTTTTCTGACAATACATGGTTTTTGTCAGAATTTTTCTAACTCTAGGATTCTTCCAAATCCATGCCACAACTCTATTCTAAATGTTAGAATTCACACACCAAGCCCAAATGACCTTGAAGCACATGATACCTCTCAAGGATACAAAGAATAAATTGGAAAATATTGTTGGAAACAAGAATGTGTCTCCTAGACACTTAAGTTTATTTTTAGTCATGCATAATACAATTTGGTTTTGACATAGTACATGTAAAATGAAAAAGTGTAATTACATGTTACAACAATACAAGTAAAATTCAAGTATGATTGTACTATTGAATAAGTCCAAGTTAGTTGTATCACTCCCTCCTTTTTCTCATAACCTCTCCTCTACAAGTATGATAGTTCTCATTATAAATAATCATCTTTTGGCAATGCAAAAAAAATTTGCCAATTTGAGGGACATTTCAAAAATTTGATTTTGTGTTGTGAACCGAATTGTAATCAATAAAAGAGGCAAGATGATTTCAATCTTTGTGTTGGAACAAATTGTTATGTGATGATATTACTTGGAGTTAATTGTGAGTATTTTGGTGTTATATAAAAGGGTTTCAAACCTAATTTTGTAGTCTTTGAGGTGCTTATTACATTTGGAGTTAGTGTTATGTATTCAAACTTGATCTTATAGTCTTTGAGCTGCTTATTGTATTTGGAACTAGTGTTATGTTCAACTAGAGATAATGTGTAGTCTTTGAGCTTATTTTATCCTCTTTGTTTGTGTAATTAAGGTGTAGTGCATGTTCAAGTCTTTGAGCTGCACGTATATTTCATCGTTGTTCCTAAAAATTTATAAGTCATGGAAATTTTTTGAGATTTCCTAAGATTCTTGGTTACTAACTCTACTAGATTGTATTTTAAATTCAATTCTAGGAAAGGATCATCTATTCTAAAAGAAGAGGAAGTGATGAAGGAAAGAACACCTATTCTAAAAGAAGAGAATATAGTGTAGGTAGCACTCTATAGTGAAGGTAATACTCTACTGTATGTTTAGTGTAAGTAATATTAATTTAAGTGTTAGTTTATTTTAATAGTAATAAGAAGGGTGCCTCCCCTTTCCAAGAGGAGAGACTTTTTATCACATGCTATGATTGAAATTTATATTTTTCAATTGCTTGATTCAAGTCGATTGCAAAATATTCACCCAATAAATTTTTGTAACTCTATTGAAGAAATGATACATATCTAAAACCCTCACACTTTTTTTTGAAGTTGTACCATCCTTAAAAGTTATCACCCATTATTGGATTCTTTATTAGGGCCTATTAGACCCCATTTTGGTGATTTTGAGGTCTAAATGCCCATTATGGTTAATCCTAGAAACCTATCCTTTTTCCCCCTACTTATTTTCACCTATATTAAAATCCCCTCCAAATTCTATCCCATTTTATAGGGTACAAAATGCCAATGGTGTTATGTCCCAAGCAATTGGGGCCCAAATTTGGCCTAAGTCATGATATCAGGGTATTAGTGGGAGATTTGATTTTATGGTCAACCTAGATTACTTTTTAATCTCAAAGTTATAGAGTAAAGTATAAAAACATCCTATCTCTCCTAATTTTTCATATCATAACCATACTCAATAATTTTCAATCAAGCTATCAATATTTCCAATCAATCAAGAGCAATTGAGAAAATTGGATTCAAGATTTGGAAGAAAGCATCCAAGTTCAAGATCTCCAAGTCTCCAATTCTTCAAGATCATTCAAGTCAAGAGAAACTCTTCTCCAATTTAATAAATTTTATTTGCAATGGTGTCCAACTAGAGGAATTCTCAATCAAGAAATAATATCCTTCCTTCATCCACATTCTCTCTGCTTCATTGCCAACGATTTTCAAGCCTATCAACATTCAAGATCTAGGAGTGGAATTCATATATCTATGCATTTGTGAGGGAATCCTTTATTAGAAATAACATTATAAGGTCAAATATTTGGATTTAAAGAACATTCAATCATCTTCATGGCTGTGATCAATTTCTACATGTGTTCACTAGGGTTTATGCAATGTGAATCTAATATTTGCCTTTTTACAAACTTTCCTTTATGAAATTACTTTCTATTTTGAAGGTTGATTACTAAATAGGGGTTTAACCAAGGAAAAAATATTTATTCAACCTTTTTCCTTATTTTTTTTCATGTAGGAATAGGTTATGGAGCTACTGAATGAGAATTGGAAAGATTAGATACAGTCAGAGAGACCTAGAAAAATTTTACCAAAATTGTTAGGTACAGAACACCATTGGCATTTTGTCCCTAGGTATAGAATTCCGTTAGAATTATTTCCCCCTATATAGAGTTAGTTTCACCTTATACCCTACATTTCAACTCAAATTTTTCCCACAAGTCAGATCTGTGCTTTGGTTTCTATTTTTGTACTTTTATGCTCATTGTCTGTTTGTATCTGTCTGTTATTTCTAGTTTTTAGTAACTTGTCTAAGTAATCACCTTAATCACATTATTAAATCATTTCTATTTAATCAATCACATATTTTAGCGAAGGATCATTTTCCCACTTAGTGTTTGAGTCTCCTCTTGAACCTATGGGGGCATCTTCCTTCCAAAATGTGCAATTAATAAAAATGAGAAGTGATTTACCCATCCATAGTCAGCTCACCATTTTCTTTATATACATTTTTGGTGAGTCTGACTCTTCTTACATAATTGTTTTGGTAGTTAGATCCTCTTTGGGTATTTAGATCTACTTTGTATGCTTTTCATTGGATCTTTACATTTGATAGTTAGATGTGCTTTTCACAAAAAAAAAACTATTATTTTTCTAATTGGATTGCATACCTCTTTCAAAACTTGTAATTTCATTAGATCTACATTTCTTTCATTTTCTTATGCATGAATTTTATTACCTTGATTCCTACTTATAGAATTCCTATTAAAATAAGCTATATACTTATGGGTTCCTTTGATCTTAAGTCCTCTATTTTTCCTAAGAATCTTGATGAGACCAACATGTCAACCAATGAAATTAATCCTATTATTGAGGAAAAACTCTCCCCACTCTTCTCATAATTAAGATGAGGCCTTAAGGTTTCCTCCTATGCAAGTTCAAAAAATTTCCCATGATTTTGAAAAAATTGAGCAATGGTTAGGATAAGAAAAATCTAATCTTGAGGTCATATCCACTGTAGAGGGTTTGAGGAAGATAATTCATAATGATGAACATGGTGCTAATATCTTGCGTAATATCTCTCATCTTATTAATAACAATGTCAAGCCTGATAGAGATTGTTCTCAAGATCTAGGTTTCATTCCACCTACTACTAATGTTGGGACCTCCATTTCTATTTCTAACTCCATTCCTAGTGTATTTCTATCTATGCTCCACCCATTATCACTAATTCTATTCAAAATATCAATCCTACACATGTTATAATTCCTAATCCTATTATTCCTACTATTCCTTCAATTATTCCATGTGTTTCTTTACTTTCATTAATGTCTAGTTACAATAATATTCCTTTTTCATACTCTACCATTCCTTCCATTTCTCATAATGCTCCAAACATTTCACACATACCCCCTGCCACTCTTTTTACTGATTCTACTATTAGTAACTTGGCTCAAACTATGTCTTCATTGCAACAACAAATAACTTCCATGACTGAATCCAAGTTCAACATTCTTACTTGTGACATTTCTAGTCCTTTGTCATTGGATATCATTCGTGTTCTTATTCCTTAATACATAGACATTTCTCAGTTAGAGACTTATAATAGTAAAGGTGATCCTTTGACCCATGTAAAAACCTTTCAAACCTTGTATAGTGATTTCTCTCATTATCATAGGTTCATGGAATTTTTTTTACTAGAACCTTTCAAGATAAAGCCTTGCAATGGTATTGTTCTTTGCCTCCTTATTCTATTGACTTGTTTCAAAAGCTTGCTAATACTTTCATCCAACAATTTTAAAACAATATTGGTCCTAAGATTTATTTGACTAATTTAATGCATCATAAATAAGTTGTTAAAGAAAAAGTGACTAATTTCATTGGTAGAAAAGACATTAGAGATAAGATTTTGCTTTCTGAATTATCTTCTTTTACTCAATTATGTGTAGTGCTTCATAATTATCAACTTCAAGTGAGTCAATTTGAGAGCACCACTCCAATGGCTCTGGTTGATAAGAGTGATTTTGCATCCTATAAAAATTTTAAAAAACTAAATAACTTCATCAAAATAAAAAAAAAATCATCCAATAATGTTTATGAGAAAGTGTTAAAAACATGACCAAAGGTGTGGCTCCTTTGTCATCTATTTTTAGACCTTCTCCAAATTTTACTTATCTTTTTTAACCTTTGCATATTGTGGTGTTGAAGTTTGTTAATACTAAAGTATTAACTCTTCCTCCTATTAAAGCATTTAACACATCCAAACCTTTACCCAAAGATTTTGATCGTAAAGATTTTGTCAATACTATCATCAACCTATTATACAATATTTCATTGATTCTAATACCATATATGTTGAGGTTGTTAATGATCAAGGAAATAAATTTATAGAACCTCCCAACCAAAATTTGTAAATCTATACCAATCCCTTGCCATCCCACTCAACCAATAATGTTGAGTCTACTCAATCATTGCCTTCTTCCACTCATGTTGTTGACTATGATGATAAGTACATTGAAGATAATAATATTCTCATCATTGATTAATTTGAAACTGAACCTAAACCAAAACTTGAACCAAAGCTTTGCATTACCTTTGACCCTAGTGAGACAATTAAAGCACTTAATGTTCCTCTTTACATTGTGAAAAATATTAATGATCAGTATTATTGTGGTGTTATTATTTATCCTACTTATATGGTGAATGTGATAACTGAAGAACATCTTTATAATAGATAATTTCAACATTATTTCTATGAATTTTTCTTATGTTATGATCCAAACTTGCAATGCTTTCACCTTTCCTACCCATGGTTCTATTATATTTCTTCTAGACATTGGTGGTAAAACTTTAGATGTCACCTTTATGGTCATCCCAACTTCCAATCAATTTCAAATTAAACTTGGTCTTCATTTTCTCACTTCCATGAAAGTTGTAGCCTCTCCTATTCATAAGTGTTTAAAATTTTCCAACAATGGAGAAGTCATAATTGTTAATCACAGTCTCTATCAACCTTTAGTACCTCAAGAGTCTATTGACCTTGATTTATTTTGGCCTTCTATACCTCAACCAACTCAATCCCATAAAGAATATCTCTTTTGATCATATCAGAAAATACAAAAATCCAAAATATTTGTGAGATTAACAATTCTAAGGATGTTCCATCTCCTTTTCTTGGACCTACACTTCTCCCTATACCACCTACATCTCTTATATATGATTTTGTTCTACTTCCTAATCTTATAAATGTTATGCTAATGCTATCTCTCAACTTAGTGTGGTTCCTTTTGTTCTTCCTCCTAAGGAGGGAAAGGGCTTGATGTTGATTGATCCTGAACCAAACCCAATTTCCAGCAAAACTAAGTGTAACCATTGTTCTCATGATCATCACCGTAAAAGTCATGCTAGAGACCATTTAAATTCTTTCCAAAACCTCTCTTCACCCAAACCACCTACTAATGCTTTGATTCCCTTTGATCAACCCATGCATAGCCTAAAGGAAGAAGTTAATTTGAAAAAGATAAAATTGAACAAACATGATAATTTTATTCGTATCTTGGAATCTATTACAATTAATTTGGATGAAGAAGATACTCTTGATGATGATTATTTTTATGTTCATAATGGAACTAATGATGATATTCATTCTAGTGATTCTAATGATATGTATGATCTTTGGTGTAGGGGAGAGAGGATAGGGGCCAAAGGCACACCCTAATCTAGATCTACCTTGCAGAGATCAAACGCATAAGCAACAACACACAAATGAGAGAGAGAATGCAGATCAGATCCTTAATATTTCATCAAATAGATTCATACATGTTAGGTTGTAAGGCCTTCCTGGTTAGGGCCAGATATTACAGTTCAAGTACAATAGTCCTCCAACATGTGAGGATTCAAAAACTATCTTTAATCTTCTAACTTCTATCTCCTACTAAAACTAATGTCCTAAAACTACAACCAAAGATTACAATATACACAAGAGGCTACCGAACAAGTCATCCTTTAGATCCACCATTAACAGAAGGAACAAATAGATCTAGGTCTACACGCTTTCCAATGATAGATACTGACATTAAATTTGTGACCATAATTAAGTGCACAAGTCGGCCTCAATAGAAAACCAAAAGAAACAACTTGGTAAGCAAGGATAACCGAGCACCAGGAAAAGATAATCAAGTGCCAGGGAATTAACCAACCAACTTAGTTAATGAAGGAACCAAGAAACTACTGAGCCAACTCAATCAATGAAGGAACCGAGAAACTACCGAGCCAAATTGGTCAAAGCAGGAATCGAGCAACATATGAAACTCAAACTTGTTTTTGGTGACATAGGATTGCCAAGGACTTGAGATGCTCCTACATCAGACACCTGGGGTTATTTGAAATGATTCTTCGAATCATGTAGCAAGTAAAATCCGATATGAATCCAAATTAGATTGTAAAATCCATGAATTGTCTTCAATCAGTCTGTTCTTCCATTTTATTAGATATTCCATATACTATTTTCCTCTCATACTTCTATAACTCTTTGTTCCAAAATCTTCTCAACTTCTTCTATCTGTTTCTTAGGATAATCATTTGGTACTGTCATTTCTTCATCTGATTCATGTTACTTATACAAATCAATAATGTTGAATATAGGTGATATATCCATGTCATCAGGTAACTCAATCTCATAAGCATTTCCACCATCAAATTTTCTCAAAATCTTGCAAGGACCAAACTTCTTCATTTTCATCTTTCCATATGTTCCAATAGGAAATCTGCATTTCTTCAAATAAACCATTACTTCATCACCAACTGCAAAAGTCTTATGTCTTCTTGATCTATCAGCCGTGTCTTTTTATTTTTGATTAATTTTCTCCAACTTATGTTTCACATCTTCATGCAATGTCTTCATGAACTCACCAAACTTTACTCCTTCAACACTTCTCTTTTCTTCATCAGCAATATCCCTCAACTCTGATATACCTCTCGATTGTATGCCATTTACAATCTCAAAAGGTCTTTTTCTAGTACTCCTATTCACTGAATTATTGTATTCAAACTCTTCTTGTACCAACATAGAATCCCAATTACTCAGTGTGTCTCCAAATAAACATCTCAAAAGATTACCCAAGCTTCTATTCACAACTTTTGTTTGTCCATTAGTCTGTGGGTGAAATGTAGAACTATACCTCAACTTGGTGCCAAACTTTCTCCAAAGAGTCTTCCAAAAGTATCCAAAAAACTTACTGTCTCGGTCATAGATGATACTCCTCAGTAATCCATGTAATCTTACAATTTCCTTAAAGAAAATATCTGCTATATGTACTACATATGATGTCTTTCTACAGGGTATGAAATGTGCCATTTTAGAAAATCTATCCACAACAAAAAATATAGAATCATTACCTCTTACTGTCTTTGGTAAGCCAAGAACAAAACCCATACTGATATCAACCCAAGATTTCTCAAGAACATAAATCGGTGTATACAATCTAGTATTTTGACTTACTCCCTTTACAATTTGACAAATTCCACAACTTTTCACAAATTTCTGAACATCCTTATACAACTACGGCCAAAAGTATTTCTCCTTAAGAAAATTCAATGTCTTATCAATACCAAAGTCTCCAGCCAAACCACTACTATGTTTCTCCTTTATCAAATTAGTTCTCATTGATCCTCTCGATATACACAACTGAATTCCTTTGAACAACATACCTTGAATGAAATAGTCTTCCCATTTATTACTTGGTTGATCTTCAATAGGTGCTCTGCACTTTCTCCATGGCTCAAAAAAATTAGGATCAAATTCATACGAATCTCTCATGTCATCAAAACCAAGAACTTCAGAGTCTTAAAATTTTTGTCACCTCCATGTGTCCAATTAAATTCTCTTTTGTCTCCTCTCATAGTCTCAGTCATAGCATTAAAAATTGAACTAAAATTCCTAATGAACTTTTGGTAAAAACTTGCCAAACCATGAAATGATCTTACCTCACTAGCATTCTCAGGAGTAGGCCAATTCAAAATAGCTTCAACCTTTTCAAAATCCATTTTAAAACCATCAGCTGAAATAAAAAATCCCAAATACACAATCTCCTCTTGCATGAAAGAACACTTTTTTAGATTAATCAACAACTTTTCTTCTTTCAATCTCTGCAATACTTGTTTAACATGCAAAAAATGCTCTTCTATGGTCTTACTAAATATTGGAATATCATCTAGGTATACAATAAAAAATTTACCTAAGAATTTCTTCAAGACTTCATTCATCAATCTCAGAAAAGTTCTTGGTGCATTAGTTAAACCAAAAGGCATAACCAACCACTCATACAAACCTTCTTTTGTCTTAAAAGAAGTCTTCCACTCATCACCTTCTCTGATTCTGATATGATGATATCCACTTTTCAAATCAATTTTGGTAAAATACTTTGCTCCAGTCAAACTATCCATTATGTCATTCATTCTCGGTATAGGAAACCTATATTTCACTTTTATCTTGTTGAATGCTCTAGAATCTGTACACATTCACCATTATCCATTCTTCTTAGGTGCTAATACAACTAGTACTACACAAGGACTCAAACCTTCTTAGATCAAGCCTTTCTACATGAATTCTTGAATTTGTCAGTTCAATTCTTGATTCTTGGTAGGTGTTAACCGATGTGGTGCCTTATTCGGTAAATTAGCTCTAGGGATTAAATCCATGTAATGATCAATGCTTCTCTTCGGTGGAAAACCATTAGGTACATTATCAAAAATTATTTCTCTATACTTGGTGAATAACTTATCAATCTCTTCAAGTATTCTATCCTCTATTTTCTTACTTAGTTTTTTAGGAACCACAACAAAACATACATCGTTCTTTTTCAAATCCTTAACAAAATTTCTCCCTTCCATCAAGAAAACTTTCACAGATGTACAAACACTACTAAAATGTTCTTCAATCAAAGGTAACAAGATTTGTCTTCTCCCATCAGCCCAAATAATATACTTATGCAATCTCCCATCATATATAGCATGTCTATCATATTACCAAGGTCTGCCCAACAAAAAATGACAACAATAATAGGCATGATATCACATAACACCTTATCATAGTAATTTCCAATTTTCAAATTCACATAACATTGTTCATTTACCAAGAGTGTATGCTCATCTTTGATCCATGAAATTTGATATGGCTTTGGGTGTTCCAACCTTTTCAACTACAAATTTGTAACCATTTCCTTAGATGCCAAGTTCTCCAGGCTTCCACTATCAATGATTACCTTCCACACTTCATCAGAAACTCTACATCTAGTCTTGAACAAAATTTTCCTTACTAGATCTTCCTTATTACTTTCACTCCAAAGTTCTCTCCTTACCATTAATTTCTTTTCCTTCTTAGGTTCATTCGGTGAATCTTCTTGCACCAAATAATTTCTACTGCTACCAACCTTCTTACTTGGATGTGTACATTCAAATGATCTATGTCCTTCTTCTCCACAATTGTAACAAGTTCCTCGGAAACCACCTCTATTATAACCACCTCAGTAGTTATTGGCTCTTCCTCTAGATGAACTTTCACCTTTCCACTTGGTCTTGCCTTTATCCAGATTTTTCTTTTCTAGTTCAGATCTATATTTTCACCATAAGATCTACCTCTTCCTCTAGGGAATCTACCACCTCTACCTCTTTGTCTTTACTCATGTCTTTTGTTCAATTTCTCCTCAGCTTTCAAGACAAATTGATAAGCGTCTTAAATATTTTCCAACTTAACCAAATTGATTTCTTCTTGGATGGAAAATCTCAATCCATTCGGGTACCTAAAAATTCTTTCCACTTCATCTTCATCATGTCCAGATCTGATATCTAATCTATAGAATTCCTCAGTATAATCTTTTACCGAGCTATCTTTCTGCCTCAAAATTTGCATTTGCCTAACTAGATTAATTTGATAACCATAATGTAAAAACTTTCCTTTCAAATTATTTACCATCTTATTCCATACCTTAATTTTGTCTTTGCCTTTCCTCTTTTTGTTCAATTGCAGATGTTCCCACCACAAGGATGCATGACTCTTCAACTTTGTGCTTGCAATTTTCACCTTCTTTTCCTCAGGGACATTTTTATATTCAAAGTAATTTTCCATCTCGGTGATCCAGTCCACCAATTCATCTGAATCCAGCTTTCCACTATACTCAGGAGGATTGAAATGTGGTGTAGACTTTAGATTTTTCAAAGCCATCAACAATATTTCCTTACCTTGATCCATGATCGGTGTAGGTTCTACATCAGCTTGTTCTTCCTCAATTTCATCATCACTAACATCTTCAAGATGTCTTCCTCTATGCTGGGTTGTCTCAACAACTTCTAATCTAGCATAAAGTTGTCTCAACATGTCTGCCAATCTTAGATCCACATCTTGCCTCCCATGAACCATCTTGAAACCCTCTACAATTGTAGGCCAGATCACAATCTTCTACCCCATAACAAATTAACTAGGTTTTGACAAGAAGGAACCCTCAAACCTAGATTCGCAAACCTAGATCCAAATCTCACCTTCGCTCTGATACCACCAGGTGTAGGGGAGAGAGGATAGGGGCTAAAGGCACACCCTAATCCATATATGCCTTGTAGAGATCACACATAGAAGCAAAAACATACAAATGAGAGAGATAATGTAGATCAGATCCTTAATATTTCATCAAATAGATTCATACATGCCAGGCTATAAGGCCTTCCAAGTTAGGGATAGATATTACAATTCAAGTAAAACAATCCTCCAACATGTGAGGATTCAAAAACTATCTTCAATCTTATAACTTCTATCTCCTACTAAAACTGATGTCCTAAAACTACAACTAAAGATTGCAATATATAAAAGAGGCTACGGGACAAGTCGGCCTTTAGATCCACCATTAATAGAAGGAACAACCAGATCTAGGTCCATACGCTTCCCAATGATACATACCAACATTAAATCCATGACCATAATTAAGTGCACAAGTAAGCCTCAATAGAAAACCAAAAGAAACAACTCAGTAAGCAAGGATAGATGAGCACCAGGAAAAGATAACCGAGCAACTACCGAGCCAACTCAGTTAAAGAAGGAATCGAGCAACACAGAAAACTCAAACTTTTTTTTGGTGACACAGGATTTCCAAGGACCTGAGATGCTCCTGCATCAATCTTATTGATGCTAATCATGATTTACCAACTATATTTTTCACAACAATTATCTCTTAGTCCTAGTTACAAATAAATTAACCCATATTTTGATAGGGAGGTTGGGAATGAGCTTATCACAAGCCCTTGCTCTTAGGTTCACCTAGTGACCCCCAAGTGTATCCACCTACACCAATGACCTACAGGATTCCTTGGATGGCTCAATCCCCTACTCTTAGGCCCAACCAAACTATGAAAATTGATTCAACAACTCAAGATCAACTTCGTGCTTCTAGGCTTCTTCATGTGCCTAATGACCCTCAAGCTAGACTAAGGGTATTACACCTCCAAATGAACTAGGAAGCTTGTAGAGACAAGGAGGTGTGGGAAAATGTCTTAAAATGTGCCAACACACATGCTCCAACCTTTACTTCACCCATTCTTCTTACCAATTTGGTAGTTCCTTTGTAAAATGTCCACTTAAACTACCATTGTGCTTCTCTTGAATGAGGTTCTCTCTCATTGAACCCTTGGGAACACATAGTTGATTTCCTTTGAACAATAGCCTACTTTGTAAATTGTATTCAAAGAATGGACTGTGGAAATGATTCTCAAATTCAGAACATACCTTGTATGCCTCAGAGAAATCTTTATCTTCACCATAGAGTCCCTTAAAAATTTCAATGCCAATGCTCTGCAACTAAACCTCTTGGACTATCAACAACCTCCTGCTCAATGCATCTGCTACCTTATTTAGGTTTCCCTTCTTTCTCTTGATAGTGAAGGTGAAGGCTTGTAAGTATTCCATCCATTTCAAGTGTCTATTGCTCAACTTTTCTTGAGTATTTATATAGCTAAGTGCTTGATTACCAGTGAACACTACAAACTCTTTAGGTAGGAGGTAGTGTCTCTATTTCCTAAGTGAATGAACCAATGCATATAGTCCCAAGTCATATGCTGAATAATTATTCTTAGCTTCATTAAGATTCTCACTGAAAAATGCTATGGGTTTGCCTTCTTGGCTTATCACTCCTCCCACTGCTATACCACTTGCATCACATTCCGAAGTGAATAGCTTGTCAAAACTAGGTAATAGGAGGATGGGATGTGTTGCCACTTGCTGTGTCAACTCTTCAAATGCTTTGTTAGCTTCTACTGTCCATTTAAAATTGGTCTTCACTCCACCCTTTATGGTGTCTAGGAATGGTGCACATATGCCACTAAAGTTCCTTATGAACTTCCTATAAAATTGTGCAAGCCCATGAAAAATCCTTACTGCTATCCTTGATGTTGGTGTAGGCCAACTTGTGATTGCTTCCACCTTGTTTGGATCCATTTTCAGTAGACCCTTGGATACCACAAAACCCAAATAAAGTAGCTCCTGCTTGAGAAATTCACACTTCTCTTGGTTGATTGCTAATTTTCTTCATGCAGCTCTTGAGTACTATCTCCACATGTGCCAAGTGATCTCATTTAATCTTAATAAATATAAGCATATTATCAAGATATACCACCACAAATCTGCCTATGTGATCCTTGAGCACTTCATTCATTAACTTC
This sequence comes from Chamaecyparis obtusa, assembly GCA_027943335.1. Lineage (NCBI taxonomy): Eukaryota > Viridiplantae > Streptophyta > Pinopsida > Cupressales > Cupressaceae > Chamaecyparis > Chamaecyparis obtusa. The sequence continues at coordinate 866,415 of BSBK01004645.1, read as the reverse complement.
ATGAATGTGCTAGGGGCATTGGTAAGCCCAAATGGCATTACAAGCCACTCATATAGACCCTTAGTGGTCTTAAATGTTGTCTTCCACTCATCTCCATCCTTAATCCTAATCTTATGGTAGCCACTCTTAAGGTCCAGCTTGGCGAAGTATTGTGCTCCTCCCAAACAATCCATCAAATCCTCTATTCTAGGTATGGGGAACCTATACCTTATTGTGATCCTATTAATTACCCTTTAATTAGTGTAAAGCCTCCATTTTCCACCCTTCTTGGATGCTAGCACAACTAGTACAAAACATGGGCTGATGCTCTTCTTAATGAGCCCTTGATCCAATAGTTCTTGAACTTGTCTAGCCACCTCTTGATTCTTCTCTGGTGTAAGCTTGTATGTTGCCTTGTTTGGAAATGAGGCTCCTAGAATGAAGTCAATTTGATGATTGATGGACCTCTTAGGTGGTAGGGTTGTAGGTGTTTCATCACTCACAATATCCTTGTATTTACCAAGCATCTCCTGAATTTCAATAGGTAGGGGTGCTTGAATAGGCTTCTCCTTTGGTTTTACCATTATAGCATACCCTACATTGTCCTCTTCTTGGAGTGTACTTATCATCTCCTTCCCACTACTCAGTAGTACATTAGGGGTCTTGGATTTCTCTCCCTTTTCCTCTAGTAAAGAATGAAGTTTGAAGGTCTTCGCATCCTTCTTGAAGGTAATAGCATTTTACTTGCCATTGTAGATGGCCTCTCTGTCAAACTGCCAAGGCCTTCCAAGCAATAAGTGGCATGCATCCATAGGGAGTACATCACACAATAGCTTATCCTTGTATCCACCAATGGAGAATTCAATCCATGCTTGCTCATTGACCAATACACTTTGGCCTTTGTTTAGCCATGTCATCTTATAGGGATTGGTGTGAGGTACTTTGGGAAGGTTGAATTTCCTTACTACCTCCTTTGCTATAATATTATCAGTTGACCCTGAGTCAAAAATCACTTTGTAGACCTTACCCATGATCTTGCATTTCAATCTAAAGAGTGCTCTCCTCTGCCTTGGTTCTTCCTTATTTTCTTGTCTAATTAGGACCCTTCTAAACATGAGATTTTCACCCATCTTTGATTCTATTTGGTTAACCTTTGGTGATTTGACACTTAAAGTGTCCTCTTAGGTGTATGCTATCCACTTTTCTAAATTAAAAGAATATGTCTTGTTTGGGTAGCTATATGCTCGATGTCCTAACTATCCATAATAATAACATTTCATGGTAGCAAAATATGAGCTACCCCTACCTGAACTTCTTCCTCTATTTGAGCTGCCTTGGTGTCCTCTTCCTTTGCCAAAAATTCCTCTAGATGATGTTTCACTTCCATGCTCTACTAGTTTGGAATCTCCTTGACTCCTATGTTCATTTCCTCTACCTTGGTAGCCTCCCCTATGTCCCCTTTGATCTCTTCCTCTACCTCTATTCTTGGAGGTTTGATCTTGCTTCCTCTTGCCTTTTTCTTCAATCTTGATAGCCAATTGATAGCATTGGTGTACTTTTTTGGGACTAAGAAGAACCATTTCTTCTTGAATGCTCCACTTCAAGCCATTCAAATATCTAGCCACCTTAACACTCTCATCCTCTACTACATTGGATCTCATGCAAAGCTTTTGGAATTACTCAGTATAGGAACTCACATCTAGATCCTTTTGTCTCAAGCTCAGTCTTTTCTTATGTAACTAAATCTCATAATCCTCAGGCATGTAGGCTTCCTTGATTTTGTTTACCATGCCCTTCCAAGACAATATTGGGTTCTTGCCCTCCTTTTCCCTCTTTGTTTGTATAAATTTCCACCATGTTAAGGAACAGCCTCTAAGTCTAGACTTGGCTATTATGACCTTTTGTGCTTCACTGGTTCCATCACATTCAAAGTGATTTTCCATGCCATCTATCCATTCCATGACTAGGTCAGGTTCCATCTTACCACTAAACAATGGTATTCCCTCTAGAGCCTTTCCATTCATGGATTTCAATTCCTTTAGAAGTGGTTCTTCAAGCAATATAAGGTTTGGCTCTGGAGCCTTATCCTCCTCATGTATATCCTTCTCCTTGGCTTCTTTCCAATCCAACTTGTCACTACTTCTTCTGCTTTCAATTGCATTTCACTCAATGTTTGTTCCAATTGAGCTAACTTCTCCCTCAATATCATGTTATCTACTTCTTGGTCCTCAACCTTCTTAGCTAACTCCACATTGGTCACCATTATTGAAGACCCACTGGATTCACAATATGACATGCACTATGCAATCCCACAATTTTTTGGGGCTCTGATACCAATCTGATAGGGAGGTTGGGAAGGAGCTTATCACAAGCCCTTGCTCTTAGGTTCACCTAGTGACCCCCAAGTGTATCCACCTACACCAATGACCTATAGGATGCCTTGGATGGATCAATCCCCTAGTCTTAGGCCCAACCAAACTATCAAAAGTGATTCAGCAACTCAAGCTCAACTTCATGCTTCTAGGCTTCTTCATGTGCCTAATGACCCTCAAGCTAGACTAAGTGTATTACACCTCCAAATGAAATAGGAAGCTTGCAGAGATAAGGAGGTGTGGGAAAATGTCTTAAAATGTGCCAACACACATGCTCCAACCTTTAATTCACCCATTCTTCTTACCGATCTGGTAGTTCCTTTGTAAAATAGGGCTACAAGGAAATGGCCTAATTAGGCCTCCTCTCTGAGAAAATAGGGCTTTAGCCTTGACCTATCAAAAAAAAACCTACAAATAAATTATGGACCCTTGCTAGATGAGGTAACACCTCAAGGATTTTAGAGGTCTTGGGTCCCTCCTAGGCCGTACAACCCCCTTACTAAAAATGGGTCTTTTTAGTGGAGTTTAGGCTTTCTCTGATCCAGTGAAGTAAAAGATGGATTTTCTTGATCAAATGGATTGATCAACTCTTTTCCTTACATCCAAGTCTTGGTAATGACCATACACAAGACCTCCAACTCCTACCATTCATCTCCCATCACTCCTCTGCAAGCTATACTCCTGCTTCAATCAATCCTTCCTAGTTGGCCTCAACATGGCTCGCCTAGGGCTGGATTGTAAAAATTCTTAGCATGCATTCCAGGGACCTTCCTTCCATGTATGATACATACATGGGGTCTACTCACTATCCCCAAAAGGATGTATAGAATTAATAGTGAGATAGTGAGTTAGACCCTCATTTGTTCAAGCTCCTCAGTAGAAAACTAGAGAACTAGGAGTTTAGAAAATATTTAAACTAAGCAAAAAAAAGATGAATAAAACCCTAAAATAATTATAGAAATAGAAAGTATATCCACACAAAAACACTACACATTCACCAAGAGATCTGATTCATACCAACATTCTCTTCATTAACTCACTGTTCATCAAGATCAATACAAACTAGACTATGCACACACACTCAGAATAGAAACTCCATACAGTATGACCTCCAACCCCGGGATATGAGCCCAAACATCCATAAATAGTCTTAGGTCATGCTTAGGAAAGGTTTAGGATCCTTAAAAACTAATTAAGGTCTTGAGGTAAGTGAGACCGAGAAACTTTTCAAAAGTTATAAACGTTGCTAAGAAACTTTTACAACTATGATGACATCTTTTCAAACTTGCTTCCCCAAAGAGCTTAGGAAGCTAACAAGGGGTCCTAGGATCTACCTAGGCCCTAAAATCTATATCCATGCTCAAAACCTCAAAAATAAGACCTGACATTACATCCTATCTAATTATCCCATAGTAGACCAGTGAGACAGATCACTCTACCTAAGACCTTAGGACTTCATATCCCTCATGGATCCCACAAACATGGTCAACATGACCTTAGGGAAATTCCACACACAAAAGACTTACAAACAATAAAAAAAAAGAAGGTTCTCCTACACCATATTTATAGCATGTTCCTTAATTGGAACTATATATTGTTTTGCCTATCATGGTTTATGTTTCTCCTCTCGCATGTTTCCCACCTTCCCCAAACACTACAGACCTAGATAGGGGGGTAGGCAATATGGTTGACTAGCTCCTCTTGTGTGATGGATTCTTTTTGTTTGCTTGTTTAATGTGCTTCCCTCATGATGTGTTGCATGATATATATATTTTTTATATTTCTTTATGACCCTTGTTTCTTTGTTGGTGAAACGTGATAAAGGAATTGATATGTTGTGACATTTCTTTATTTGTATCTCAATTCATTTATGTCATGCATGTACCACTATTTATAACTAGGCCTTGTATTGTCTAATTGGGGATGATGTAAACTAATATATATCTATTATTTTTGGTCTCCATGATGCCAACCCAGAAAGGCTCTTCTTTGCAACTCTTATGTGACATTCTTCCAATGTACATTTTTATATAATAACTCATGTATTATCATATGAGCATACTAACCCCCGAGTTAGTATATCCCTTTTGTTCTCTCTTTTGTCATGTGTTCATTTCCCATGGTATGTCCTCTCTTGTGGGATCTCATAGTGGGAACATTTATTGTAGGTTCATGTATGCTCCATTAAACCCATTGCTCCCATTAAGGCATTTGCAATTGCTTTAACATGGGGGCATGCACCCCACTCCTTGTTTCACATTTTATACACACATACACAATGATTCAATGAAATATCTCTTGTAGATGGACAAGGATAAAATTATTTCCTTGTGTTCATCCTTTCATTAGATCCTTAATGGATACAATACTTTTCTTAAGGACTGGTCTTCCTTTATTTGATCCCTTTGGAGACAATACTTTCCTTAGGCATGATCATTTTCATTATATCCCTTAATAGAGACAATGCTTTCCTTAAAGACTTTTCTTTCTTTCTTTGATCCCTTTGGAGAAAATGATTTCCTTAGGCCTGATTTCCCTTATTGGATCCCTTAAGGGAGACAATTCTTTCCTTAAGGACTGATCCTCTTTGATGGTTTAACTAGTATAACACAACTTGCTAGATTTTTAATACCATATTTTGTAGTGCTTTCTCTTTGTGTGATCCATAGTAAAGAAATACTTTTGTATACTAAGAAAATTATCTTCATAGAATTAAGGTTGAACAATAAATGAAATAGTAACTAAATACAACCACTATAGAGCAACTATTTAGCAAATAATGATCAATTGAGCATCCTATGGCTCTCTAACTAAGATTGTTAATGAATAGCTCTTAGAAAGCTCCCATTAATGACAGTCCTAGAATGAGAATGATAAAGATAAACAAGCTATTGCTAAAAATTATCAAAGTAAATGCTAATTATGATCTCAAATGCCTTTCTAAGCTCAAATTGCAAGAGGTTCAATGCAATTCTCAGATGTGTGGTTGATAATTATGAAGGATTTAGACCTTCCTTTTATAGATTTTCCAATGGTAGGGGGTGTAGCTGTATTTGATCATGGTTAAGCCTTGGTTGATCAGGATTAAAGTGGGAAAATACTGAAATCTAATTTTTCCAAAATTTCATATGTTTTAGTAAATTGCAATTTTGAGGGTCTTCGGTGCATTTTTGGACAAACATGCTGCCTGGAAACATGATGGAACATCAATGTTTCCAAAATTTTGTTCAAGATTATTTGAATACCTTTCCAATGCATCAAATGGTTTGTAATTCGGAGCTAGGATGAGAAAGTTATGCCTTCTCCAAGTGGACCTAAATTTTATATTTAGTTTTTTTTGATAATTTTTGATAGTTTTAATAGTTTAATTGTAATAAACATTATGATGACTCTTCATTTCAATTCCAAGGGATTTGTGTGACCCTTGGGATCCATCTGACTTGTATAAACTCTAATTTTGAATAGAATGGAGACAGTTTTTGGTTTGCAATCTTGTTGTTCTCAATTTTCATGTTGAATTCTACAATACTGTAGGTATCACACCAGGTATTGTAATCTGGTTTTTCATAAATCAGATCAGTGGTATCAGAGCGGGAATGCTCCTTTATGCCAATTTACACAAGGTCTTCCTACCAAAGATTAGGATTGGATACACAAGATTTGTCAAAATACCCACCTTTGAGACGCACACGATCGAAGATGTCAGACGATGATGTTAAGAAGTTGGTCGAGGAAGCTTTAAATAAGCAACGAGAGGAGATGATGAGTCAATTTTCATGCCTCCTACAAAAGCAAAAACCCTCTGAATCTGAAACATCATTTCGTGGAAATACCCCTTTCAAAGTGCAGGTCAATTTTGACATCCCGAATTTTGAAGGAAAGGTCGATTCTGAAGCTGTTGATAACTAGTTATCAAAGTTGGATAGGTATTTTTCTATAAATAATTTCTCAGATGCTGAAAAGATAACATTTGCTCTCCTCAAAGCTGAAACCCATGTGAAATTAGCATGGGAAACCAGAGTAGCAAATAAAGAACAAGAATTAGTTGATGAAGATGGTTTTATAATATCTCTTGATAAGAAGCCCACATGGGGAGAATTTGTGGAATACATAAAAGAAGCTTACCTCCCGGAGGATGTATATGAACAAAAATACATAGAATGGCAACTTCTTCGACAAAAGAGGGATCAGTCTGTGCAAGATTACACTAATACATTCCATTCACTTTCAGCAAAACTCAGTATTAATGATTCAGAGAAGCATCAAATTTTGAAATATCGGAGTGGACTTCACAGGTATATTCAAACAGAGATGGAATTTTTAAATATTGAGACATTGGCAACTGCCTATAAATATGCTACAAAAATTAAAGAAAAATCCAAGCAAAAAGGGAAGAGGGACTACTTTGCAAACAACAAGCCAAGGGTTGAAGGTGGTAGTAAATTTGCAGGAAAATAGGTGACCAAGGAACTTCATTCAAATTCACCCAAGAACACATGGTGGTCTACTAAAAAGATAGACAGGCATGTGGTGTGAGATGCATAAGTCCCCAACCCATAATACAAAGGATTTTCGAAGTATTAAAAATTTGATGACAGAAATACAAGGAGAGGAAGCTAAACCTGAATTGTCACCAATAGATAATTCTGAGAAAGAGGAGAATGATTCCATCATAGAAGCAAACCCATATGCCGTAGTTGGAACTGCTAAAGTATTGCCCCGTGAAGATGAAGAGAGACTTTTTCATTCACAGATGTGGGTTGATGGAAAGCCTCTGCATTTTATTGTTGACAGTGGGAGTCAAAAGAATTTGATCTCTAGGGAGACAGTCAAAAGATTAAATCTGAAAGTGACAAGACACCCACAACCATACTCTATGGGATGGGTAAATGAGGGACAAGATATTCAAATAAATCAACAATGTTGTTTGCCATATTCAATCAAGCCTTTCAAGGATGAAGTGATATGTGATGTAGCACCATTGGATGTATGCGATGTCTTGCTGGGGCAGCCATACATGTATCAGAGGCATGGGGTGTATGAGTCCAGGCCACGTAGTGTTACAATCAAGCTTGGTGGGAAGAGGTATCAAATACCAGAGGTATGTCCAACACAAACTGCTTCGTTAATTAGTGCTAAACAATGTAAACGCTTGATTGCTCAAACTGGAGCTTTTGTTGTACTCATGATTCACCCTAAACAAACAAAGTCAATTGTTCTTAATACACATACTAAGGTAATAGAGAATCAACAAAATCAGATGGATAAAATTTTGAAAGAATATCACAGTGTGTTTACACCACCAGTGGGAGTACCAACACACTGTCAAGTCAAGCACTCTATTGATTTAATCCCAGGCACACCGCTACCACATGAGCCAATATATAGGAGGTCAGTTTTGGAAAATGATGAGATTAAGAGACAAATTCAGGAGTTGATTCAGAAAGGACACATTCATCCAAGTGCTTCACCTTGTGGAAGTCCAATTGTCCTTGCTAAAAAGAAAGATGGGACATGGAGGCTTTGTATTGATTATAGAGCATTAAACAAAATCTCTATTAAAAAGAGATATCCAATCCCTCGAATTGATGATTTGTTGGACCAACTTAGGGGGGCTAAATTCTTTACAAAAGTTGACTTGAAGTCTGGATACCACCAAGTACCAATTGATCCAGCAGATGTGTGGAAGACTGCATTTAAATCTAAGGAAGGTTTGTTTGAATGGTTGGTCATGCATTTTGGCCTAACAAATTCCCTAGCCACATTTATGAGATTGATGAATGATGTGCTTAGACCATTCATTGATTCTTTTGTAGTTGTTTATTTGGATGACATACTCATCTTTAGCAGGACTTGGTCTGAGCATTTGCAGCATGTTGAACAAGTTCTTTCAACTCTGCAAAAACACAAACTTTATGCCAACATTGAGAAGTGTTCTTTTGGTATGCAAAGTATTCAATACTTAGGGTATATCATTGACACTAAGGGTGTTCATGTTGATTTAGAAAAGATTCAAATAATCCAAGATTGGCCATCCCCTAAAAATTTCATAGAGCTTCACAGCTTCTTGGGCTTAGCCAACTTCTATCGCAGATTTGTGTTTGGTTTCTCACACATATCATGGCCTCTTAATCAATCACTAAGGGGTGGAGCACAAGAAAAATTTCAGTGGACAGAGGCAAAGCAACAAGCATTTGAGGAGTTAAAGAAAAGACTATGTTCAACACCAGTATTGGTCCTTCCAAATCTACACCAAGCATTTGAGATAGAAACAGATGCATCAGATTATGCTCTTGGTGCGGTACTCACACAACATGGGCATCCTGTTGCCTATCACAATGAAAATTTTTCTGATACAATACGTAGGTATCCCACCTATGATAAGGAGTTGTATGCCATTGTTCAGGCTTGCAAACAATGGAAACACTATATACTGGGAAAGGAAACTGTTATACATACAGACCATAAACCACTCCAATTCTTGCAAACACAAGGGAAGCTACAAAATGATAGACATCAACGGTGGTCAGCCTATTTACAACAATTTCACCTCAACATTCATCATAAAAAAGGAAGCAGTAAGAAAGTGGCAGATTGTTTGAGTAGGCCTCCAATTGCAGGTTTGACAATAGTGTTGGATTCATGTGGTCATCAATCATCCACTTGGGAACAACTATATAGTACTGACCCTGATTTTGCTAACATCTATAGTAATTTGGTAGAAGGAAAATCTGTCTCTAATTTTCACTTGCAGGATGGGTTTCTTTGCCATAATGGTCACATATGTGTACCCACCAAAGAACGGAAGAAAATGATATGGGAAGCTCACTATAGTCATGTTGCAGGACATTTTGGTATTGGTAAGACTACTGCTATCCTTCAAAAGTATTTCTATTGGCCAAAAATGAAGCAGGATATCATTTCACATATACAAGCTTGTGCAGCCTGTGCAATTGCAAAGCCAGCAAATCATAAGTTGGGTCTATACTTACCATTACCTATTCCTGATAAGCCATGGCAGTCTGTTTCAATGGATTTTATGTCTGGGCTTCCAACTACCAGGCGGGGGCATGATTGTGTATATGTTGTGGTAGATAGGTTTTCTAAAATGGCTATCATGGTGGCATGTAAAAAGATGATTTCTGCAGAAGATACTGCCAAGCTATTTTTTGAACATGTGTGGGTTCATTTTGGTTTGCCAAAAACCATTATTTCTGATAGGGATAGCAGGTTCATCAGCAAATTTTGGTCTGCACTATGGGCTCAAATGGACATGAAATTGACAAAGTCCACAGCATTCCATCCCCAAATAGATGGGCAGATAGAAGTGGTGAATCGAATGATTATTCATATTTTACGGATGTATCATTCAAAACATCCTCACACATGGGATGAAAGCTTACCCTATGTGCAACACAGCTACAACCGTGCACTCCATAGTATTACAGGGCACAGTCCATTTGAGGTTTCTCTTGGGTACCAGCCATTGGCACCTATGGATGTAGCAATACCATCTCTACACTCTAGTAGTCCATTAAATGGTGACAAGGAGGTAGATAAAGTAGAAAAATTCATTGATAACATTAGACACCTACAACAACAAGTTCATGAGATATTGGAGCAGAGTAATCAGAGGTATAAGGAAAGACATGATAAACATAGAACTCCTCATCAGTTTCAGGTTGGTGACAAGGTATGGTTACATCTTCAGAAAGAGTGCCTGCATGGACCAAATAGGAAGCTTCATCCTCTTCGTTATGGACCATACACTATTGTGAAACAAGTTGGTGAGAATGCTTTTGAACTTAATTTGCCATCCTTTTTGGGACTGCATCCAGTTTTCAATGTGGAATTGTTGAGACCCTATTTTCCTCCTTTATTGGATATCTCCCAAGCTACTGAACACATTCAAGCTGCAGAGTTAAATCCCTCTACTACTGCTCCAGTCCAATGTGACCATGTTACTGAAGCCATTTTAAAGACTTTGAGAAATCAGAACATTCCTTTGTATCGGGTGGTTCGAGCTGGTCAGCATTCTCATCAAGGCAAGTGGTTTACTAAGGAACAAATTGAAGAACAATTTCCTCATCTGTTGCAGCAGCTTAGTGCAATGGGGCCCATTGCCTCTTAAGGGGGGAGGAATGATCAGGATTAAATTGGGAAAATACTGAAATCTAATTTTTCCACAATTTCATATGTTTTATTAAATTACAATTTTGAGGGTCTTCGGTGCATTTCTGGACAAACATGCTGCCTAGAAACATGATGGAACATCGATGTTTCCAAAATTTCGTTCAAGATTATTTGAATACCTTTCCAATGCATCAAATGGTTTGTAATTCGGAGCTAGGATGAGAAAGTTATGCCTTCTCCAAGTGGACCTAAATTTTATATTTAGTTTTTTGATAATTTTTGATAGTTTTAATAGTTTAATTGTAATAAACATTATGATGACTCTTCATTTCAATTCCAAGGGATTTGTGTGACCCTTGGGATCCATCTGACTTGTATAAACTCCAATTTTGAATAGAATGGAGATAGTTTTTGGTTTGCAATTTTTTGTTCTCAATTTTCATGTTGAATTCTACAATACTGCAGGTATCACACCAGGTATTGTAATCTGGTTTTTCATAAATCAGATCATTGGTTCCACCCTTTGAAGACAATGCAAAGTTTGTGTCCTCAATGCTTGGGACAAGTAGACAAGATGGATGGTCAAGATTCTCTTTCACTTTGAGTGATTGAGATTGAATTTCGCTTGATCCATGTGAATGCCTTTCCTCAAATCTCATTGGTTGCTCGGATTTCCTCTCCTTTTGGTTTGTTGAGAGTAATTGAGATTTATTAATTGATTTCATTGATTTATTTTAGCCATGTACCCCTTGAATGGGTTGAATTTAATTTAATCCAAGACTATACAATTAATTGATTTAATTGTATTTTGATTTGATTGCATTTGATTAAAACACTCAATTTTGATTTATCTCAAATTAAGACTTGATTTTAATTTTGATTGGCTAATTATGCATTGTGGTTCAATTACTTCAATTTTGTCCTTGATTTGCTTTGATTTGACTTGATTTATCATTCAATTGTCTTTGTCCATTTTTCAGTGATTACAAATGCCCCTCTTTGAGTTAACGTGCGAAGCATGTCAACTCAAAGAATACTCTGATTTTGCTAATGATAGGTCCTGATTCATTGATGGTCGATCTCTAATGTTCGTTTGATGTTTTTGATGGTCGATCCTTGATTTTTGATATGAGATTGATGTAGATATGATCGATATGAAACTCTCAATTGATATGGTTCTGATGATCATTTTGATATGACGGTCATTCTGATGATGGTCCTTGATATGATGTTTGATTTAATGATTGAGTTCGATGCAATGCCCCACTCGTTTGATTTCAAAATTTTTTCTAATAGAAGCTCTCTTTGATTCGATGATCGGTTTCTTGCTTTTTTGATGATGTTGATCTAATTATCTGATGGTATGCCCCTTCAGAAATGAAATAAAATTCATATAAATTTGACCATTGATTGATTTTTGGGTAATGTTGATCGTTATGTGAATATAATTCATATGTATGATGAATTTTATTTAAATTTCTGATATCGATGTTTACTTTGTTCAATTTCAAATGCCTTGTTTTTAATTATTTTGATGATAACATCACTTTATTAAGTCAATTTTGATAAAAATGTACTTGCGTAGGTAAAAATTACCTCATTTTAGGTTAAAAACCTATATAAAGGGGTCAAAATCCCTTTTTACTATTCATTTTACCATTGACTTTTGACTTTTCTCACTATTTGCCTTTTTTGCTTTCCATGATGTCTATCCCTATCCACGAGCATCGATTCAAGAAATGCCGTTGATATCAGTGTCTACCTAGCTCAGGACCTTTGGTGAGTACTTGTACCTTTTCAATTTTTCATGTACAACATTTATTTCAACTTTTTCCATTTTTTTCCATTTAAACAACTAGTTTTTTCATTTTTATGCTAAATGTGCACTTTTGCCAACTTTAAGGGCACTTTTGCCTCCCAATGTGCACTTCTGCACTTTTCCTGTGCGCTTTCGTGAATCACCTTGGTGCTTTCGCTCACCACTTTTAAGCCCTTTTGCACTTTTACCATTTCTTTATGTGATTTTGCTTAGTTTTAGTGCTTTCACCACTTCTATGTGCGCTTTTGATCAAATTTATCGCTTTCAAATATTTTAAGAGCGCTTTTGATTTGTATTTGGGTGCTTTCAAAATTTTGGCTGCTTTTACAATATTTATGTGCGCTTTCACCCCTTTAAGCAATGCTTTTGATGTTTGCCAGTTTTGCTCAATAAACTAGTGCTTTTGCTCTACAAAATTTCAAGTTTTTGGATTTTTGGCCAAGTTGTAATTTGTCGACGTCATTGATTGATTGTCAGGTTTATGTTCCCAATTTTGATATTTTGTAACAAGTTGTAATGTATCAGTTAGGGTTTAGTTATAGTTAGGATATCCGTCGTCAATCTAGATTCAAATGATGGGTGAAGATAAAATTTATGTTCTATCTAAGTAGAAACATGAAATCTGATTGTGGTTTTGATAAGTGTTTAATTTAATTTTAATTGACTTAGAATAATCCCAATAATTTTTGATTTCCTTTTTGATGTGTTTGAACTTGTTTCTTGTAGTCGGAGCTTGGATCTTTACATATCCACAGTTCTTATCCTTTGTCCTGGGATATGATACTTGCTTTGAGTGCTGTCGACCGTCATCACATTGCTCGATGTGGCCTATCTTTCCTTCTATATCTTCCTTGATTCTAAGTGAATCGGGGTCTCATTACTACTATGGCTGAGCATTGGCACTCAAACCATAACACATTCCATCTTCCCATGGGTGAGATGACCATCACCCTTGAGGATGTGTATCATCTTCTCTGGTTTCTGAATCGAGGAGAGCTTGTCTTTTATGACACTGTTTATGATGGTTCAGCTTGTCGCTGAGTGTTTGGTGATCCTTCTATTGGTGATCAGCATATTTAGTGGGCTTAGTTCATCTCATTCCCTATGTTACAAGCTGTCCTTGGCACTTTGATTGGTGGTTTCCTACTTCCTGAATGATGTGGTCATGGGTTTGTTGTTGGTTGGGGTCCTATTATAGAGGATTTGATGGCAGCTCCTTGTCATTTCGATTGGGGTTCTTTCTTGTTAGCACATTTATATCATGAGATGCATACTATCATGTACATACGTTCTACTACATTGACTAATGGAGCTATTTTATTACAGCTTTGGACTTGGGAGCACTTCCCGGTGTCATGTCCTATGACAACACAAGATCATCTAGTTGGTTGGCCTTTTGCATGGATGTACAGTGGTATTATTAAGCAGGCCCATATGGGTAAGCTAGATTACTGGCGATGTTAGATAGATGACATGGATACTTTCATTTGGAGGCCTTATCTTGGATGTGAGGCTTGACCAGAGGATGATGGGGAGCTTTTGTATAAGTTCTATCCTTGTTGGATGATTGGTCATTCCACTTTTGTTATTGAGAGATTCTGCTTTCATTGTGTTTTCTGTCAGTATGGGCGTATTCAGGATATGTCACAGGGCGTAGTGATCTATGCTTGTGTGTAGGCCAAGAGATCATTATGGGGCCCTTGTGTTGATTATGGTACAACTATTTAAGAGATTCAAGATCTGGGGTATCATCCTTGGAACCCTAGGTCACAGGTGATGGATGACAGTATTAAAGATGAGTATGGTGCCTGGCTACATATGTATCCTTTTCCCAGGTTTACTGATCCTACTGAGAGGATTCCTAGCATTGAGGAGTTATCAGATGGTGAGGATGGAGCTAGTGGGGATGAGGGTGATGATGATGATGATGGAGATGATGATGAAGGTGGAAGTCATGGTAGGATCAGGGAAGTGAATGACGGGGTCTTCACAGAGCTAGAGCAGGTCATATATGTGTGCTAGAAAGTAGTCACACTTGTGTGAATCATTACATTCAAGAACACTCAACAGTGAGGTCTCAAATATTGATTCATAGCTCTCTATTCATGGAGTGAAAAGGTTGTGTATGAGGCCCTTAGATTGACCTTATTAACCCATGCAAGTACACCAAGAAATGAGAGATTCAAGGATGAGAAGCAAGAATGCTAATCTCCATTGATCTTCAAGTTATTGCATGTAAATGAAACTAATCTAGATGATAGCAATGCAAAGAAGCAAACTATTCTATTGAAATGGAAGTTTTACTCTCCTTTGCTAATTAAACTATATGAAGATTAAGGTAAAACAATGAAAGAGACTAAGATAAAATTCTATGAAGATTAAACTAATATGTAAATGTGAAAGCTAAAATAAAATGATCTTCAAAGCTCCAATGTCGCCAAGAAAACCTGCAACATAACAATAATATGAAAATTTTGGATTTGAAATAAGAAGGAGAGGGCTCCTTATATAAGAAAATGTGGAAGAGAATGCATCTCCAAGAGCAATGTGGGATAAATTGAAAAAGAGGAAACAAAGCTCATTTTTTAGAAAGTGTGGAGAAAAAGGGATTTTATTTATTTTTAATTATTTGTTTCCCTTTTTCATCACAAAGAGCTTTAAGAGGATTTATTTATTTATTTAAAAGAATGATTCTCTTTTAATTAAACAAGATAACAATATTTAATTAAAAGAGAGATATTATTCTAAATAAGATAAAATTATTTAACTAAAATAGATTTTAATTAAATAAAATTATTTCACTAGTAAATTTGACTTCAAATTTCGATAGTAATTGGTCGAATTTACGACCAAAACTCTCGTCGTTCTTTTTTCGTCAAATTTTTGACGTGTCTACTATTTGTCAAAATTTCGACCAAAACATAGGTCAAAATTTTGATGATATCCCATTCTCAAAAATCACCGTCATTTTTTCTAATGGTCAAAATTTTGACCAGTGATTGCCCCAACGATTGGTCAAAATTTCGACCAATTGACCAAACCATGGATGATGAATCCATACTTTCCATGAATCAAATGGTCAAAATTTCAACCATTGGATTGGTGGAAAGTATGGATTCGTCATCAATTTTTTGGTCCATTGGTCAAAATTTTGACCAATCGTTGGTCGAAATTGGTTCTAGCATTGGTCGAAATTTTGACCAATGCGAATTTTTTTTTATAAAAAAAATGTTATAGACCGAGTTCTTTTCATTGACCTGTGATTCATGAGTAGTGGTTTACATGAACCCATCTCTCATGAGAATGAATGGAACACTTAGCACTCATTGGCTCTAGGTGATGCTTACGGAGGTGAAGCACCGGGACTTCTCAGGAGGTCATCCATCCCAGTACCACTCCAGCTCGAGCACGCTTAACTACAGAGTTTCCTCCATGGTTAAACCCACTCTTCTTGCATCCTCATTTGCAAAACCTTCACCAAGTGTTGTGCCTTATGAACCATTCATTAGAAAGTCCCTTAAGCTCATTAATTAATAAGTAGGAGATATTTTCCACAGCAAGTCAAATTGTGATATTGCTATCAAGATTCAATTGTGTAGTTTTTTGAGTCAAACTCATTGACCCGTGATTCATGAGTAGTGGTTCACATGAACCCATCTCTCATGAGAATGAATGGAACACTTAGCACTCATTGGCTCTAGGTGATGCTCACAGAGGTGAAGCACCAGGACTTCCTGAGAGGTCACCCATCTCAGTACTACTCCAACTCGAGCGCACTTAACTACGAAGTTTCCTCCATGGTTAAACCCACTCTGCTTGCATCCTCATTTGCAAAACCTTCACCAAGTGTTGTGCCTTATGAACCATCGATTAGAAAGCCCCTTAAGCTCATCAACTGGTTCATAAGGCACAACACTTGGTGAAGGTTTTGCAAATGAGGATGCAAGCAGAGTGGGTTTAACCATGGAGGAAACTCTGTAGTTAAGTGCACTCGAGTTGGAGTAGTACTAGGATGGGTGACCTCTCAGAAAGTCCCGGCGCTTCACCTCTATGAGCATCACCTAGAGCCAATGAGTGCTAAGTGTTCCTTTCATTCTCATGAGAGATGGGTTCATGTGAACCACTGCTCATGAATCATGGGTCAATGAGTTTGACTCAAAAAACTACACAGTTGAATCTTGATAGCAATATCACAATTTGACTTGCTGTGGAAAATATCTCCTACTTATTAATTGATGAGCTTAAGGGGCTTTCTAATGAATGGTTCATAAGGCACAACACTTGGTGAAGGTTTTGCAAATGAGGATGCAAGAAGAGTGGGTTTAACCATGGAGGAAACTCCGTAGTTAAGCGTGCTTGAGCTGGAGTGGTACTGGGATGGATGACCTCCTGGGAAGTCCCAGTGCTTCACCTCCGTAAGCATCACCTAGAGCCAATGAGTGCTAAGTGTTCCATTCATTCTCATGAGAGATGGGTTCATGTAAAACACTACTCATGAATCACAGGTCAATGAGTTTGACTCAAAAAACTACACAGTTGAATCCTGATAGCAATATCACAATTTGGCTTGCTATGGAAAATATCTCTTACTTATCACATGAATCTTGTATTATTTCTTAACACCAAACCCCATCTACAGATTTCCAATTTAGGGTTCTTGGAGCAACAACATTAGGGTATGTAAGCACACAAATATTAATGATAAAAATCATCTGTTAAAGAAAAAACCATGTTTTAAATCACTGGCAATGGTGCCCTAACCTTGTGCAAAATATCTAGATTTGAAGACTCTAGTGGTGACTCAGGAAGTATAAACTAGATATGTTGCAGGGACAAAATGCCCTGATCAGGTTAAAAATGAGGCTTCCATGGATAGGCCAATAATAGACTCATCCCAACCAAGAAGAAAGACTTTTTTAAAGCATATTTGATGTAGGGGCATCTAGAAGAGCATCTGAGCAAAGGAGGACTCCAGTGAAGGAGAAGATGGTATCAAGACAAGTTGATTGGAAAGTTTTGAAGCCTATAATGGCTTATGATAGTGTTGGATTCAATAAACTATGTAAAAGTCATGATAGAGGTCTAAGGACCAATACAATGTAATAGACTCAACATACAATGTAATAAGTGATCAAAGCAATGTAATAGGTGAAAGAGTCCAATAGGATTAGATTTGAGTAGTTTTCATGTTTAGAAGCATTCAATAAATACATTGGACCATGTGTAGGTCAATGGAGTAAGTTGGGAAGTCAGAATAGTCATAAAATGCATAAAATAAAGTTTATTAATTTAAATTTGAATGTAAACGGTCATATTACCTTTTTGGAGGGAAATTAGTTTTAATAGGTTTTAGGATTAATTAAACCTCCCAACTGTCTAAAGTTGGTTGAGGCAGGTAGATAGGGGTCATTAAATTTCTAAAGGATCCATTGTATGGAGGGGGACAGGGAGAAAAAAAGCCTGTTGTACGGATTGTTGTGAAAGCAAGCAATAAAATTTCATTTTGGTGCTGTTCCATTCAATGTATTGAACTTATTTTTGTTTGGGACTATCAAATACATGAATTAGAAGGGTATTTAAAAAAATTTCACTCATTATTGAATGAATAACACTTTGTTTTGAAGCAGCATATACGACTGTTGGTTCATTTCAGGCTGTTTTCTTGAGTTTTTCCTATGATAGACAAAAGTTTTCTTTAAATAGATGAACCTCCCATGAATTCAAGGGCCCAAACATCATGGGAGGCATGTTACTAACATGTACAATAGAAATCTAACAAGTTTTGATGTAGCACTAGTGCGAAGACAACAAGTTTGGAGAAAACAATGGAAATGTCCCATGGTGGATTGGTGGGAATAGTATGACAGCAGCATATTGAGCTATACAAGAAGGTTATCTAATGATTTGAGATATCCTAGGGCATCAAAGAGAAGGTTTATGAACCATTATTTGGTCTCCAAGGTTAGTGGAGATAGGTGTTTGGTGAAACCCTATGCAACAAGGGTTTGAAGGCATTGAATGAATGTTTTGGGCGTTCCTTGTGGAATAGGACTAAAATATCTTGGATTTATTCATATTTTTCCATATTATAACTATGATGAAAGTCTAGAGTGATGAGGATAAGAGAATGATATATTTGCTTTGTTATTTGCTTGATTTTGATGCCATTAAGAGGGTAACTTGTGAAGGAAGTTAAGACTGGTCTAAATGAGTCACCATTGAAGTTTACATATGTTAAATAACCCTAAAAAGGGTGTTTGAAACTATAATTTGTTTCTCAAGTTGTTTGAAAAAAGTCAGAGAAAAAGGGAGAAAACTGGTCCAGTAGGGCTAATTAGGGCTCATAGGGCTAGAAGGCAGATTTGAAGGTTGTGGTCAATAGGTGTTGTAAAGGCTATAAAAAATGATTGATTCTTGTTGAAACCACCTTTTTTACACCATTTTGGTCCATCTTAGGTGTTTGGAGGCATAGTTGATTCAATTGTGGGTATGTAGCCTTTGGTGAGTCTGAAGGGCTAGTGGGGTTCCCGAGTCATAAAAATTTGACAATCATGGGTTCTTTTAACTGTTGTAAAAAATTTCATACATGACTCACACAGTCCTTAGTCATCAAACTCAAGTTGAACGGTTCTGATTTCCATAGGTGCTAATTCCATAATAAATTCTTCATTCATTATTTTGTTTCTCTTAGATGGCTCATGCATATCATTCTCTTCACCTTGAATTCACCAGTCCAATGATGTCATTTCTGAATTTTCCTGAACTGTAGAAAGATTGAGCTCGACAACTTCTTCAATCTACAAAATCATGCAAAACAAATATTTCAACAATTAGAGCAAATATACCATTTAATCTTTGACTCTACCATCTAAACTCATTAAAGGGACCACAGCTTCCTACTGTTCTTCATATTCCGACTCAAAGAAAATGTGAACGTGTACATGCAATTTTTTTAATCCCCTGATGTATATATAAATGATTCAATACATAGGGTCAATCACCCATGAGAAGGGAATGAGCGATGAGAGAGTAAAGATCATGCAAGGACCTAAAAGGAAAATATTAAATTAAATAAAGCCATAATGATATGTTCAATTGTATTTTTTATAATAACTGCCCATTAAAGATTTCTCTAGAAGAAAAATACCAGCAATAAAGGGTAATCGTATGTTATGCATGGCTTGTTGTCTACAACATTTTAAATAGTTATGATTATATTTTCAAGACCTTATTCCATCCTTCAAGGAAAGTGTGTTTATTTTCTCAATGGTTATCATAGGAAATGAAAAGTAAAAATTGACCAAAATAGCATAGCGATGAAGATTGGAGATAATATGGTTATATCAAACACATGATAACATATTTAATCAAACACATGATATTGGGATGGTATAACCTAGAAACGTTAAATTGGGATGGTTTTTGTACATGCAAAATCATAGCAGTAAATTGTTTAATGTAGTGAGCTCATGTGAAAAAGCATAAAGGAATTCGTATGGACAAGCCGGGTCAAACTATTTAAGAGATACAATAACACAATGAAACTAGGTCAAATAATATGACATCCATCTTATTGATGTGACATGTTCCAATAGACAAAGCAGGGTGCAAGTCCCCTCAGTTCACATGCCTCGATAATATAAGTTTACATATTTGAACTTCAAATTTTTTAAAAGGCATTAATTAATAACGTCAAAAATAAAATAACAAAATAATATTGAGAAATCAACTGCAAGTACCCAGAGTGTTCACTTGCTGTTTCATATATCTATTTCAAGAACATTTATTTCTAGTTTGCCACCAAGATGTATATGACTGACTTCAATATTCCTCTTCAGAAATCACCAATAAATGTCAACAGCCATCAAGGACTGAACTTTAGAACAATATATACTCAACAATTGAGGTTTTGCTAAATAGGACAAATAGAAAGCCTTTATTTATCATTCTCATTTATTGCATTTGTTAAGCCTACCAAAATTGTTGGAGATCAAATCACGATTCCATGATCAATACTAGTCATATCTTCATTGAACTAAGTTCTCCAGTGTTTGTAATTTGTATTGACTTGAAAAAATATTAATAATTTGAAAAG
The DNA here is from genome assembly GCA_027943335.1 of Chamaecyparis obtusa. Classification (NCBI taxonomy): domain Eukaryota; kingdom Viridiplantae; phylum Streptophyta; class Pinopsida; order Cupressales; family Cupressaceae; genus Chamaecyparis; species Chamaecyparis obtusa. Next base: position 846,017 of record BSBK01004645.1, on the reverse strand, counting down.
ACATCCTTCTCAAAAAGTTTCCAATTATTGTCCTCAGGCTTTCTAGTTGTTTTATAATATCTAAAGACCATTTTAAATTTCAACATTAAAAGGTTAATCTTTTTTGACCCAGTAGAGTTTTTGTATAATCCATGTACCATATGGCGATGACAAAAACAACATATCTTTCAATATTAGATAATAGAAACAAAGTTCCCTTATCACTTTTGAACTGAAAATACTGATTCTGAGGAGGTAGAAAGAACCAAAGGAAACTAATTTTGACTGATTTCCTGTAATGCCCCTGTAAGAAGTGTACTTACAAGGCAAAATAAAAAAAAAAATACAGTAGAATTCAGTTTTGGAAATTGCATCAGTGACCAATTTAATGATTACGTATAATACTATCCTTTAAAGTTAAAAAACAAACTTCTATTGTTATACCTATAACTAAGGCTTCTATAGGCTTCTATTGTTATGCATATTGAATTCATTAAAATGACAACAATGTCTTATAATTATGAATTTAGAAAATGCTTTTAACTTGATCCTATCATGCTAACATACAAATGTGTTTGTTAAATTTTCTTGTGACTGCTTACCTTTGATTTATAACAATTGAAAAACAACTTAATGAAGAACTAAATCACCAACATAATATGTTGTGGAATCTTAAGAATGTAGAAATAAAATGAAACAAAATGGCAGATCAGATTTTCAAATATCCAAGTGTTCAACAATGAAATAGAGATAGACGGTTCTTGTTTGGCAGACTGTACTACAAAACATTTTTTGCTTCACCAAGTGAACAATTGTTTGCAAATTTGTCAAATGTTTTTTCTAGTATCAAGTTATATGGGCTTCTCTGTGCTTGAACATAATAGTTAAAAGATGAGAGTATACAAATCAATAAAGAAGGTAATGTCAAAGAGGACTGAAAGAGTGATAATCTATAATAACCACTTTAATGAGTTTTTAGTAGACACATGTTGCCAAAGTAGATTTATCCTTAAATATGAAAAATTGCATTTATGACATGCATAAATATGATTTTTTGGTTGTACGAAGGCAGAACATTGGAATAAATGTTTGAGGCAAGCTTTATACAACTAAGGACAAACACATGCCATCAATCTTACAAAGGAGTAATTGGATATCCACATGAAAAAATAGGGCATGAGAAGCTAGTAAGGTCCATTTGCAAAAGAGTATACCTTCCATCCTGGAAAGAGTTTTTGAAGATCAACTCTTGCGGGGGTTGAAAAATTGTCATCTTCTCCAATCTGCACAAGAATACAGGACAACAGACATTTTTCCAAATGTTTTTATAATTTTACAATTTCAGACCATAGTTTTGTACAAACAAAATGGTTTAGTTTATATAAAGTTCAAATTTACCTCATAAATATGTGCTAAACGCAATAAAGTAAGCTTATCCTCCAGTTCCTTTTCTCCAAATTGCATGTTCAATGTAAAATTAAAACTAAAAGAGGAAAAAATAAATATAAATGACTCTCCCAAACAATCTACTTGAAATAAACCTTAAAATATTCATCATCCTCTCAAAAAGAATGCAAAATTTACCTGAAGTGTAATTATTGCAATATTTGTTGGTAGCTCATAACCTGGGGGAAATGCTGAATACCGAGGGGTATTTATCAAATTCATTTCTTTTTTCTGCATCATAGAATTTTCCTTATTTCATTTTAAACTCATGCAAGAAAGTGATTTTCATAGATTTCACACTTTGCCTTTTTTCATATAGTAGACAGAATAAAGACAAAACATTTCATTTTAGTCATACCTACAACCATAAGTGATTGTGTGATTTTTGTGTTTATGAATCATCAAAACTTGTCTTAAAAAATGTCCCACATAGAGAAACAAAATAGCACGGGTCATAAATATATCATTTTTCCTTTATCTAGAATATTTTGATTGGAAACCCTTGCAAATTATAAGTTCATACCTTGCATTTTAGTGGCATTCTTATATTGAGAGTTTATAACCTTTCTTAGTCATTTTCATAGTGAATAGTCCTCATCTTAGATTCAAAAAATCTAAAAATCTAAAAATCTAAAAACATAGCTTGCACATCCTAGGGTAGAGAATTACACTTTCTAGAGTCATTTTCCAAATTAGAGGGTACATCTTTTGAGGACATTCCTATAGTGGCTTTGCACATTATCTTGACTTCCTTTAAATATAGTTATCTTCTTTTCATGTCCACCTTTTCTTGGATGCTTGTCATTCTTGTCTAAATTTGTCTTATTCATAAACACCTTGTCATAATTATAATTTTATTTTCCTCAAAATTGAATTCAAGATAGTTCCCAACATCATTGAGGTATTTCCTTAGAAGGTTTACATTTATCTATCTTAGGGTATACTACATGCACCTTAGACAACATTCATTCATAGTTTTCATTAGCATTCCAAAATCATCAAAAATTAAAAAAATAGTCCTAGTGCTTCATGATGTAGAGTGGTTAGCAAAAGTGGTGGTTTCACACAAAACTTGTTCAATTCTACAAGGATCCCACAAGCCTTTAAGGTACTCCAAAGGTCAAATACCCACAAAACACTCAATCTTGCCTCCAAATGCCTAGGGTGGACAAAAATGGTATAAACTAGATGTTTTAGACAAGAATCAATCAGTTTCAACCTCTTATGCAACTCCAATCATCAAATCCCCAAAACTGACTATTAGGTCTAGTTGACAGGCTAGTAGCCCTCCAACAGAACTAAAACCCAAATAACTCAAATTTTTTCCAAAACACTTGATAAGGTAATTATATTTATGAATACCCTTTTTATTGTACTAAAACATATCCAAAACTTAAATTTGTTACTATGGAAAATATTACCAGAAAACATGATTGAGACTGTTTTTAGAGGGCTAATTAGGTGGGTTTACAAAGAAACCATGCTCCAAATACATCTAAACTCCATGAAATTCATAGGACCATCATTATTTATGCCCAATTAAAAAAATCACTGATCAATTTCAGACTATGAAGTGTTTTGGTACAAAAACCCCAATTACATGCATTAAAACCCTCATTTCCTAGGGCATCATTGAACTAGGTCAATCTGGCACTTCCAAGACCCAAACTTCAGGTTTCACAATGTATTCAACATGTGTTAAAAGATTCTCCAACAAAAAATACACCTCTTTAAGCTAGATGTACAGTTGTGTGACTGTTAGCATCATTTGGGTACCCAAATCAATCCCTACACCACTCAAATTTGCATATGCTTCACCCTATCCTGCAAATCTTCACTTTCCTTGCATTTTCATGGTTAGTTAAACATTTTAGAACCATCAGGGTCCATCCCATGGTCAAATATACATTCATAGGATGGAACCCTCACTTATTCATTTGAAAAAAATAATGTAAAACTGTATGTTTGGCGTGACAACAGTAATAAGTTTTGAAATGTGTTATTAAATTCACCAAATTCAACTCAAAACAACTTAAGTATGCCTTACCAACATTTATGGAAGATTTCTACATCAAAAAGGGCTTCAAATTAGCAAGAAAACTTCAAAATCTCATTGATTCATTGCCTGTCCGTACAGTTTTTTTGTGTACTTCATACAAAACCATGCCTCCTCCTTGCCTAAGGCTGTGACATCTTAAATAGACCTCTAACTGACTGCCCAACCAACCAAGGTAGTTGGAATGTTTATTTAAACAAGACAAATACAAAATCTTAAGTTTCCCTCCATAACTACTTAGTGACCGTTTGAGTTTGAATTCAAATTATAAGATATGCTTTTTATGCTTTTTCTAATATCTAGACCTATGCTAATGACTCATAATTGGTCCAATGACCTTATTGAATATCTTAAAGCATGAAACTACATCCTACTACCCTTTCATGGCTCATATGCCATTTGTTACATCATTTTTCCCATAGGCTTTATCAGGACCGTTGACCATTAAAGTACTTTGGCCATGAAAATATGCCATGATTGGCTTTAGAATATTCTAGTTGACATGGCTAGATGCCTTGTCCTTCTTGTCTTCACCTAGTCCCATGGAATTCCTTGGTTTCATGATGGATGCCCCTACATCACTTCACCTTTGTGAGCATCACCTAAATGAAATGAGCACTAAGTGTTCCATTCATTCTCATGAGAGATGGATTCATGTGAATCACTACTCATGAAATATTTGTCAATAAGCTAACCATAAAGCTACACAGTTGAATGTTGATTGCAATATCACAATTTGATGACTTGTGGAAAATATCTCTTAATTATCAATTGATGAGCTTAAGAGGATTTTTAATGAATGGTTCACAAGGCACAAAACTTGCTGAATGTTTTGCAAATGGGGTTGCAAGAAAAGTGGGCTTAATGTTGGAGGAACCTTCATAGAAAAGAGCAATTGAACTAGAATAATATTGGGATGAGTGACCTGCTGGGAAGTAGCATTTCACCTCTATGAGCATCATCTAGATGCAATGAGTACTAAGTGTTCCATTCATTCTCATAAAAGAAAGGTTATTATGAACTACTATTCATGAAACATTTGTCCGTAAACTAATTATAAAACTACATAGTTAAATTCTGATAATAATATCATAATTTAACTTACTGTAAAAAAATATTTCCTACTTATCAAATTATATAACTATTCTCATGATCCAACCCAACCTATAAAAATGGTGGAAATTACCTCATTCGTTGTGACAAGAACTGTTGCATCTCTATCCCCCTCGACCTGCCAAATTATCCTTAGAACCATTGATATAATGAAATACAATGACCCAACAAATATCACATACCTTGTGAATTTATGAATATCTTTTCATACCTTATTCAAAGCTTCATTGATATTTTGGATTGCCCCAGGCCCAAACTTGCACAAGCGAAACCAAATGAGCAAGATAAATTTGATAGAATTATAAAATTCAAAATGCAAGTGAGGCAGCTTACACATGCTTGTCACGCCCTCCAAATGTCAAAAGATAAATACCACCCTCTTGACACTTCAATTCATAGAAGTTCTCTTCTTCTTCTTCATATCTCTTTGACATCCTAAACAAAAATACATCTGAAAAGGCTGGCAAATTCTCAAAGAAATTGGGCCATTAATTAACAAACTAGTTGGCTTATTCATATATAGAATGAAGTACATACTACAAATTAAAATCTATAGGCAACAAGCTGTGTAAAGCTTAAATAGTGGGCTTTTAATCTGTGAAGTATGTTAGAGTTGATTCTAATTAGATCTCCATGTAAATCGGAACTGTCAACTTTTGTTGTGATTAAAAAGGGGAAAGTACCCGTAATTGTTTGTGTTCTAATAATCGCCTATGGGAGAGGTACTAAGGCCTATAAATATTATGTTTTTATCATGATCTAGATGCAGGTGTCAGTGAAAGGAGAAAGGAACAGTAGGTGACTGTTGAACAGGCAATGAAGGGTGCATTTGGGAAGCACCACGTGGTGAATATGAACAAGTTGAGGGTGGAATTGGTAAATGAGTGTTGGAAACAATTGAGAGAGTTTGTTTGAAGGTGTTTGAGCCATTAGAAAGGTTTTGTGAGTTGATTTAGGGTCTTTTCTAGGAAGCCCTAGGATAGAAACCCTTAAAGGGAGGGTTTGATGAAAAAGTATCTAGGAAAGCTTGGAGGGTCAAACTAATTGAGGAATTCTGATGTTTATTAGATGCCTTGAGACTGTATAAAGGTTGGAAGGTTGAGAGTAAGTGTAAATAGGAGTTGCTTTGGAAGAGGAGGGCTACTTAGGCCTAATTGCTGATAGGGACAGTCGTAGAAGTGTGCAACAGTCACAAGTTGAAGGATTGGTATTAGAAGGGTTTGAAGAAATCCATAAAGGGTATCTGGAAAGGTGAAGAAGTCACCATGGTGTTTGAGGAATTTTAGAGAAAAGTGCAATTTACTGGCAGGACAGGGCTAATTGGACAGTCCTAGAAAAGGCAGTTTTGAAGATTGGGATAGAGTTAATGCTTGGTAGGGGTTGGAACTCCTTAGTTAGTCTATTTGAGGATTGTTGAAGCCTTAGAAGGATCAAGGGAATCCTTGAAGATAGAAATCAAGAGGTGATTGCATGAAAGGTGAATTAGGAGTGTTCCCAAGGAGAGGGAAATTGGAACATGGACAAAGTGAATTGATAAGTTGTCTAAAATGAATCAAGGTAGTGAACCTATTGCAGAGGAGTGTTTGGTTGATATCCTAAAGTCAGGGACTTCTTATTGATAGTACTTTTTATTCTAGTAAGCTAACAGTTAAAATACAATATTAACACTTATTTTATTTGACATGGGTTTACAAATGAAAACTCACAAAATGGATTAATTATGGTGGCATAATTTCACCTTAAAATATACAGTAATTCTCTTCAAGAATACATTATATAGATAAGTAAAAAAAAGGAGGAAGCTTTTAGATGAGGTTGTGCAAAATATTTGGCACAACTTTTCAACCACTTGTAAGTGCAAATGACATATGTACATCTCCAATGACTTCCCAATCAAACCTCCTAAGTTAGACATCTAAAATATACTATCTTTAGGTACGATAGATGCTCTTCTGCCTATTTTTGACATCACTTACATTGGTAATAGAATGAACCATAGCAATCTAACAATAACATATTCTCTTACAACTTATCATTACCCAATTTTTCTATCCACCTTCTCCATATATTTAAAGATTCATTTGACACTTATCCATTCTATAATATAATCTGTCATAAATTGGCATAGGTAGGTATGTCATAAAATTGTCATAAGTTGGCATAGGTAGTTGTGTCATAAATTTTCATTACATAACACTTGTCATCCACCGCCAAAAATATCCAAGGTCCTCTAAGTGGGATGTCTACCTCCATACGAGGATAAAATAAGCCATGTCACATTCCAAGTAGGATGACAACCAAACATGCCAACTCTCACTAGAAGATTAAATTAGCATGTGCAAATGAAATTGTCCTTGTAGGCTAATAAATTAACCAAATATTAACTAAATAAACCCAAATAACAATGCTAGGATTTGCAGATGTTGAGACCATGTTAATTCCAATAAGGTTATTGTTAACATGATCATGATCTTATTTTTAGTAGTAACTTTTGGGCATATTCTTTCTCATGTTTGGTAACTCAATTGGCTCATAGTTCTTCATATCATCCACAATATAATGGAAAAAATGAGGTTGTTAATATGTTCTTAGAAGGGTATCTACATATTTCCATTTTAGATAATAAATCTCAATGGATAGATCAACTATTTCTAGTAGAATAGTAGCATAATGTGCATCCTTCCATAGCTCATAAAAATGTCTCTTTTTATGGCACTATATTGATATCATCATCCTTCCATCATATCATCTTTAAGGGTGTCACCAAGAATTCAAAATATGGAGGGCCACATGCTTCATCAATAAGAAATGCTTTTAGGACTCAAGGAGAATTTGGTCACAACACAAAGTCAAATGAAGCAACAAGAAGAAAAACATCACAATGAAAAAAGTTTTGAAGTTGGGGGCTGAGTGTTCTTGAGAGTGCAACATTAAATTACAAAAATAAAATTGAAGCAAAAAGTAAAGAATAATAAGTTTTCACCAAAATATCATGGCTCATACCATATCTTGCAAAAGATAGGTAGTGTTGTCTACAAGCTTGAATTGCCACCAACAAACCAAGTTATCTCCATTTATTCATGTTTCTTGTTTGAGGTCGAATGTAATTTAGAATAATGTCCATAGATAAACAATATTAGTATAACTTAATGAAGAAGTAAGAATCATATTAGAGCCAAAGTTCATTCTCTAAACATGTACACGTCTAAGCTAACAAACTAGAACATAATGAGTATCTTATTTAGCATAAGAATCTACTAGTTGAAGATGCCACATGGGAAGATGAAGAGTTCATTCAAAAGAGTCCACACTTGTTTAGCATTGAGGACAATGCTTCTTTGAATTGGGGGTGTGGGAGGGAGGCGGGGAAGGGGGGTGGGAGATGCTATACCCTTAATCCTAAAGTACACATATGGTTATGAGTAGTTGGGGTGTGGCTACCTTAACTCCTAATTAAGTCATTTGATTATTTTTATATTTCTATTTAGTCATTTTATCAGCTATTATAATCATTTACATCGCATTTCATATTATCTTCCTCTTTTGTGTATGTTATTCATTAAAAAATATACTATCTGATATCAACATCTCTAAGCAAATTATACTATCATAACCAAATATACATCTAAACTAGAAATCATCCTTCCATTAAACTACCATGATCTTTACATAAAACTTTAAACTTCTAGGGGAAGAGTACCAATAGTTGTTATAGCTAACTTTGTGCAACCTAAACACCTAAATGGTATATTGGATGCGACAATTCATTTTTGGGTTGTCTTTGTATGTAAATTAAGTGCTTATAACTATTGTTCTGACTTTTGGGTAATATAGACAAATACTTTGGATCTGCTATGTGTGCAAGGGTAAAAAAGTGGTCACACCAAGGTTATGTCTAAAACAATTCCCTATTGCTCCATTACTTGTGCACTTTGACAACCAAAAACATTGCACAATTGATCCATACTTGCACACAAATGCCCCAATAATTGTTGACTATTGGTACAAATAAAGTTGTATAATTAATCTAATTACTAACTTTTTTTCTCATAAAATAGGAGGCTATTAGCCTACTAGCTAATTCTTTTTAAGTAGACTTTTTATTAGCAAAACCTAATAAATGATAAATAAAAATGAAGATAAATGATAACTGATATTCCTCCCCTATGTTTTAGTAGACTTTTTAATAGCAAAGTCCAATAGACAAAAAGATGAATGATAACTGATACTCCCCCATGTTTTCTGAACATTGAAATGCCCTAATGTTGATCTCTTTTGTTAATATGGTCATAGAAAGGTTACCTGATCAGAAAGGAAAAGCGAAGGATGCTTTGCTTTGAATTCCTATTCATGTACAATAATTAATGTTCACTATAGAAAACCCATATATACTTCTTTGTAGAATTAAAAGATACATTTCATTTAATAATAACAACTTTAAAGTTACAATTATTAGTATAATATTATCAAAAAATATTAATTTAAGTACAACATTTAAATCAATAATTATTATCACGACCTTTAGAAAGTGCTCACGTAAAGCGTATGAGAAAGTCATTATTTTTTGTGAGTGCAATTGTTCAAGCCATTGTCACACTTGCAAATGTATGTGTCATGATATTTGTCATTGTAGCTAGCAGTATTATTGGCTTTCAGATTGGTTGGCCTGGATATGAGCTGGCTGATGGCTATTTTCCATATGGACTCAATGGTGTGCTTGGTGGGGCAGCAACAATTTTCTTTTCTTATATTGGTTTTGATACAGTTGCTAGTACTGCTGAAGAGGTCAAGAACCCACAACGTGATTTACCTCTAGGCATTGGCATAGCACTTTCCATATGTGGTGGACTATACATGCTTGTGTCTGCTGTTATTGTTGGCATTGTACCATACTATTTAATGGACCCAGATACTCCAATCTCATCTGCATTTTTAGGTCATAGCTTACATTGGGCAATGTATATTGTTACTGCTGGTGTAGTGGCTGCACTTTCATCTACATTGATGGGTTCCATTCTTCCTCAGCCTAGAATATTGATGGCAATGGCTAGAGATGGATTACTGCCTTCATTTTTCTCTGAAATCAATAGAACTACTTTAGTTCCCATCAATAGCACTTTACTAACTGGGTGTGCTGCTGCTATTATGTCATTTTCAATGGATGTTTCTCAATTGGAAGGCATGGTCAGTGTTGGTACACTACTTGCTTTTACAATTGTGGCAGTTTCTATTCTTATACTGAGATATGTGCCACCAGATGGGGTGCCTATTTCACCTAATTTCATCCAAGGATAGGGACTAACACATCTGTCCAAGGTCTTACATCAATTTTGGATAGGGACATACACATCTATCCAACATTAGTTATGAACAAGGAGATAAACATCTGTTCACAATAATTATTCTTGCGGACAAATACTTCCGATCACTTGCACCATCACATGAATGGGGACAATCACATCCATTCACTAACAACCAAGAAATGTGATTGGGGACATAGACATCCAACCACAAATACAGAGTTTGAGAACCAAGTCCTCGTTGTTGCATATGCAGCCACCATTGTAGATTAGTGCCACTCTGATCACAAATGATATGAGATGGTTGTTGCTTCCATTTAGAAACCAATCTTGGCTTTAGTCTTTTTAGTACAAATAATTTTTTCACTAATGCAATTCATGACCCTGTTGCTAGTGACTAACGAGAGGTCGCTGAATCTCCTCCAACCTCTAGTGCCTCCATCCTCTGGTGTGTTGGCTACTTAGCAGATTTGGCTTTTGAGTCTCATTTTGTCACTTGCAAGGAAAGAACATATTCTCCCTCATAATGTTAACTTTTCACAAAGAGTGTTAGGTACCACCGATTATACACTCCAAATACAATTGAAACAATTTTTGTTTTGATATAATTTTTTTTGACACGTTTTAAATTTTGACACACACTATTAATATTATTACAATTCATTAAGATGGATCCTGTAATTCAATTTGACTTGCTTCAAAAAGAAAAAGAAAAACTGACCACTATGGGAGACACTAATTTCCTAATATGAGCCCATACCTTGACATCTATTCCACCACATCCATGTCCATTGAAGAGGGTAAGAATAGAATCACGCTGCACAGGCTAGATTCCTCTACACAGCCTCTGACCTTTGACAAGGATAGTGCTAAAAAGGATCACGACCGATATCCAATCAACACAATCACCATTGCCCAAGGTGGATCTCATGTCCAAGCGATCTGTGACTTTGAAAGTCAACCCCTGTCTGGATCAGCTTGGGAGCTTCCTAAAAGGTTCATGAAGAGAGTGTGGTATTTATCATTGAGTAAGCTTAGAAGAGAGCATCAATATTGAAGACATCCATAAAATTTGAAGTTTTAGCCTTCAATTCAAGGTATAAATCAATGACTCAAAATGTCAGTAAGTCTGCCACCAGCCGACAATGACAACTTTATTTGCCTTGATGAATTCTTCATATCACTAAAGACTCCTCTCGTAGTTGAAGGAGTAATTGCTATCACAATCACACCCTAGTTTGTGTACACAAGCAAAGCCTCACACCCAAATTTACATATGGCTACCATAAATAGAATAAGTCCATACAAAAACTGATTACAAAAAAGAATGCCCAGTCAAGAAAAGACTTTCCAATCTAAGAGAAAATGAAGCAACTCGGGCCAATCCAAACCAGATATATGGCTTCATGCTATTAATAAGCCACTGAAATTAAATGATACAGGCCAATTGTATAACCTTACCTCTGAAATTTCAAACCATCAATGCAAGAGCACAAGACCAAATTGCTCCCGCCCGCGCCGAAAATAAAACCGGAAGTGTTTAAATGAAATGCACTTCTATTTTTTTTTTCACTTTTTATGCCCCGTGTTGGTCGAAATTTTGACCAACATGGGTTATAGTCATGCACACATTGGTTGAAATTTCGACCAACACATGCATAGAAGGAAAAAAAAAAAGAAAATTTTAAAACCATTTTGCACTTTGGTCGAAAATTTGGTTCAAATCTACTATTGTTTTATTTAAGAGATATTTCTTTTTCAATTAAATAAGGTTATTTTATTTATTTAAGAGAGAATATTTATTTTAATAAAATTTATTGATGAAATGATCAAACCTTAGGGAAAATTGAAATGATTGAATTAATTAGGATTGATCAAAGAAATTGATTTGAATTTTGAAAAGCATTGATTCAGGAAATTTGATAATTTAATAAATGGGGCCCAAAGTCTAGGTGACCATTTTAGGGTGCATAGATTTGCCCCTCTTTGACTAATGTGAGATCGATTTGGGATCACATGCAGTCAAAGAATGGAATTGAAGTGTGAGATCGATTTGGGATCACAAGACAACCCAGACGTGTGTTTGACGAATGGGAACACATCAAGACAAAGATAAGCTGATTGAAAAAGACAAGGTCAACACCCTTGTAAATAGGTAATTGTCAAATCTCAAGCAAGGTTTGATTGATAGGTTTGATAAAGCTGAATCAAGGATTGAAGTTTGATAGGTACTGCCCCCTTGTGATCGAAATCGAAATGAGATGGAGAAGAAACAATGAATTGATAATTTTGATCAAATCAAACTAAAGATAAGGTTCTTGATGTAAGATGAAAGATATGAGGATCACAAAACCAAGGTAGATCATCAAGAATGAAAGATTATGCCCCAAGGTTGAATTAGAAGAAAAGAAGTGGGGTGAAAGCGAATGGAAGATAGAAGTTTGGAAGAGATGGAAAGAAATGGAGAGAAGAAAGAGAATTTTCCCCACTAAAGAGGATGCCCCAAAATCAATCAACTGTTTAAGATAGGAAATTTTGATTGAGATCACGAAAGAAGATAAGGAAATGAAATCAAAACGTGATCACAGTTGATTAAAAGTCCACAAGAAAGATGAAGGAAAACCCTCTCAAACTCATAATGCAGCCTAAAAATGCAAATTAATCATGAAGTCTAACAATGCAAGATACATGAAAATGCAAAGGTGTACTTGCAATAGGGCAACTGTAACATAGGATTTTATGTTCATCATTCATTAGAGAATGTAAAGAGCTTATTTTCATCATTGGGCCATTATTAACAGACATTGAAAAATCACACAATCGTCACTAGTCACAAGTGCAACTATGAAGATATGAATATGATTTATATTGGATTGGAATGTGGAAAGATTCTAACATGAGCATCAAAGACATAAGGGTCACGATGACTTCAATGTTAGCTCACCCAATTTAATGTAGCAAAACCACTCTCGCATCAAGGCATAGATGCTAGGATGACCATAAGAACGGTTGTGTAAAAAAATAGTCAAGGATGATGCCTCAAATCTCCTAAGTGTGTCAAGGGAACAACAAGAGACATTCAAGAGCTTCAAGACCATACCCACAAGCAGAAAGAAAACAAAAACATGCCCCATGCCCCAAGTCCTCTAGCTATGCATCATGGAGAGACTTATTAGACAAGGACACTCAATGAAAATCAATAACAATCAGCACAGAAAGAAAATATCATGACATAGCTCAAGCATTAAGTGTTGTGTTTAAAAATTTAAGCGTGTTCACTAATACTGAGTTCCGAGGATAAGGATCAAATTCTTGCAAGCAGGTAAAATCTCATGACAAAACTGGATAAGACCAAACTGATAAGTGTTGAAAAACACTCAATGTTAGGGGTTGTCTTGAAAAACACATTTTGGGCGGTGTTGAAAAACACTATTTGTGAGGTGTCCTAAAGATTGACGTGTCCAAGAGACCAAAGCTAACACAGTTATGACCCCTAAACAAAGACAAAGACCAATTCCAAACCAAGGCAATAAGGACAAGGCATGATGGACAAAGGCTAAGTGTCGAGTACACATGCTAAGAAACAAGGGTGCAAAGGCCTCAAGTAGCACCTGTTTCCAAGTTTTCACCACTTGGATTTTATTGCAATTTTTTTTTCCAAGACTTTTTATATATATTTTTTTGTATTTTTGCTACCAAGGCGCCTATTTCCAGGTTTTCACCAAGGTACTTTTTCTATTTTTTTGAATTTTTGAATTTTTTTTATTTTTTTGGTGAGACATCAAAGTGCCTATTGCTAGGTTTTCACTAGGATGCTCTTTTTTAGGACATTTTCTAATTTTTAGAATTTTTTTTCAGCATTATATATGAATTTTTTTGGTATTTTTTCAGGATCAATAAATATATACAAAGGATGCCCCCAAAAAGAACTGGCATCAAGGATAGAACTTCTTCAGGTGCAAGAAATTGATAGGCTTAGGGAGCTGCTCCCCCTCTTCAGTGGATAGTAAATAAGCACCTGTCCCAAAAGCTGCAGTAATGATGTATGGTCCAAGCCAATTCAGTTCAAATTTGCCCTTTTGTTCTCTATGTTGTTGGTTCTTAGGATTTTCTCGTAAGACAAGATCTCCTACTTGGAATGCTCTAGGGTGAACCTTTTTGTTGAAGGCTTTGGACATCCACTTTTGATAGACCCTCATATGGTCAAATGATTCTTTATGCTTCTCATCTAGAAGTTCTAACTCTTGCAGTCTCATGGCGTGATAGTCTTCATCAGTAACTAGACCTTTGAGAGAGACTCTAAGTGAAGGAATCTGAACCTCTAAAGGTAACACTACTTTAGCACCATAAGTAAGGGCAAAAGGAGTAGCCCCTATTGGAGTACGAATGCTTGTTTTATAAGCCCATAAGGCTAGATTTATCTATAGATGCCAATCTCTACCATTCTTATGAACTGTTCGATGGAGAATTTTGAGAATGGTTTTATTTGAACCCTTTGCTTGTCCATTTCCTTGCGGGAAGTAAATGGAGGACAAATGTTGTTTTATCTTGAATTTATGGTAGAGTTGTGAAAGGTCATTTTGTTTAAACTGACCTCCATTGTTAGTGATCATCTCTGAAGGGACTCCATATCGCAAAAGATATGGTTCAAAATGAACAGAGAATTGTCTTGCCCGAGGCAACATAAAGTGGAACAACTTCTACCCATTTGGTAAAGTAGTCAGTAGTAGTGATGATAAATTTATGTCCACTTGATGAGTTAATGGGATGAATCTGCCTAACAAGATCAAAGGCCCAACGCTGAAACGGCCAATGAGATATGGAAGGAATGAGCTCCTTGCCTGGAGGATGGATTAGGTGACCATGTTTTTGACATTTTTTGCATGATTTCGCAAAAGTTACCACATCCATCTACATGGTAGGCCAATAGTATGCCACTCTAAGAAACCTTCAAGCCATGGAAAGACCATTGGAATGTCCCCCACAGATGCCCTCATGAATATCAACTAGCGCTTGATCGAATTCCTCCTTTTCTAAGCACCTAAGAGGTGTCCCATCTAAACCCCTCCTATAAAAATCACCAGAGATGAGGGAATGGTGAGAGGCACTTCAGGTAAGGTTTCTTCTTTTAGATTAGTTAAATGTTTTAGGGATGATGCCATCATGCAGGTATGAGTAAATAGCACCGTAGCAGAATGATTCATGACCGACAAGGGTATAGATAACATGGCTTTCTTGGGAGTCATAAATAGGATAGTGTAGCTCTTCCAGTAGAAATTCAAATCTAGACTCATGCTGCTCTAACTGAAGAAGTGAAGCAAGTGTGGCCATAGCATCAGCTACTTTATTTTCTTCTCTGGGGACTTGCTAAATTGTGATGAATGTGAAATACCATCTCAATGAATCAACCATTTTATTATAAGGTACTAGTTTCTCATCTTTGGTTTGATATTGTTCATTAACTTGGTTGACTATCAATTGTGAATCCCCATAGATGTGCAGTTATGTGGTATTCCATTCAATAGCCATCTTGAGTCCATTTGTCAAGGCTTCATATTCAATAATGTTGTTTGTGCATGGGAACAATAGTTTGTAGGACTTAGGAATTGTGTACCCATGAGGAGAAACAAACAACACTCCAGCTCCTGAACCATTCTGCATAAAATAGCCATCAAAGAACATCTTCCATGTTCTCTTAGTCATGTACATTAGGTGCTCATCTAGAAATTCAACTTGAATGGGCATGCTATCTTGAATTGGGAAATCAGCCAATTGATCTGCAATGGCTTGGCCTTTTATAGCTTTGTGCTCAACATACTCTATGTCAAATTTTGAAAGAACCATCATCCATTTAGCAAGTCTACCTGTGAGGGCAGCCTTACTGAGAAAATACTTGAGAGGATCAATTTTTTCTATGAGGTGTATTGTATGCACAAGCATGTAATGTCACAATTTTTGGGAAGAAAACACCACAGAAAGGCAAGATTTCTCAATACTAGTGTAATTGACCTCATATGCAACAAGGGTACTACTAATGTAATATATGGCTCGTTCTTTCCCAGTGTCATCAAGTTGAGCTAATAATGCCCCCAAGGAAGATTCTATTGCTGAAACATATAGTATGAGAGGTTTTCCTAGGATAGGAGTTATCAAAACTGGAGGATTTGCCAAGTATTCCTTAATCTAATCTATGCTCCTTTGACAATCCTCATTCCAGACACATTTGAACCCCTTATGCAAGTTCTTATTGAAGGTTTGAGCTCTATTTGCCAGTTGTGAAATGAACCCCCTGATAGATTGAAGATGTCCTTGTAGACTCCTCATTTGGCTAATGTTTTTGGGAGGTGGCATATCCAATATTGCTTGAACTTTCTATGGGTCTACCTCTATTCCTTTAGCTGAAATGATAAATCCTAGAAACTTTCCAGAGGTGACGCCAAATGCACACTTTTTTGGATTTAATCTTAACTAAAATTGCTCCATATGATCTAGAATGACTTCTAAATTGCCTAAGTGTGTGTCTCTTTTCTGTGACTTAGCCAGGGTGTCATCCACATAATCTTCCATATTCTTATGCATCATGTCATGGAAAATTATTGTCATAGCTCTTTGATATGTAGCTCCTGCATTCTTCAATCCAAAAGGCATGACGTTCCAATAATAAGTACCCCATGTGCAAGTAAATGCAGTATTTTCCTGGTCCTCAAGAGCTATTTTAATTTGATTATATCCAAAAAAAACCATCCATCAAGGAATAGATCTCATAACCCGCCGTCATGTCCATTATCATGTCTATGTTAGGGAGTGGAAAATCATCCTTTGGGCATGCTCTATTGACATCTCTAAAATCTGTGCAGATTCAAATGGATTTATCATGTTTTGAAACTGGTACAATGTTGGATATCCATTCTGCATAGTCAATAGCCCTTATAAATCCTGCACTAAGGAGTTTTTCCAGTTTTGCTTTGACTAAAAGAGCAATGTGAGGATGCATTTTTCTCAACTTTTGTTTGACTGGATTAACACATAGAGCTATGGATAAGTGATGCATAATGAGATTAGTGTCCAATCCTAGCATGTCTAAGTAAGTCCAATAAAAAATGACTTTCTTGTTCTATAGGAACTTGGTATATTCTTCTTTTTCCCGTGTTGATAGAGACTGAGCCAAATGTACTATTTGTGGTGCCTCTTCTGTACCCAAATTTACTAGCTGTGTAGGCTCAACAAGCACTGATGATCTATCTTGAAAATAACTAGGAAGATGATCAAGTACCTCATCCTTAGGTGCCTCAGAGAGGTTTTCACCTTTGGATACATCATTTATTTTTAATTTTTTCGGTTCTGACACCACCACATAGTGGTTTTCGCCATCAAAACTCCTATTATTTTTATTTTCTTTTCTCTTTATTTTGTGACTAAGGTACTTGATATTTGGTTATGTCATGCTTGTAGTTGGTTTGCTGGTGGAAGAGACTATAGGCTCAAGAGCATTTAGGTAACAAGCTATCTCATAGTCATTCTGGAGAGTTAAGAGTTGAGGCTCTTGATAGTGTTAAGACCAATAAATTAAGTGGGGGTGAGCAAGGGGTAAGTCAATGGCTAGTTCAATGTTGTGGATATAGATGGTATCATCTCTGGTGACCGTAGAGTTAGAGTCTATCAAGTATTCTTCTAAGTTACCCAAATTAGGATTTGGCCTAACAAGCGAAGAATCATCCACTAATGCAACATGTAGGTTTGAATCCTCTAGCCCTACACATGACTCATTAGCTAACTTGGGTTGAGAACTATAGGAATGGATGACATCAACACCCATGTCAACTATGGAACAATCAGAGAGAGAGTCCCAATCATACTCATGTGAGTTTGTTTCTGAATCTTGGCTGGGATGTTTACACCAGAAAGGCTTGGGACGCCTTGATGTAGAAGCTTCGATGTCATGAAGGGTAACACCTTCTCTTGGGTCAATGTCTGATCCATCTTGTTCTATGCTTGTAATTGTTGCATGAGTGGTTGGATTATTTGAATCTTCCCAAAGGAGACTAGTAGAAGGAATCCAATCATCACACATGTCTTGCTGATTTGTCAAATTTGGTATGCACTATGAGTCATCATCACTATCCGACTCATCAAGGATAGGAACAATATTCTTGTTATTATTTAGAAAACCTAGGCCAACTGTCTTCTTAGACCCGCATCCAAAAAGAGCATGATTGAGAGGTTTGGCTCTAGCATCTAATCTGTGACTGAGAGGGCCACGTCTATGATAACCCATTTGTTTGACCAATGTATATCCTCTCCCATAAGACTTAGGAGAAGGAGAGAAGTTCTCATTGTGCATATACTTCTCCTCTTTGTAGATCCAATCTTTAACAACTACTTCTTCTTCCTCATCCTAGATAGGCACTGAAGACTTGACAAATGTGTCAAACAAAGTCATGGCTAAAGAAGAAGGTCTCATCTCTTGAGAAGGCTTACCATAAGCCCTAGGGGAAATGGGCATCTCTGTAAAGGAGTTAAGTTGGTATCCCCCCATACCAAGGTCTATTGATTTGAACTTATCTTTGCACTATGCTAGAGTTTCATTGAAATCATCTGCTTCTCTGTTGAGGGGAACATGGGTCCCTACCAAAATGGAGTTGACAGATAAGGTTTTATCCCTAGGTATACAAACTTCTACTCCATTGTAGGGGAACTTAACACACTAGTGGTAGGTGGATGGCACTTCTTGCATCTCATGGATCTAGGGCCTACCAAGCAAGATATTGTATGCTAGAGGACTAGCATCAACAATTTGGAACAAAATGTCTCTCTCAATGGGGCCAATTCTGACAGGAAGAACAACCAACCCCTTGGAATTCCTTTCTACCTCATTATAGGCTTTTATAGTGATCTTCTTTTTGGTATCGATCACTTCCTCAGAATAGCCCAAAGTTTTTAACATACTCAAAGAACAGATATTGAGCCTAGTACCCCCATCTATCAACACACACCTAACATAGGTTTTATGTATCATGACTTAGATGTGAAGGGAAAGATTATGTGGGTGGTTCAAGGCTTTGTCATCATCTTCTAAGAATGTAAGGTAGTGAGGACTGGTAATATGATTAACCATGCCTTGGAATTGGTTGACATCTAAATTGTTGGGAACATTGGCTGTGCACAAAGCATCCTCAAGGACCTATTTGTATCTTGGGGACAACTCTAAAAGCTCCAAGATTGAAATCTGAGCTGGTGTTCTTTGTAACTAATCAACAAGGTTATAATTCAGCTTGGGGTTGACAGCTAGTTTTATGGTGGCATTCTTGGATACCACTGGCTTTGGTTTATTGGGCTGACTTGAACTGTGCCCTCTAATGACAATAGGGCCTTGACTTCTTGTGATAGAATTAAGAGCCTGAGATGACATCCTAGAGTGAGAACCCCTCAGCACCACAATAGGTTCTTCATCAAAGATAGGGGGAGAGTTCGCGTAGGATTCATAACCATAGGGATCCTTGTTCCTTGTCATGTTGACACTTTCCTCCACAACTTCGAGCATGTTGACCACATTTTCTACAGCTGTGTAGGTGTAGTTGATTGTAGCCTTTCCATCCTTGGTTTTAGAGGTTTCCCCCTTCTCATACTTAGGCAACAACTCTTTAAATTTGTGATCAACATTGGTGTTTAGACCATCCACCTTAAGCTTTCCATTTTCAATGAGATCTTGGATAATGTGCTTGAGTTTCCAACAATTCTCAATGGTATGCCCAATGCCATTATGAAACTTGCAGAAAGCCTTTTCATCCCACCAATGTGGCTTAATGTCAGGTATGTAATGCTTTGTGGGATCTTGTGGATGCACAAGATTATTGGCAATGAGCATTTTGAAAACATCCTCATATGAGTCACCAAGTTTGGCAAATTGACATTTTTCTTTCTTGGGTTTCTCTTGATACCTTGGCCTACTCTCTTGTTGAGGAGGTGTATTGAGCTTCATAGCTTGAACTGCACTAGACAAGTGAAAGACACCTTGATCCTTAGGTTGGGGAGAATCCACAACTCCATCATTAACCACTTGCTTATTTTTGTTCCAATGTGCATTCTTCCTTTTATCTTTGTTGGAATTATTATTGTTTTGACCATTGTTGTTATTATTGCCGTCTCTGGTCAAAATTCCTTTCTCTTTTAAAACATCCTCAATTTTGCATGCGGTTTCAACCATGTTATTGAAGGAATTGAAGATCATAGTTCGAAGCTCATACCGCATTTCAAGCACCAAGTTGCTGACAAGGATGTCAATTTTCTCATCTTCATGAATGGTCCTAGGATAGCGAGAGCACTGTCGTCTCCACCTTTGCAAGAATGAGACAAAGGATTCCCCTTGGTTTTGCTTTAGGTTACATAGGTCCAACATAGTAACAGATCTTGAAAGATTGTACGCAAAGTGTTGAACAAATCTATGAACAAGCTCTTTGAAAGTCTTGACGGGGGGATTTATGTTGGTAAACCATTCCATTGCTTGCCCCTTAAGACTCCTTGGAAATAACCTCATCAGATAAGAATCATCTTGGTTAAACTCAAAGCTCATAGTGTAAAATTGGTGCACATGATCATGTGGATCACCACTACCATCATATTTTTCATATTGAGGGAGTTCAACCCTTCTGGGAAAATCCTTCATACTCACACTCTTGTCGAAAGGATTAGGACAAATTGAGTCTAGTGAGAATGAACTCTTAGGTGCCAAAAGTTTCTCCATCATTTTCTTCATTTGTCTGATTTCCTCTTCTTGTGATGGACTTTGCTTCTTAATTTTGTTATCCACATCAAAATTATAAGGGACTCTTACACCCTTGTTGATTAGACTTTTGAGGAACTTATCTTTGTTCTTTTCCAAGTACTTCTCCACATATTGTTGGAAGAGTGGCTCTTGTTGCATTCTCATGAAGTCCTGAGAATTAAGATCAAAGTATGAGCTACTACTCCCATGTTGAGAACTATGATGAGCACATTGCGAAGGTTGACTCGAGTTCCTAGGAGGTGTTTGTCTCCTATAATGGGCATGTCATGAGGTCCTTCTTCCTCTAGGACTAGGAGATCTTGAAGGGGTTCTTGAATGCCTTCTACTGCATGGTGTTCTGGAAGGAGTGGAGGAAGGAGAGTTGTTGCCAATATTGGCACCCCTATTGTTGAATTGGGTATTAAGTTGTTGAGCTAAACGCCTATCTTTCTCTTCTTGAGAGGCTTTCCTTTCCAATTCTAACAAAGCTTGTCTCTCCACCTCAATTTGTCTAAAATTTTCTTGATTCAAAACTTGCTCATCTAAAAAGGATTTCTTCTCATGCTCAATCTATTTGAGTCTTTCACTTGTATACCTTGAGGTTGTTTGAAGTGGTGAGTTTGGTCTTGACTGTTTGAACAAGTCATTGGTATATGTTGCATTGACATGAGCATCACAAGGTTCAGTATCTTGGTCTTTGTGTTGTGACCATTGTTCTAGGTGAGCTCATCTCTCATGCCTTTCAGCTCTTTGATGTACATCTAAGTACCTAGTATTGATGGGGGGTGAACCAGGTTGAGCATCATGAGAGGAATTACCAAACAAAATGTTGTCTCTGTGTCCTTCATAGAGGTCATCAAGGTTTTGATTTATAGCTTCCCTCTCCCGTCGAGTCATGGTATAACTCATATCCATACCTGAATGGGAAGATGCTAAGGGGGTTCTCAACTCAGTAGACTTGCTCCTAGTTGATTGGTTAAATATGGGTTCCTTTCCCTTATGCTTTTGATGAGTTTGGACTAGGGGTAATTGATTAAAGACAACCTGAGGTCATTTCCCTTGACTCACTTGATACCTTGTCATAATCGACATGAAAGGAAAAGCACTCAGTGATAAGATGACCCTAAGATACATTGGTATCAAACTAGGATAGTAAAAGTGTTCAATTGTCCAAAAGAGAGATGGTGAGATAGAAAATTGCAAAAGGTGTCAATCAACACTGCCACAGAGGTGCCCAATCAATGGATAAGTATCCTAGCACATATGGATCAAGAGGATGATTTTAACCGAGTTATATCTAATTGAAATTGATTTTGGGTGGAAGTGAATCAGACAAGAGACTAATAAGACTCTCCAAGTATGTTATCAAAGAATCTAAAGGCATATCTACTCAACAAGGATGATTTTTGACTTACCGATTCCAAGCAAGGTTACTTGTAAAATCAAAGGTCACTAATTCAAGAGGTCAAAAATACAAGAATCCCAAGTGAAAATAGGTTTCCAATAGTAGGGTGAGTAGCCTAATTTGATCTGGATCAACTAAGGAGGGTTGAGAATGAAATCTCACATGAGAAAATACTTGGCTCGTGTGAGAATGTGCACAAACATGTGACGAAATAGGATCAAACCACTTAATCAGCAAGTTTGTAAATTCAGGAACTCAATTTTTTTTGGTTCATTTTAAAAGATTAACCAAGCATATTAATAGATTTTCAGCATTTATCAAGCACAAAAAACAACAACCATGGATTTTTTGCAAGCAAACATCTTCAAACAATGAGCAAGGGACAAAGCAACCTTGCTCATGAACATGAATATTGACTTAGTATGCTATTCCTTAAAGATACTACTTGTGTATATTCTCCAAAATGTTTTTCCAATCACACACATAGTCCTAAAAAGAAAAATTTGGCTGCACTATGGTTCTTAATAATGGCTTGACTCGGAAAATTTTACAATTTCAAGAAGGTGAACTCCAATCTAGGCGCATCGGGGTTTTGACACATTTTGAGAAATTAATCAATCAGAGATGCTGAGGAGATCTGACAGCCCATCAAGAAACTATACCCATGGAGATTTCTTCCACAAGGACATTTGTATAGTGGTTGTCACTAGCACAGCAAAAGTGGCTATTATCGCTTGAGGTTCTGTCAACGTGGTTTACCCAATGAAGGGAATGTCCACTATGGTTAACCCTCTCTAAAAGGTGACTCACAACAAGGACCACATGGGGACTTGGCTTAGATCCAAGGGTTTGAGTTTCTATTACTACCCAAAAAGGGAGTAGAGCATAATCCTCTATCCTTTTCTCTTCACCCAAACATAGAAGATAGATTCATTCCGACACGCCAAGACTAAAACTATCTCGCCAAGATTCATAATGTCAATAACTCATGATCTATCAACCTCTCCGGAGAGAGAATGCATCAATCAAAAAGTCAAAGACTACAAATCTAGTAGAACGCAAAGATAGTTCTAGTAACCTCCCTACCTACAAGGATTCTCTTGTTGAGAAGAGTTTCACTGGAAACCCACACTCTCAAGAACCATGAATAGTGTTAATAGGGCCTACTTATCTATGTGGAACACTTATGCAAGAAATGAATCTATATTCTTTTTAAGTCCAAAATTGAAATGTGGTTTATGAAAGTGATAAATCACTCAAGCCAAACACACAAGAGATTAATTTTATGCCCAAAACCAAGTGTTATAGAGATTGTAGTAACTCACCTTAGGTCCAAAGATCTACAATCCAGAATTTAGCACACATCTAAAAGTACAAAATCAAGACAAATCAGCAGCAAATCGTAAGCGTTAGAAATCAATAATCTGAAATTACAAATCTACAAATTCTATCTCTGCTGTCATGGAATTCCATGCGAGATAGTAATCAAGGCCATGCAAGAAAGTACCGAAGCGCACGCGAGAAAGCACAAGCTCACGTGAGAAAGTATGAAGGCTCGTGTGAGAAAGTACATAGGCTCGCACAAGAAAACACCTTTTTCATGCACAGAAGTGATAGTACCAGCAAAACTTCACGTGATACAATGAGAAACTTCACGCGAGATTCTATAACAGTGATGTATGGAAGTACGGAGAGAAAATTAAAAATCACAGTTTTGATAGAAAAAGTGCTAAATTTTTTTTTCGAAACAAAAAATAATATCCCATAGAGAATAACACCCTTAACCTCAAAAACTATTTCAAAAACACTAGAAAAGGCAGGGGAAATGTATAAAAAGAAGGACAAAACAGAGTCATTCTGCCCCACGGTGAGTGCCAAAAATGTGTGCTAGAAAGTAGTCACACTTCTGTGAATCATTACATTCAAGAACACTCAACAGTGAGGTCTCAAATATCGATTCAAAACTCTCTATTCATGGAGTGCAAAGGTTGTGTATGAGGCCCTCAGATTGAACTTATTAACCCATGCAAGTACACCAAGAAATGAGAGATTCAAGGATGAGAAGCAAGAATGCTAATCTCCATTGATCTTCAAGTTATTGCATGTAAATGAAACTAATCTAGATGATAGCAATGCAAAGAAGCAAACTATTCTATTGAAATGGAAGTTTTACTCTCCTTTGCTAATTAAACTATATGAAGATTAAGGTAAAACAATGAAAGAGACTAAGCTAAAATGCTATGAAGATTAAGCTAATATGTAAATGTGAAAGCTAAAATGAAATGATCTTCAAAGCTCCAATGTCGCCAAGAAAACCTGCAGCATAACAATACTATGAAAATTCTGGATCTGAAATGAGAAGGAGAGGGCTCCTTATATAAGAAAATGTGGAAGAGAATGCATCTCCAAGAGCAATGTGGGATAAATTGAAAAAGAGGAAACAAAGCTCATTTTTTGGAAAGTGTGGAGAGAAAAGGGATTTTATTTATTTTTAATTATTTGTTTCCCTTTTTCATCACAAAGAGCTTTAAGAGGATTTATTTATTTATTTAAAAGAATGATTCTCTTTTAATTAAACAAGATAACATTATTTAATTAAAAGAGAGATATTATTCTAAATAAGATAAAATTATTTAACTAAAAGAGATTTTAATTAAATAAAATTATTTTATTTAAGAGATATTTCTTTTTCAATTAAATAAGGTTATTTTATTTATTTAAGAGAGAATATTTCTTTTAATAAAATTTATTGATGAAATGATCAAACCTTAGGGAAAATTGAAATGATTGAATTAATTAGGATTGATCGAAGAAATTGATTTGAATTTTGAAAAGCATTGATTCAGGAAATTTGATAATTTAATAAATGGGGCCCAAAGTCTAGGCGACCATTTTAGGGTGCATACAGTATACAGATACTAGTGTTAGCTACTGCTCCTATTCCTCCTAGAGCTGGTGATCAAGATGGAGGTGGACAGGTTGATAGACTCTTACATCAGGTTTCCAGAGTTCCTGCATAGAGGCCTCGTGTTAGATGATAGAGAGTTGTTGATGCAGATATTACGTAGGTGTTGCTTGATCAGGCACAGGGTCCTCCTGTTCAGTAGGTCATTCCTCTTGTTGTTCCTCCTATTATTCCTTCTATTGTTCCTATAGCTCAGGCACATGCTTCTATCTTGATGCCTTCATCTTCATCGCATCCTTTTTCTTCTTGATATGTTTCAATTTTGGGTGATCCCTCTTCATCTATTCTATCTTCTTATACTCCACTTCCACAGTCTTCTACAACTCAGGGTTTTTCCCCAGCCTCAGCATCAGATGTTTCTGCCTTACAGTCTCAGATATCTTCTATTCAGTAGTAGGTTGCACAGATGAGCTCAGTGATGATTTCCTTTATGACTTCTATGAGTCAGCATGGGTTATAGGCTAGTTCGAGCCATCCGTCATATAGTGCACCTGGTCTCGAGGATGCTGATGATGCTAGTGACTCCATTGCTTGAGTGTTCCTCTATGCTCATGAGCTTTCTTTTCCTTGTTATTATCGAGACATTGGACTTGTGTTGTATCATTTTTTATTAGTTGATGTTATTTTATGTTGATACTTTGATATCCGATGGATACTGATTTCTAGATATTGCTTTTTATGATCATGTGATAGACTTTGGTTTCTGATGATGGTACTATGAACTCTGATACTTTCTTTGATTGATTTGACTATATATGATGTCATCATGTGTTGGATTTCTTTTTGGATGTTTCGTATGATATGCATCTTTATGATTCTATATTCTATATACTTTGTTTTATTCTTTTCAGAATGCAATTTTTAATGTATGCATATGTCCTAATGAAGGTTAATGACTTGGCTTATGTATGACATAGCATATATGAATGCAATATGTAATGGTTTTACTTAATGATATTGATGTGTATAATGAATCTATTGAATGCATTTCCTTTGATATGTAAATGTGATGCAATGATGGTCTTTCAATGATATATGTATGAATGGTACTATTGTGAATGAGATGCTTTTAATGTTGGATCTTAATGGATGAAATGACTTCTAACTAATGCAATGCACTTTGATGGATGCAATTTAATGTTTCTAATGAACTTTCAAATGTATGTCAATTAATGATAATGATAAACCTAATAATGTATGATCCTAATAACTCAAATGTTGGACACATCTAAATCAATGCAAAACTTAATGATAATGGTTTAATCAATGCAAGTAACCTAATGCAATGCACTTTATTTTTTTATTTCCAACACACTCGATCCAATATAGTTGGTTTTTGATGATCTTCTGATTCTTTGATTTGCATACACCCTCCTTTTTTTTGATTTCCCCTCTTGCAATTTTGAGCTAAGTAAGGCAAAACAATATATACCATGCACTTAATCTAAAATGAATGCATCTAACTATCATTTTTCAAAATTTGGAGCTTATAATCATCATTGAGTGTTTTTGGAATCCCATTGTAGTACAACCATCACTAGTTCAACTATGATGATATGAATAATTTTTGCACCTCTTTCTTTTCTTTCCATTCTCTCTTCGGTATGACTATCATTGATTGAAGCCAATCATGAGAGTGCGAATACCGATTTGTCAGATTCTATGTTGCAAGTGGACTTTGGTATTATAATATTGAAGATCATAATAGCCAAGGTATTCATTTGCGTAAACAAGTAGAAATCTCAGTTTTATCCTATATACAAGTCCTCGATGATTCTTTGATGATCACATCTTTAGACAAATAATACGTGATTTAAAACTTTGATTTTAAGACAGTCATTCAGAAATTAAAAAAATATCATCCTTTCATCATAGCTTATCTAGTCTAAAACTTTCATCGACTTGCTAGAAATACATGATTTCATCAATTGAGTTAACACTTAGAAATTTTTTTGCAATGTTTTTCAAATCCATATGTCAAGTGTAGTTCCATCCATTTCAAATTTTTTATCCTGATAAAAGGTAAGGTCATTTCAGTTCTTGGATCAAATTTTTCATTTTAGGCTCAATTGGATTGGGATGTAGATTTGATTAAGTATTCCTCTTTCGAGTGTGATGAATTGATTCTCTGATTGAATAAAACTTGCTTTGATGAATCCTTTCTCCTTTTGAGTAGATTTCCCCTAGTTAGATATTGATTAGATTGCCCCTATTTAGATGAGAAAAATCTTGAGGTATTTGCAAATGCAAATGTGGGGTTTTATTATGCAATATATACAGATGCTGGCGAATGCAATATTTACAAGGTGACCTTCTAAGTATGCAACTAACTTGGGCTTTCAATGGCACCTGTTTACTATTTTTTCACTGATTGAATGGATCTAGCTCTTTTTTCTATTTTTAAAGCTTTTTCTCTTTTTTTTCTACCAAGGTGCCTATTTGCTAGGTTTTCACCAAGGCACTTTTCTTCTTTTTTGATTTTTTTGTATTTTTATTTTTTTCAATTTTTTTCTTCTTTTTGAGGATCATATATGAATGTTTTTGCTTTCTTCATGCTCAATTTTTCACTATTTTTGATCTTTTCTGCTTTTCAAATGTTTTTGGTATTTTTCAGGATCTCTTTTAACTATGTACAATAAATATGATGCTCTTCATCTGATACTCTTTATACTCTTTCATCTACCTCATGTATATAACTTCTTGAGATGTATACTATTGATTGGCTCTTGCAATTCTTCACCATCACAATCTGCTAGTTTTTAGGTGCCGGTCCCAAAATTTTCAACAATGAGAAATGGTCCTAACCAGTTTGCTTCCCATTTTCCTTTCTTTTCCCGTTCTGCTTGGCTCTTAGGATTTTCTCTCAAAACTAGGTCACCTATTTGGAAGGTTCTTGGCTTGATGTGCTTATTGTATGCCTTTGACATCCTATTTTGGTGCACCTTTAAATGATCAAATGATTGCTTCTATTTTTCATCCAAAAGTTCTAGTTCTTGCAGCCTTGCAACCCTATAGTCTTCCTCATTTATCAAACCATGCATGGATATCCTCAAAGATGGAAGTTCTACCTCTAAAGGAAAAATCACTTCTATTCCAAAGACTAATGAAAAAGGTGTATCCCCTGTTGGTGTTCTTATGCTTGTTCTATAAGCCCACAAGGTCGAGTTTATCTTAATATGCCAATCTCTCCCTGAGTTGTCCACCGTTCTCTTCAAAATCTTCAATTTATTTTTATTGGTTGCTTCAGCTTGTCCATTACCTTGAGGGTAATAGATTGAAGAAGAATGATGAATCATGTGAAACTTGGTATATAATATCATTAAGTCTTTGTTCTTAAAATGCTTTGCATTATCTATTATAATAGCATGAGGTATGCCATATCTACAAATAATATGATTGAGAATAAACAAAGAAATTTGCTTTCCAGTTGCAGTTGATAGGGGTACAACTTCCACCCACTTAGTAAAATATTCTGTTGTCATGATGATGAATTTGTGACCATTTGAGGATGGTGGGTAAATCATGCCTATTAGGTCTAAACCCCATTGGTAGAACAGACAAGGTGTTGTCATCAGGTGAAGCTCTTGTGTGGGTGCATGTATCAAGTTTCCATGGAATTGACACTTTCTACAAGTTTTGGCAAAGTTACAAGCATCTTTCTCCATCATAGGCCAAAAATATCCTATCCTTAAAAGTTTCTTAGCTAGGATAATCCGTTTGAGTGTGATCCACAAATTCCTTCATGGAATTCTTGTAAGGCTAAGTTTGATTCTTCCTCTTTTAAACATCTAAGGAGCATTCCATCTAGACTTTTTTGATACAATGTTTCAGAAATTATGGTGTATCGGGTGGCTTGGCGAATGAAGCTTTTCTTTTGATTCTTGATTTGGTCTATGGGAAGGATTTGATCTTTCAAGTATAAATTGGTTGATACCAAGGTGAGTCATTTGTAGTTAACAAGAAAATTGTGTGAGGGTGGGTAGGGTCAAATGCAGGTTGAATCACTTCTTCTACCAAGAACTCGTATCTGGCAGTTTGATCAGACATTTGCAAAAGTGAAGCCAAGGTTGCCATTGCATCCGCTACTTTGTTCTTTTCCCTCAGCACTTGTTCAAATGTGATGAGTATGAAATACTTCTTGAGGCTTTGCACCATGTTTTTTTAGGGTACCAATTTGTCATCTTTCATTTGATATTCCTCATTGACTTGATTTATGACTAATTGTGAATCTCCATAAACCTTTAATTCTATCACTTTCCACTCTAATGCTAGCTTGATTCCAATAACCAATGCTTCATACTCTGATATATTGTTGGTGCATGGAAATAGAAATTTTTAAGACTTAGGGATAGTAGAACCTTGAGGTGTGATGAGAAGTATGCCTACTCCTGATCCATGGTGAGTGCATGAACCATCAAAATAAAGCTGCCATGTTTTTGTTTCCACCTTCACAATCTCTGAATCCGAGAATTCCACTTGGATGGGATGATCATCATGAAGTGGTGCTTCTACTAATTGGTTTGCAATTACTTTCTCTTTGATTGATTTTCTATCAACATATTCTATGTCTAATTCACTAAGTACCATCACCCACTTTGCTAGCCTTCCATTCAATGTTGTTTTGCTAAGTAGATACTTCAATGGGTCAATTTTGGCAATGAGCCTTATCTTGTGGGATAGCATATAATGGCATAATTTTTGGGAAGTAAAAACTATAGCCATGCATGCCCTTTCCATAAATGTATAATTCAGCTTGTATTTGACTAAGGTTCTACTAATGTAGTAAATTGCCTTTTCTTTTCCTGTTTCATCCTCTTGTGCTAAAAGTGCCCCCAATGAATTCTCCATTGTTGAAATGTATAGGATCAAGGGCTTGCCTCTGATAGGTGGCATCAAGATTGGTGGATTCATGATATATTTCTTCAATAGATTAAAGGCTTCTTCACACTTTTCATCCCATTTGAAAATTGTATCCTTATGCAAAAGTTGGGTGAAATTATGGCATTTTTCAGCTAATTGGGAGATAAATCTCCTAATGGATTGGATCCTTCCTTGTAAAGATCTCATATGACTAATGTTTTTAGGTTCTTCCATTCCATGATAGCTTTCACTTTAGCAAGATCAACCTCTATCCCTTTTGCAGATACAATGTAATTGAAGAGTTTTCCGGATCAGACTCCAAAAGCACATTTCTTTGGGTTGAGTCTTACTTTGAATTCTTCTAACCTTTCAAAAAATTTCTCCAAAATTGGAAGGTGTTCTTTTCTTGAATGGGATTTAGCTAATATGTCATCCACATAATCCTCCATGAACTTATGCATCATATCATGAAATATTGTGGTCATTGCTCTTTGATAGGTCACTCCTACATTCTTTAACCCAAATGGCATGACATTCCAGCAGAAGGTACCCCATGCACATGTAAAGGAAGTTTTATCTTGGTCTTCTGGGGATATCTTTATCTGATTATACCTGCTAAATCCATCCATGAGTGAAAACACAGTGTCTCCCACTGTTAAGTCCACAATGGCATCAATGCTCGGAAGTGGGAAATCGTCCTTAGGACATGCCAAGTTTAAGTCTCTAAAGTCCATGTAGATTCTGATGGATTTGTTTGCTTTTGATACTGACACTATATTTGAGATCCATTGTGCATAATCAATGGCCCTTATAAATCCCACCTTTAATAGTTTTTCTAACTCTACTTTGACAAGTAGTGCTATATGAGGGTGCATCTTCCTTAGCTTTTTCTTAACAAGTTTTTCTCCTTCCTTGATGTTTAGGTGATGCATTATCAGATTTGGGTCTAAACCCGACATGTCATCATAAGACCATGCGAAATTGACTTGTCTTTCCTTAAAGAACTCAATGACTTCTATCCTTTCTTTCCTAGATAGGGATGCTACTAAGTGGATGATCTTTGGCTCTCTTTCTGATCCAATATTTATCTTTTATGTTGGCTCAATTAAGATCAAAGATCTTTCTTCATAGTGTTCTGGTAAAACATCCAAACTCCCTTCCTTAGGTGCCTCAGTTGGGTTTTCACCTTTGGAAACATCCTTTATTTCTTTATTTTTTTCTTGATCTAATGTTGCCACAACATGGTTTTCAACACTTGATTCTTTTCTTTTTCTATTTTTTTCATTTTTTCTCGGATTGAAAGTTTGGATGCTCCCTTTGATCATTTCTTCTTGATATTCTCTGATAGAAGAAGGTTCAACCACGTTGAGGTATTGGGACACCATGTTGTCATTTAAAAAAATTGGCAAGGTAGTTGGTTCAATGGTATTCCATTCAATTAAGTCCGGGTGGATGAGAGTTAATGGGTCAACACTTAGGTTCGTTTCGATTGGGTTTAAGGTATATATCTCATTATTGGAGGGTTCATACATTGTATCTTGAAAATCTCAAACATGGGCTTTCTCTAAATGTTCTAAAGAAGAAGGATCAAAGTCCCCCTCACTAGACTCCTCTAGGGTTTTTGTTGGATAAAAGTCATGTGGATTAAACCTAGTGTTTGACTCTTCCATAGTAGGTCTCCATGAAGGAACGTATGGTTCACCTACCCATTGATTGATTTCTATCTCTATACTTGGTACATTGTTTAGAACCACTTGGCTAGAACTAGATGCTTGATTTGAAGTTGATTCTATCATTGGTCCTTTATTTTTGGTAGAAGCATAAGTATGAATGACATCAATACCCTTGTCTTAGCATGACTCATCTGATAGGGTCTCCCATTGCCATTCATTAGAATCCTCATCACTATGAAATTCTAATTATAATATTTGGCTATAAAGCTTGGGATGATGTTTTTGAGTGTACCCTTCCTCAAGATACCCCACTCCTACCTTATCCTTGGAATCTCGCCATGTAATTTCTAAGGGTTCAATGATCCCTTCATTCTTTGTGCCTTAAGGTCCTTGACCTTTGTATCCCATATTTTGCATGATTGAAAATCCTTTCCCATATTGATGTGTGGGAATGGTTATATTTTGGATATGTTTGACGTGGGCACTTGATTCTTCATCTTTGTACAACCATTTTAGGATCTCATTGTCTTCTTCATCCATGGTGGATGATGTACTTTCCCTCACAAAGTTCTCAATATTTATGGGGTAGATTTGAGGGTTTCCCAAAGGACTTGGGTGATAAAGGTAGGTCCATCATAGATAAGGAGTATTCACCTATGCCTTTTTGCTTGATCTTACATTTCTTATCAAAATTCTTCATCATTTGGTCCATCTTTTGATAATGGGCCTCTTTGGTGGACACTTGGATAGTTTTAGCATGGTCTTCTTTTGGTTCTTCAATAATGTTATCCTCATTAACCTTCTCTTTTCCTTTAGTCGATGTAGTTAGGTTAATTAGTTTTGGTGTGTCTTCAATAAAAACTTCTTCCTCCATCTTTTCTTTTCCTTTCAACCAAGGGGTGTTCTTAGAACTTTGACCTTGCTCCATTTTCTTAGGTATAGACCCTTTAGTATTATGTGGAACCAAGGAGTCATTGATAGGTTTGACATTATTACAATATTGGAATGGGTTTAGATCCCCACTTATCATTATCTCTTGCCCCAGATATGGGAATTTTAGGCATTGGTGATAATTTGAAGCAACAACTTGCATTTCATGGATCCATAGCCTTCCTAACAAGATATTATAAGTCAATTTTAGGTCCAACACTTGGCATATGGTCTTTTTTTTCATGGGACCAACTCTTATGGGTAATACTATGACTCCTTTTGAGGCTCTTTCTTCATCATCGTAGGCTTTTATAGTTATCTTTTTCTTAGGGTCAATAGCCTCCTCACAAAATCCTAGGGCTTTCACCAAGCTAAGGGTACAAATGTTTAGGCTAGCTCCTCCATCTATAAGGACTCTTTTCACCCTATGCTTATGGATCAACACTTCTATATATAAGGGCATATTTTGGGGATGATTAATGGACATGTCATCTTGTTCAGAAAATGATAGGCAATGAGGTGCAATTAGGTACCCTACCATATTTTGGAATTTGTCTACCTCCAAATTTAGAGGCACATTTGTTTCCAACAAGGCTTTTTCCAAGATATCCTTATGAATTGGTGATAATTTGAGCAGCTCAAGAATAGAGATTTGAGCGGGAGTTCTTTGTAATTGATCAACCAAGTTGTATTGTTTTGATGATGATGTTGAAGCTTGGTTTGATATCACCACTTTTGGAGCATTGGTAGGTAGGATAATTTTTTATGCTTGCCCCCTAGTGACAACATTTGATGATACTTCCCTTGACTTATCTTTCACTATGATAACATTTATGGTTTGATCCTCTTCTCTTAGAGTATTTATCGTGTTATCATATGTGTGAGCAAAGTTCACTTTCTCATTGCCCTTTTTTTTTATTTTGATTCATATTTGATGACTCCCCCTTTTCATGATTTAAAAAAGGGTTCTTAAAGGCCATGTGATCTCCATTATTTTGTGGTCCTTCAATTTGAATGGTTCCCTTATCAATTAAATCTTGCACCAAGTGTTTTAACCTCATGCATTCATTTGTTGGGTGACCTCTATTTCGATGATATTCACAATGATGGGATGCATTCCACCAATAAGGCTTAACTTTAGGTTCATAATCTTTCATGTCGGGTAATGTGATGACATTATTGGCAACCAAGGTATTTAATACATTCTCCAAAGGTTCACCTAAGTAGGTGAATTTATTTTTATTATAATTGGAGTAGGATGACTTTGATTTGTCCCCACTAGCATTATTGTTGGAAGTGTTAGAATTGTTATTGGAATAATGGAATTATATGGAGCTTTTTTTGTTTGATTAACATTATTTGAAGAATTTTCTCCATATGGTAGGATAAAAGGGGTTGACTTCACTGTGTGGGCCTCCACAACTCCATCATTCACAAGGTTTTTGTTGTTATTCTTCATCCATGATTTAGATTTATCATTATTATTGTTGGACCCTTGATTATTGAAATACTTAGGCAGATAATTATTGTTGTTTTTGTTGTTGTTGTTGGATTTGTTATCTTAAAATAATTTGACTTCACCTCTTTTGACCAAAACATCTTCAATCTTGATCCCATTTTTGATGGGTTTCTCAAATGTTGGGGGACATTGAAGTTGTAATCTATAATTCATTTTCGGGGTCAAATTTTTGGTAAAGATTTCCATCTTCTCTTTCTCTAGGATACTTCGTGGATACCTTGCGAAAATGGTCCTCCACCTTTGTAGGAATCCTAAGAAGGTCTCTCCATCTTTCTATTTGGTATCACATAACTTGAGCATTGTGATTTTGTGCTCAATGTTATAAGAGTAATGGGTTACGAATTTGGAGGCTAACTCCTCAAAGGACTTTATTCTAGGGTTAGCTTTGAAAACCACTCCATTGTGGGACCTCCTAAGCTTCTAGGAAAGAGTCTCATTAGATACATATCATTGTGCATGAACTCTATGCTTAGGGCACAAAAATCTCTTAAATGATCTTGTGGGTCGGTTTTACCCATGTACTTATCATATTTAGGAAAAATGGTATTGAAAGGAAAATATACTATTGCTAAGCTTTTGTCAAAAGGAAAGGGACACAAAGCTTCTATGGAAAAGGCCTTAGGTTCAACTGCCTTCTTCATGGTATCAATTTTCTCTTGGAAGGCCTTTATCTGCCTAGTCATAACATTCATGGGGTCATCTTGGTGTTGGTATTTCTTGAGTTGGTCAATATCAAAATCATAGGGAAACTTTACTCCCTTTTGGGCTAGGTTTAAGAAGAAGTTCTCCTTATCCTTGTCTATCAATTTTTCCATAACTTCTAGGAAGTCTAGGTCTTGGGCAGCTTTCTCAACCCTTTCTTCAAGCATTTCTTTGGGATTATAATTGGCATTATTGATATTGTGATTATGATATGCCAAATTTTTATCCCCCATCTCTCCAAGTCTTGGTTCAAATAGGTTTGTAAAAATTTCTTCTTGATTAGGATCATTGTAAAGACTTTGGTATTCAACTTCTTTCCCTTGGTTTGTAAAAATAGTGCTATCTACTGGTAATGATACCCTATATGTGTGGGACCACGTGGAAACCAACATCCAACAAGGGTTTGATTGGAAATGATCCTTGATTAGAATTTTTTATTTTATTTTAATTGAAGAGATTTTAAAAATGTAAGATGAGTTTTCAATGGATATCTCTCACTTGTTTATGTATTTCAAACACAACAATCACACATTCACTTGTCTCTTTTTACCCTCTTAACACAAAATGTTTGATTTGAAGAACATTGTCATGGGTTTTGCACAAAAAGACACTTCAAGCACCTACCTATCACAATATTTGGTTCGTAAACATGGCTCTAGAAGGTGGTCTTGCTATTTTATCAAGGATTTAGTATTGATTCCATTCAAATAAGCTTTAATCTCTCATCCCCCAAGTATGTTAAGGGGCTTCCCACATGCACTGAGGTATGATTTTGCACAATCCATGAGGACTACTGGAGGAAGGTTGAAAAATTTAAAATCTGTTTGTCACACACCCCATTAAGGATGCATGCGTTTTGTTTTAGAGTGGGTTGGATTCTTGCGGCAAAAGTGAGCATATCCCACTTTGGGCTGTCCCTCTCATTGGCCTCATTAAGGCACAACTTGGGAGGTGAGCCCACTAATTCTCTAACATGTTCATTCAAAGCAAGGAAAATGGAATTAATGTCAAGCTTTTGGGAATTCAGTTCACCAAAAGGTGAAGAGCATATCCCTAACTTTTCCTTTAGTTCCCAAACACAATAGACAATTTTGTTCAATTTCTTTCACCCACTAACTATAGGGATTCAAGTATTTCTACTCTCTTCCACAAACAAGGGGCTTTGATTCTTAGTGTTTGGTTCCTTAATCCTTCTTAATTACTAGATTTTTGAAATGCACCAATGCCACAAGCTAAGGGAAAATATTGACTAGTTGAGGCTTACCTTATTCTTTGTAGCTAACCGAAGTTAGGGGCATTTTTGATTGATTCCATTATTTTTACCTTACCTTGGCAATAGCTCCTTCCAAATGTTCTTTTCCACCAGAAAGTTAGTCAACACAACCAATCACAATGAGGGAAAGCAAATCAAAATTGAAGAAGCAAAGACTTATGTATTGAACCTTAAGCACCTTATTTGCAAATTTTTAAGGAAAAAATTGAACAAAGGAGTAAAAATCCAATTGAGAGATACAAATTTTGTCTTGTAAGCATCTAGAACCTTAAGATAATTTTGATATACCTAGTTTTCTTCCTCTTTTGATTCCTCAAGAACTGCTTTAATATGCTCAAAGTTCTCCTTCTTGATCTTTTTGGCCAAAGCTTTTCCCTCTTGATTAAATTTTCTCTCTAATTTTCTCACCTTTTTATGCCCCGTCATCCTACAGAATATCGAAAGTCATTTTGCCATAGTCAGATGAATCAGATTATGAATTTATGCAAAAGCACACCTGAACTAGTTAAAAGTGCTATTTTGTTGCTTAAAAGCGCAACTAATCTGATTGAAAGCACTACTTTAATCTATCAGTGAAATGCAAAAGCACACAAATAACTTTCAAAAGTGATATTGAATTGAGTAAAGGTGGTAAAATTATGGAAAAAGCACTTAGGAAACTGATGAAAGCACCTAGTAGTCAGGAGCAAAGCACTCTTGTAACCATACGGAAGTGCTGAAAGAAAGGACGACCAAAAATAGAAGTTGCAAAAGTGTTGTAGATCGGTGCAAATGTGCACAAATTTTCCGCATAAGCACTGGAACAGTGATCTAAAGCACTACTTAACCTATCAAAAGTGCTACTTCCTAAAAAATTTGAGAGTTAATCACATGCAAATTTGAAAATAATGATAAATTTCCGTACAATTAGTAAAGTAGAGCATTCTGCCCCATGGTGGGCGCCATTTTGTATACTAAGAAAAATATCTTCATGGAATTAAGGTTGAAAAATAAATGAAATAGTAACTAAATACAACCACTATAGAGTAACTATTTAGCAAATAATGATCAATTGAGCATCCTATGGCTCTCTAACTAAGATTGTTAATGAATAGCTCTTAGCAAGCTCCCATTAATGACAATCCTAGAATGAGAATGATAAAGATAAACAAGCTATTGCTAACAATTATCAAAGTAAATGCTAATTATGCTCTTAAATGCCTTTCTAAGCTCAAATTGCAAGAGGTTCAATGCAATTCTCAGATGTGTGGTTGATAATTATGAAGGATTTAGACCTTCCTTTTATAGATTTTCCAATGGTAGGGGGTGTAGTTGTATTTGATCATGGTTAAGCCTTGGTTGAGTCCTTGGTTCCACCCTTTGAAGATAATACAAAGTTTGTGTCCTCAATGCTTGGGGACAAGTAGACAAGATGGATGGTCAAGATTCTCTTTCACTTTGAGTGATTGAGATTGAATTTGGCTTGATCCATGTGAATGCCTTTCCTCAAATCTCATTGATTGCCCAGATTTCCTCTCCTTTTGGTTTGTTGAGAGTAATTGAGATTTATTAATTGATTTAATTGATTTATTTTAGCCATGTACCCCTTGAATGGGTTGAATTTAATTTAATCCAAGACTATACAATTAATTGATTTAATTGTATTTTGATTTGATTGCACTTGATTAAAACACTCTCAATTTTGATTTATCTTGAATTAAGACTTGATTTTAATTTTGATTGGCTAATTATGCATTGTGGTTCAATTAATTCAATTTTGTCCTTGATTTGCTTTGATTTGACTTGATTTATCATTCAATTGTCTTTGTCCATTTTTCAATGATTATAGTAGTGCTTTCTCTTTGTGTGATCCATAGTAAATAAATACTTTAGTAGGCTAGTGGTCATGCCTCTCTAATATTTCTATCTCTTTCTTCTCTCTTTTCAAGTGATGTCTCTTTTATCATGGTGTTGGATTTGATGAAGACTTAAGTCACTCGAGGGCTTCATATGTTTTTGTCTCATTGATGTTGATAAGATTGTTATTATGCATTGATTTACTTTACAATGAGAATGACCTTGTCTCATACTCATACTAAAGTGGGGGATATATGTACCATCCTAAAATGTTATCACCCATGATTGGATGTTTTATTAGGACATATTAGACCCCATTTTGATGATTTTGAGGTTTGAATGGCCATCATGCTTGCTCTTAGAAACCTGTCATTTTTCCCCACTTCTTTTCACCTATCTATGCATCCCCTCCAAATTATGGCTGACTTTATAGGGCACAGAACACCAATGATGTTCTATCGTAGGTAATTGGGGTCCAAATTTGGGTTAGGCCTGATATCAGGGTATTAACAGGAGATTTAAGTTTGTTGTTAGCCTAGATCATTTTTGAATCTTGAAATGACATAGTAAAGTATAAAAACACCCTATCTATCCTCATTTTTCATATCATAACCATACTCAAGCATTTTCAATCAAGATATCAAGATTTTCAAGTAATCAAGAGCAATTGAGCAAATTAGATTCAATATTTGAAGGCAAGCATCCAAGATCAAGATCTCCAAGTCTCCAATTCTTTAAGATGTTTCAATTCAAAATAAAATATTCTATAATTGAAGCAAGTTTCTCTCCCATGATTTCCAAGTAGAGGAAATATCAATCAAGTAAGAAGATCCTTCCTTCATCCATATTCTATCTCCTTCATCACAAGTGATTTTCAAGAAAATCAACATTCAAGATCTAGGAGTGGCATTCACAAATCTATGCATTTGTGAGGGAATACTTGATTCTAAATCATATTCAATGGTAACTCTTTCAATTTCAATCACATTAAAGAATCTTCATGGGTATGAGAGATTTCTAAATCCCCCAATGAGGGTTTATGCAAGGTGAATCTAATATTTACCTTTTTACATACTTTTCTTTATGTAATTTCTTTCCATTTTCAAGGTTGATTCCTAAATAGGGGTTTAACCAAGGAAATCCCATTTAGAAAACCTCTTTCCCCATTTTTCTATGTGCAAGAACAAGTTATTGAGCTACTAGATATGAATCCAAAAGATCATATATAGTCAGAGAGACCTAGAAAAATTCAGCCAAAATTGCTAGGTATAGAGAAAGTTTCACACTATACCCTACATTTTCAACTTATATTTTACCCATAGGTATGATCCCTACTTTAGTTTCCAATTTTGTACTTTTTTGCTCACTATTTATCTGTAGTAGTATGTTATTTCTAGTTTTTAGTAACTTGTCTAATTAATCACCTTTATCACATTATTACATCATTTACATTTCATGAATCACATATCTTAGTGAAGGATCATCATCCCACTTAGAATTTCATTCTCCACTTGAACGTAGTGAGACATATTCCTTCTGAAATATGAAATTAATGAAAATGGGAAGTGATTTACCCATTCATAATTAATTCACCATTTTCTTTATGTACAAAATTATGCCAGTATCCTATTCATTGTAAAAAAATATTGTAATTTGTCAAGCTTTCACCAAGGACATGTAAAATTGTTTCTCAATTTCCCTAGGGAAATTCTTTTGGTCCTTTGAATTTGACAAAGCCTATACATGCTCTTCCTCATGGTTCAAAGAAGAATTTTTGTAATTGCAATGGAGATGATAAGAAACATCTTGATGAGCACATTTTTGCATTCTACATTGTATGTGGTGTTCTTGGCATGGAACATGAATATGTCTCTATGATATTGTTCACTGAGATGCTCAAGGAGTGGTCACTGATTTTTTCTACTATCTTGCGCCATGAACTATCAAAAATTGGGCTACTCTAAAAACTAATTTTGAAGAAAGGTTCAAGCCTATAGAAGATGCTCAGACCCTATTGGATCAACTCGCTCAAATGAAGAAGGATTCACATGAGACCATGTAGAACTTAATTGCCAAGTTTAATAATTTGGAAAATAGGTCTCCAACTATTTCTCAACCTACAACTGAGACTATGAAGTGTTTCTTCATCAACAATCTGTTGCCTAAGGTAATTTTTCTATTAAGAATAACAACCTATGTTGATCTCTTTGATAAAAAAATCTTAGCAACTGAGGTAGAAGATGATCTCATTCTTTCTAGGGAAATAACAAGTCCTTCATTATAGTCAACTCTAATCCAAAGAACAAATCCTGTGGTGCAAAGGATGGATAATTAAATGCTAGCTTTCAAGAATCCAATATCTCAAGGTTTTTTTCTCTACTCTTGAAAAAGATAATTAAATGAAAACATATTAGGATAACATTTATATGCTACAAGAAATTAGAAAATGCTACTTCCACCACTAGAAAGGCTAGCACTTGGAAGCACCACCATCAAAAGTAGTAGTGGGGTATTATGAATCCAAACTAAGTGATCTTGCTAATCTTTTCCAAGAGAAGAAAGTAGACATAGGTGGTGACTCTCATATCAGGTTAGTGCATTATGAAGAAGTTTTCTAACAAGAAGAAGAGACTATGTATGATACCATGGGGAAAAAATAGTAGAAAGATGTGTTAGGAATAACAGTCCATAATAAAAATGAGAGGGGGGGTGAATCAATTGTATAATAGATTATTAAACTTTAAACTTTGAGGAGAAATATCAAATCTAATGAGCACAATGAATAACAACATAATAACACAATATTTTGGTCTTGAGGAAACCTTGTTAAAGGTGAAAACCCCGATGGGAATTAGCAC
This sequence comes from Chamaecyparis obtusa, assembly GCA_027943335.1. NCBI lineage: Eukaryota > Viridiplantae > Streptophyta > Pinopsida > Cupressales > Cupressaceae > Chamaecyparis > Chamaecyparis obtusa. The sequence continues at coordinate 805,340 of BSBK01004645.1, read as the reverse complement.
CCACAAATGTTGTACTGAGAGTATAGTATCCTTGTTAGAAGATCTAGCCCTGTTAGGAGATTATTGAAATATTACAGTACATAATCCTTATTAGAGGATAGGCCTTGTTAGGAGTCAAGAAATAAGGGTGGGCTCACTACCCAAAGAAGGTTAAATCCACCTTCAAAACTCACCATTCGCAACACAGGTGTATATGAAAAAATACACAATCTTTTGAACTGTTCGACAACAACTATCTTTGCTTGATCGGTTCTAATGAAGTTCACCAGTAATCCTTTTCTCTACATCCAATAGACACAAGCTCACAGCTTTCACAATCTCCTTTACATCACATACATCTCATCCATATCTTTTCCAAAGAAAAGATCTTACATATATACCCTATTACATTCTACATGATCAGGTTAGCCAATTAGGCCTTCCTAATTACATAAACAATTACATAGAACCTTGCTAAGATACACACGGTATCTAAAACAATTATACAATGATTAAATTAAAACAATTAAGGACCAGCATCCTTAATTCACATTTTCCAAATAAAATGCATGCTACATCACTGAAGTCAGCTCCCAAATAAGTCTTCTCGAGATCACATGCCACAACTGACGTCATCTTTCTTTTCATACCTTGTACTGACCATCCAAAATTCTTCAGTACCTTGTCTTTCATCTCTTAAGATCACATACACAGAATCCATACCTTGTGTAAGATATACCAGAAACATAGAGACTCACTCTGTCAACTTTCACTGTTACAGTCCAGTAACCAGTCTTCACCAAAATATTTGTAACCCATCCAATATTCAACATTACATGATGTGATCTTTGATATAAGATCAAAACATCTTCCTGGACTCTCATCTATCTTCGCACATCCTCAAACATCTATACAATGTCTGTACACTGTCATAACCAACATGTTCTTTTCATAGAACATATGTTGACATCAGTGACAAAACACTAATGACAACAACAATAGATCCAACATTACTTAATGTAGTTATTAAACATATTAAAAGTTATCAATCACCTCCCCAATGCATTAGCAATATCCAACAATCTCCCCCTTTAGCATTGATGTCAACATATGGGAAAATCCATCCCAAAATTTTATCAATCCAAAGTTCTGTAACCAAATAGTACTCTCATAGTACACCTCCATACAACCTCCCCATACAGTAGGGATTTTCTCATAGAAACACTCCCCCTTTGAAAACAATAGCAAAGGGTGCCATGAGTCAACAAATGTTCTACAAAAATTCCTTCAATGATCACTCCCCCTGAGGAGTAGATCCCTACATCAAGTCTAGAATATGATAAGGCTCTGAAAACCTCTAGACTGATGCATCCATGCATCATTTAATTTTGACTAGGAGAGGCCTGAACTTTGAGCATACCTTTGAGATATTCAAAGGAATATTTTGGAAATGGCTTTGTAAAGATGTTTTCAATATGTTCCTTTGTACTAATATACTCCAATTTTATTTCCTTTTCTACCACCTTGTCTCTTAAGAAGTGATACTTGATAGAAATATGTTTAGTTTTAGAATGCATCACCAAATTCTTTGACATATTCACTATACTGGTGTTATCATAGTGGATAACCACATGCTCATCAAAATTTATTCCAATGTCCTTCAACATTTGTTTCATCCAAACAATTTGAGTGCAATTAATACCAGTAACAACATACTCTAATTTAACAATAGATTTAGCTATACAATCTTGCTTCTTACTTATCCATGAAACCAACTTTTTCCCAAGGAAAAATGCACCACCACTAGTACTCTTCTAGTCATCAATATTTCTTGCCCAATCAACATCATTAAAAGCATGAAGTTCAAAGCTATCATTTATATCATACCATAAGCCATAGTGTATTGTTCCTTTCAGATATCTCAATATCCTTTTTACAATAGTTGGGCGTGTCTCTTTCAGTTCTGCCTGATATCTAGCCACAATCCCAACAACATTAGCAATATCTAGTTTGGTGTGAGTCAGGTATTGTAATCCTCCAACCATTGATCTATACTTGGTCTAAAAAACACACTTTTATTCATCATCAGTTGTCAGCTTATTACCAGTTACCATGGGTGTACTAACTGGTTTACAGTCTTCCATTCCAAAAAATTTCAATATTTCTTTAAGATATTTAGTTTGAGAAATAAAAATGCCATTTTTACTCTAATTTATTTGTAGTCCAAGAAATAATTTCATTTCGCCTATCATGGACATCTCAAATTCATTTTCCATTTCTTTATAAAATTTCTCACATAGATCATCATTGCCTCCAAAGATAATATCATCAATAAAGACTTCTATTATCAAAACTCCATCTTCACTAGATCTTAAATACAAATTACTATCAAAATTACCTTTTCTGAATCCAAGCCGAAGTAAGTATTTGTCTAGCCTTGCATACCAAGCCCTTGGAGCTTGCTTTAGCCCATACAGTTCCTTCTTCAACTTGCCTACCATGTCTCCATCTTTGCATAAAGAAAATCCATTAGGTTGTTCTATATACACTTCTTCAAGATCCCCATTAAAGAATGCAAATTTCACATCCATCTGATATACCTTGAAGTTCTTATGTGAAACATAAGCCAAGAATAGTCTTATAGATTCTATTCTAGCAACAGGAGAAAATGTCTCTTCAAAATCTATGCCTTCTTGTTGTGAATAGCCTTTACATACTAGTCTTGCTTTGTTTCTTACTACAACTCCATTCATTTTGTTTCTAAAAACCCATTTAGTTCCTATTACATTTTTGTTCTTAGGTCTAGGAACCAATTCCCAAGAGTTATTCTTATTTATCTAATCTAACTCTTCCTTCATAGAATTTATCCAAGATTCATCTCTACAAGCTTCATCTATAGTCTTTGGTTCAAGTTGAGAAATCAAACAAATTTATTCTCTAGCCTTTGATCTAGTCATTACTCCTTGATTAGAGTTACCAATAATTTGATTTTTAGGATGATTGTTATTTACATACCTCAGAGTCTTAGGAACCTCAATAGCCTCATTTATGTTATTATCACAAGTCTCATTTTTGCATTTAGCCTCAACAATTTATTCTTCTTCTGCAGTAGCAACCTCTTTGATCTCTGTAACCTGATTACAATCATACATTCTCTCTTGTATCTGAAACCTTTCATCTATCTTCACATTGTTACTTTCAATCATGTTCCTTAATCTCAGATTGAAACATTTGTAAGCCTTTCTCTTAGTAGAATAATCAAGGAAAATTCCTTCATCACTTCTAGCATCAAACTTCCCTATCTCATCATCTCTCTTGATATAGCATTTACTACCAAATATTCTGAAATATTTTATAGTAGGAGTATGATTAAACCATAATTCATAAGGAGTCTTACTTGTACCTTCTCTAATTTTAACTCTGTTCAATGTGTACACTGTTGTCCCAAAAACCTCCCTCCAATGCACATGAGATACATTTCCTTCAAGCAAGATTGTCCTAGTAGCATCAAGTATAGTCATGTTTCTTCACTCTACTATCCCATTCTGTTGTGGAGTCCTAGTAGCAGATGTCTCTCTGTATTCCATCCTATTTGTAGTATGAATTGAATAAGTATGAAGTAAACTCTCCACCTTTGTCTGACCTCAAACATTTTATCTTTAAACCTGTTTCATTCTCTACTTTTGCCTTGAATATCTTGAATTTATCAAATGCTTCTAATTTTTATTTTAAGTAACCCACATCATCCTAGAAAAGTCATCAAAAAAAATTATGAAATACCTTTCACCATAGTATGATTTTTTCTTTGTAGGTCCACATAGGTCTATATGTACCAAATCCAACTTTCCTTTTGATGTATATGCTTTTCTTTTGTAACTAATTCTAGTCTATTTTCCCATAACACATTCTCTACATATAGTGTTAGATGGTTTCACAATCTTTGGTAGATCTCTTACTGCATTAGTCAAACTTTCCTTAACAATATTGTCAAAATTAACATGACAAAACCTTTTGTGCCATAACCAACTTTCATCTACCTTCACAATAAAACAAGAGGATCCAAATGTATTTAATTCAAATACATTACCTCTAGATTTAGTACCGGTTGCAATCAGCTTTCCTGCCTTACTTCTGATAAAACATTTACCATCATTGAATTGTAACTAAAACTCTTTGTTAATCAACTGTCCAACACTCAACAAGTTATGCTTAAGTCCATCAACAAGTAGTACATTATAAGTGTTAGTTTTTCCATCTAGAGTAATAGATCCTACTCCTATGATAGGTTTAGGAAGATTGTCTCCAAACCTCACAACACGACCATCATAAAACTTGTTTTTGTCTCCAGTCATATGATGTGAACAACCACTATTTATTATCCATTCATATTTCTTATCAATATGTGATACTAAGGATTTTTCCTCATGTACTGGTTCATCTTTAATAACAAAAAATCTAATCTCCTCATAATCTAAATCATCATCATCAGAAATACCTCCACTAGGATAATAACATTCCTTATCCTTTGAATACTTAGACTTGAAAAACTTAGGATTGTACTTAGGAACTCTTGTAGGACATCTAGATGCAAAATGACCTACCTTATTGCATGAAAAAAATTTCAAAGGTAATTTGCCTTCAAATTTACCCTTACCTCTCTTTTCTCTCTTCTAGAAATCAGTGAAACAAGTTCATCGATCTTTCTTTCCTCTGTTTGTATCTATTCCCATTCCTTAGCATATTCACCAAGCTCTTCTTTTAGGTTCTCACTGCTAGTGCTTAGAAGTACAGACATTAGCCTCTTGTGTGCAGATGCTTTAAATGTAGATTCAACTTTAGGTACATAATTTCTCATTTCAATAGCCTCAAAGGTAGTTAGCTTTGCAATCAACATCTCTCCGCTAAAGTTTAGAGTCAAGAGTATAGTCTCTTGAATAGATATAGCTTTAAACTTGTAAGCATGTGTCAATGATCTAAAGATCTTCGCAACAACGTCTTCTTCATCATAAGTGCCTCCACAATTTATGATTCCAACCACAACTTATGTAACCCTTTGAAAATAAGCCCTAATGCTTTCATCATCATTCATTTTAAGCTTCTCCATATTTTTTTTCCAGTTCTATAACTTCTCTTTCTTGGTATATTTATCTCCATATAGTGCTTCCAATATTTTCTAAATTTGGTGTGCTGAATCCAAGTCTTTAACTTTAGTAAATTTTCCTTTAGAGAGTGTGTTGATCAATGCTTCCCTTGCAACCATGTTGTATGAGAATACCTTCTTTTCATCATCAGTAGCTGATGGAAAATCATTCTCAGTCTTCATAGCTACCTTATTCTTTATAATCAACCAGTAGTCAATGCCCAAACATAGAAAATTAGTTCGCATCTTGTTCTTCCAAGTGTCAAAGTTTTCAAGATCAAACTTCAGACTATCCTTCCTATAGAACACCATCTCCAATCTCCTCAAGATGTTAAGCTTTCTCTCTAAGGACTAGTTACTCTGATACCAATTGTTAGGAATAACAATCCACAATACAAATGAGAGAGAGGGGGGGGTGAATCTATTATATGATAGATTATTAAACTTTAAACTTTGAGAAGAAGCAATAACAAATCTAATGAACATAATGAATGCCAACATAATAACACAATATTTTGGTGTCGAGGAAACTCTGTTAAAGGTGAAAACCCTAGTGGGAATTAGCACCCAAAAATGATGTACTGAGAGTATAGTATCCTTGTTAGAAGATCTAGCCCTGTTAGGAGCTTATTGAAACATTACAGTACACAGTCCTTGTTAGAGGATAGACCCTGTTAGGAGTCAAGAAAGAAGGGTGAGCTCACTACCTAGGCTCATTGCCTAGGCTCACTGCCCAAAGAAGGTTAAATCCACCTTCAGAACTCACTATTCGCAACACAAGTGTATATGAAGAAATACACAATATTTTGAACTTTTCGACATCAATTATTTTTTCTTGATCATTTCCAATGAAGTTCACCAGTAATCCTTTGCTCTACATCCAACAGACACAAGCTTGCAGCTTTCACAATCTCCTTTACATCACATACATCTCATCCATATCTTTTCCAAAGAAAAGATCTTACATATATACCCTATTACATTCTACATGATTAGGTCAATCGATTAGGATTTCCTAATTACATAAACAATTACATAAACCCTTGCTAAGATACACACGGTATCTAAAACAAGTATACAATGATTACATTACAACAATTAAGGACCGGCATCCTTAATTCACATTTTCCAACCAAAATGCACGCTACATCACTGAATTTGGCTCCCAAATAAGTCTTCTCCAGATCACATGTGACATCTGACATCATCTTTCTTTTCATACCTTGTGCTACCATCCAACATTCCTCATTACCTTGTCTTTCATCTCTTAAGTTTGCATACACTGAATCCATACCTTATGTAAGATATACCAGAAACATAGAGACTCACTCTGTCAACTTCCATTGTCATAGTCTAGTAACCAGTCTTCACCAAAACATCTGTAACCCATCCAATATTCAACATTACATGATGAAATCTTGGATATAAGATCAAAACATCTTCTTGAACTCTCATCTATCTTCACACATCCTGAAACATCTGTACAATGTCTGTACACTTTCATAACCAGCCTAGTCTCTTCATAGAACATATGTTGACATCAATGACAAAACACTAATGACAACAACAACAAATCCAACATTAATCAATGTAGTGATTAAAAATATTAAATGTATTAATCACACCCCCAATGCATTAGCAATATCCAACAAGATGAAGGTCACTTTTCCAAGGCTTTGATAAATAAGGATGATAATGTGTTAAGATGTGAAAATATGGACATGCAGGAAGGTATTAGTCAAGTTGAACAAGATAAAAATAATGCATCTATTTTCAAGGTCATGAACTTGAACATATTATGCATGAGGAAGCAAGCAAGAAACTTGATGAAGACATTTAAAAAAACATAATAGAGGATTTTTTCTCAAGTCTTGATGACAACTCTCCCTAATATGAAGTTTGTTCTCAACATAATGAAGTGAACAATGCAACCATGTTTTCATTTGAATCACATGAGGTAACTCATTCCAATCAAAATGAGGTTTTTATTGAAGTAATTGATAAACGTGGTATTAGTAAAAAGATCCTTTTTTTTCATTTTAAGGGGGTGTCCAATCAATAGATTATAAAAGTTCATGCTTGCACTCGAGCATAAAGACAAAAGTGAGAGTAGAAAAAAAGCATTTGAAGTTGGGGAGGGGAAATTTGGATTCATTGATCCACTTTGGAATAGAAGTTCATTTGATCCATTTGAGGAGGTAGGTGAAATTTTTTATTTATTTCAAGTGGTGCATAAACATATGGAATAACTATTTGTGCTTCACTCATATCTGGTTGTTTATGAGCATGAAAAGTATGACAAGTTGTTGAAGAAATGCGACTACTTTGGAGAACCTATGGATGGTATTATTTGAGAAAGTTTTTGGTGTTGGTTATTCTAAGTTAGGGTATTTTTCCCTTTCCAATAAATGCAGTTGCACAAAATTTGGAGCTTTTTCTAATAGACTATTTTTACTTAGTCATGTCATCCTTTTTATCTTTTTGTGTCTTTTGTTGATTGACTCTATATCTCAATGGATGAATGAAGGAACTTAGATTTCTAGATTCTCCTCCCTTCAATTGTTTTAATGATCAAAGGTATCCCCTATTAGTTAGAGCCATACATTATCCTTGATTTTAGATTGGAAAAAATCAAGGTACAACCTTAAAAAATTCTTCCTTTTTGTAGCCTATGCCCTCTAGTTACATATTTTTAGGCAATATTTGAATGCCCTTTTATGT